>OX421978.1:19794974-20350960 GCA_949128135.1 Parasteatoda lunata
CCGAATACAGAAGACAAGAGAACTCCTGGATCAAGTATTGGTAGAAATTTGCCTTCGTGGAGGATTTATTGATTGAACTAATCGCATTTGCGTGAAATGAAGAGGAAGACCACGAGACCCTCCCACGGTTAGCCTAACGCAGGGGGACTCTATCCCGTGATCCGCCTACCACTGAGGATATTTCCCGCCAGCACTGTCGTCGGTACAAGCCGGATGCGCACCTAATAAGAAGGCGAACGCTCTATCCCCTGAGCCATTGCGACTCAATAGATTATTTTGTAACCATCAGTCATATTTTACTACCAAAAAAAACCTCTCTCTCTGTATCAATCTATACTTAACTATTTAGTTTTTTCTCTAACTTGTATAATTAGTTTTGTTGGTCCGGTTTTCGAAATCGTTGATTCAAATATTTTATGCACATTTTTAGTTTATAAATATTTCGTACATATACACATTCTCTGAAAACATATGTATAAAATGCTATTTATCCCTTACGGTTTTCAATGTGCATTATTTTATTTGTTTTTGAGTTTTGGTTTCCCTAAAAGCACGAATCTAAAATATTAAAGAAAAGCAACAGAAAAAAATTTAAAACAATTTGCTGATTTATCTTACATCAACTGCATTCAAATCTTATTTAAACCTCACCACTGTTCTAAGTATACTGATAATTTGCTTTATTTCTATTAATCTGGAGGGGAAAAAATGGACCGTTAATCTCTAACTGACATTCTCAATACCTATCATGATTGCTTTAAGAACTTTCTTCTAACAGAACGTTTATCCGTTAAATATTATCTCCCTTTTCGATACTCTCTATCAGGAATTTTAAAAAAATCAAAATAATATTAAATACGTTACATAAAAGTTCAATTTATCGAAATCATGGTATTATTTCGGATTGATCTGCAGTTGAATGGTTATTCTTTTGATTTGATCGTCATAATTCGGCGTAACTTATGGTGGAGGGATTTTTAAATTTGTGAATAGCTTTGCGCATATCTTTTTATTTACCATGTTTAAAATGAAAATAGTTTTTGTGATTTTAACAGCACTGCTTAACATTTCTGTGGCAGTTAAAACAAATCAGGATTTGTGTCCATTCCAGTTATTGTGTTCATGTATTAATGTTAATGGAACAAAAACAGTAACAGTTACTTGCCAAGGTATGCGACATTTAATGATTGTTAAAAATGTGGTTAAACATTTGAAATCAAAACCGATTAAACTGTTGAAAGTGAAACGATGTGCAGAAAAAAATTTAGCTTTTCCAGTATTTCATAATCTTACGATATTTGAAATCAAAATAAACTGCCCACTTCGTACTATAGCGGACAAGGCTTTCGTGGAAACTCATTCTTTAACGAAGTTGACGATTTCTTCAAGTTTACTTCAGAAAATTCCTGCCGCCATTAATCAAGTCAAGGCTTTGAAAACTCTTGCTATTGTGGGCGGGCGATTAACAAGAATCGGAGCTCGACTACAGAACATGACTGAACTTGAAAAACTCTCTTTGAAACATAACAGGATAAAGGAAATATTTGCCCATACGTTTTTGGGTGATAAAAAACTACAATCAATAACAGTAGCAAGCAATAAGTTGAGAAGTATAGCACCTGGAACATTTGATCCTTGCCCGAATTTAAATCTGGTTGATTTGGAAGATAACTACCTTCAAACTGTCGATGGCTTATTTAATAATCCAAACTTCAAGGTAAATTTTGACAAATTTATTTCTACATTTGCGTTCTTTCTCACTTTATAAATATTTACTTTAAAAACAATAAATAAGAAATTGCTATAAAAAAATTGTGAAATATCAGAAATAGGACCAACAAGCCTCGTGCTATTTTGTTTTGTTTTACGAGTTTTATTTATATGCATGCAGCTTGTTACATAATACATAACTTTTGGTGCATATTTTTAGAATCCTTGTGAGAAGGAAAACTTGCCAAATGAAATGCTATAGTCTTTGTCAAATTAAATGCTGATTAGAGATCACTAAATGATATTTATGAACGAAAAAAAATACAAAAACGCTTCACGAATATGATTAATTGAGAGAGGGGAACATTGAGGGAGGTCGGAGTACAAAATATCTGTTTGCCTGTTGAGATAATTCTAATAATTCTTTTCAATTCTTTTTAATTACTTCCTGTTTCAAACGTTAATCAAACAGTTGTTGTTTTAATCTTTTTTATACTTCGCTTGCCTTGATAAGAATTTGTCAGAGCTTGGTACCATTACTGTTTTTTCTTGACTTAAATATTATTTTGCGATCCTTAATTCCTAATTTTTATATCAATTTAACTTCATCACAGATGTGAAGTGCCGAGGGGATGAAGCAAGTGAGTGACATTTTCAGAGGTATTTATTAATCAGGAAAAATCCAAAGCTGCCAACTACTGCGCTTTTTACAAAGTATTTTAAAATATGCTAGAACAACGGTTCCCAAAAGGTGTTTCGCGGAACCCTAAGATTCCATGGAAGAACAATAGAGGTTCCAATAGTTTGAATATTTTTAACCTTATTTAGATATTTTTAATATTTATGTCCAATAATAATTTAATATATATATTATTAATAATATATTGCATAAGTTATGAAAAGATTAAGCATTTGTAAAAAATTTCTGAAATATTTCTCATCACGTTTTTCAATTCAAAATAAAATAACTAAATTCAAGAATAAAAAATTTTATTATTCTGAAAACTACTCTCTTCGTTTATAACAGCAATTTTTTAAAAACCATAATTCGGCTTAGCATTCATTTTCAGCATAGGCATACACCAAGAAAAAATTCATAATATTAAACACTTCATTATACACCTCAAGTAGTTTCAAAATAATTAAATCTTTTTATTTCTTTTTTTTGGGGGGGGGGATATATTCACAGCTACTAATGATTTTTTACATATATATAATTATATTTTTTATAAATATATAATTATAAATATTTTTTTTATATATATCCGAGCACGGGTGAAAGCGAGACGGGAAAGGAGAAAGGCTGGTAGTAAAACCTTTTCAGTTATATCTAGATTTGGGGAGGAGTTTACTTAATATTTTTTTAAATTATTCAGCGATAACTACTTTATCTTTGAAAAGAAGCAGTCTAATATATATGCTAAAATTATAAAAGAAATCTTGATAGTTACAGATATTTTACTTTTTTCGAAAAAAATGCTGGAATGATATATCTTACGTACCAGTTTTTTCTCTTTTCCGTCTTGCTATATAAGGGCTTTCACCCATGTATCCGAGTGCCCATATCCTTGGGCGGGACGACTAACCGAATTCATTATTATATATAATGCTGGGGATTTTTCCAAAAACGAAGCTCGTTCTTTTCGGGTTTCATAACTCCAAAAGAATTGGGAACCGCTGTTCTAGACAATTAAAAACTAGAACTTTCGGAACTTTTAGTAATTATGCCAACATTTTTAAGAGCCTAACTACGTGAAGGCTAGTATAGAATTGAACTGAATAAAATACCTGCCTGTCTGAGGCAACACCTCCTATATAAGAAAGCGTCCACACGGCGCGTTATTTTTCATCAACTGCGCAGTTAACTTCGTCACATCAGACTACTAAATTGATCCGTGCTGAGGCATCACCTACTACATCAGAAAGCCTCCACACGGTTTCCTATAAGTAGTCTGCGCAGACCATTTAAACAGTGGACCATTTGTGCGCATGAATTCAGATTCTATTTTAAAAGTAACTGAGAGAAATTCATCATATATATATTTAAGAATTGAATCTGTAGTGGTTGACAAGTAAATAAGACAAACCTATAATATTCATAAATTAAACAAATTTTTAGACATATATTTGGTACCACTTTCTTATTTTTACTAGATTTTTATTAAATGACTCTTTCGTAAACTGGTTTACTTTCATCGTGGTCTGATCGGACTACCTCTAAAAAAAGTCGTGTGGAGACTTACCGATCTTTGCCCATTCATCCCTGATCTATGAAGTGGTTCGATGAGGGAATGCAAAGAGAGTAAGAGGAGTATTTTTGAGGACAAATGAACGTTAAATTATGACTAGGCTAGAACAAATTGGTTTCACATGAACATTTGAATCATTACGCGTAATAGTGTGAAAAATAGCATTAAATCAAAATTTCAAAACAAAGAATTTTACATTAAAACATATCTACCGCTAGAAGAAAATTTCCCACAAAATATCGAAAGTTGATTGTCCTGTATATCATCAGAGAAGAATCAGGAGAGGAGAAAGTTTAAAAATTAAAATAGTGGTATAAGAGTTGTAATTTTTTTTTTTTTTTTTTTTTTTTTTTTTTTTTTTTTTTAAATTTTTGGATGAAACGAGTAAAGGTTCACGTTGTGTGTTAACAATATAAATAATTATATTTAATTCAAAAAAAGAATGCTGTGCTATATACAATTAAAATTAAAGTGAAAGGTGAAAATTATTTTTCTACCTTAAATTTGAATTAAAGCTTTTGCTTGATAGTTTAAAGCAAATTGGCTATCGTTTTTATTTATTTATTTTTTTTTTTTTAATTTTTATAAAGGGCTTCGATCCCAGTGTACCGATGTCTAGCTTGATAAAATTTCATAAGAATTCTAATTGTTTCATAATTTGTTCCTGAATTCTCTACCAGAAGGAACATTGTTTCCTAAAGAATCTGAAATATAGGTTTGTATAGTTTAAACTAAGAAAAACCTATTTCGATTATGCTAAACTTAATGATCCCAGCATATTTAGGGTACACCAGTCCCCATTTTGTTCACGGAGTGTCTTCAACCCAGCGGGGTCGCACGTACGACCCCAGCTGGGTTGGTGGGACGTGGGCCAAAACGCCCCACCAACCAGGCGATCCCAGCATTTGAAAAATACATGCATTCGTATAGTATTCCTTAACACTAATGATGCCAACACTTAATAGATACCTATTCTACCATAGGAAGTCAAATGACCCGAAATTTATGTTTCCTACTTAAATATATGAAATATGGATGTTAGGAAGGAAATCGAGACGGAAAAGAATAAAAACTGGTAACAAATAAATTTCATTTTTTAGTTTTTTTCCCAGAGTAATAAAAATCCATAACTACCAATTGTTTTTAACGGATGCAATTTTTATATTGAATTGCTTCTTCGCCGTGAAAAATTTCCTTACAGTGAATTGTTATTTTCTCTTTTCCGTCCCGCTTTCAGGCCTGCTACAATACGATAAGCAATATGTATCGATAAGCTTATAAAACAAAAAATGTTCTCAGGGTCAAATGACCCGATGTGGTAGACAACGGTATACGACAGGTATTGCTCAACATAAACAAAAAATATATATATAAATAGTATAAGAACTGTAGATTAATTAGTAATAAAAAATGATAAAGACAAACTTGCAGAAGTAATAAGATGATACGTGCATTTTCAATGCAAAAGTTCAAAATGGGTCATTTGACCCGTTATGGTATTATTAGTGTTAAAATGATATTGTACCTAATCAGAATTTCATTTACACGAAAAATACCTAGTTTTAAGTTTTAGATTTTCTCTTTTCTAGAATAAACGCACTTCTAGTACGCATGCGTCAGTTCTGTTGAAATGCGCCCGTGAAAAAATATCAAACTAACGTAAGTAAAAATAAGAAACTTTGCAAAAATCCGTAAGTTAAAAACGCTAACGTAGTGGAATATCATTTTAACTTTGACCAGAAAATAAAAACAATCATTTACTATGAATGTAAACTATGTCTTTTAAAGCTTTGGCATGCGATTCAAGATGCTTTCCTCTACGTAAAACTGCAGTTTTGTGAGCACAAAAATTTGGTAGATTTTAATAAATTTATATATATATATATAATTGAACTTGATTATTTAACTTCTTTTAACTAAATTTCATAGTTAAAATAAATATAATTTATAATTTTAAAATGGTGAAAATATATTTAGTTTCTTATGGAATTAGTACAATAAGGCAACCATAATGTTAAACAAAAAAAAACCAATAATATAATTTTTTTATTGAATCAACCAATTGTTGTAATATTGCACAATTCATTTCTAAATTTCATTAATACATTCTTCAAATTCGCATTGCATGTCCATATTTTTAGTTCCAAGGTAGACTTAAACAGAAAACAACATTTAACATATATAAACAGTGCGCTTGCAGCTTTATCTTTGAAACGTAAATCACGCTAACATAACGTAAAGATACGTAGCAACTAAAATAAACTCGAGCATGCGTAGTTGCTTCGATTTTATGTACTGGAGCGTACGGAAGCTAACGTAGAAGTTCAAAATCTCTCTATTGACTAACAAAATTACTGACTTTTTAATGGAGTTATTACATCTTTTTTATTGCAGGTAATCAATCTAAAAAGGAATGATTTAACCTCACTTGAAGACGCATTTAACGATATTATGGATATTGAAGAGCTGCACTTGAATGGAAATAAGAATCTAACTTATATCAGTGATAAGGCACTAGGTTTCAACCTTCAAAACTTGTTTAAATTATCTTTAAGAGAATGCGGTCTCGAGAAGGTTTCTAAAGCATTTCTGATACCATTTTCTCACCTTGAAGAACTAGATATGAGCTTTAACTCATTGAGAATTATTCCTGATGGTTTTTTCAACAATTTGGAAAACTTGATTAAAGTTAATCTTCAAACCAATCGCCTAAGGAGTGTTAAAAATTGTTTTGGTCAGAACTATCGATTGGAGCATATCGATTTAAGTGATAACTTAATCGAATCGTGTGATAACACTTTTCATTCAATGACCTCACTAAAAAGTATTGATTTAAGTAGAAACAGACTTCGACGGATTAAAAATACGGATTTTTCTACAAGTCCATGGCTTAGAAAGTTGTCACTCAACATAAATAATATTTCCCAAATTGATTCAGAAGCTTTTTCTCATTTAAAACAATTACAAATTATTAATCTATCCGAAAATGAGTTGAGGAGTTTGAATGGTTCATTTAGAAACACTCCCTATCTGAGAGAACTTATTCTGCATTCTAATGGTCTAGGAGAACTGAATGAAAATGATTTCTCAGCGGCTGGTCGAGTAACAAGATTGAACTTGGCAAACACCAATTTAAGCCGAGTTCATGGCGCTTTTAAAAATTTATATAATTTAAAATCCTTAACTATTAGAAAAAACAAACTAAGTGTATTATCCAGAGAATCATTTCCTCGTTTTATAAAGATTAGAGAAATGTTTTCATCAGGTTAGTATAATTTAGACAAATATTTTTGAAGCCTTTATTTCCTCCTTTTATCATAAACATACTCAATGGAAAAATGTATAATAAGAGACTCTATTTACTCCCTTCACTTTTGTTTAACCTCTTAGTTCTTTAAAATGCTACTTAAATTAATGTAAGCACTAATTCATTCAAAATATATTATGCAATATTTCTTATACACGTTACTCAACCATGGCCAAGCACCTAGCCCCATATTTAGAGCTGTATCTCTTCACGGCCATGGTAAGAATGACACGTAATTTTAACTCTGGTCAGACGACGTGTGCAGCACCTGAGCTGGTCACCTTCTCTTCAAACTTGCACACCACATCCAACAAGAGAACTTTTAGCCCCAATATATTTAACATGCACCATGCCGATTGTACTCGCTACCACCAAATTCACGCACTTGAATCAGCGATTTAAGCCCTTCACTGCCGCCGACAACCAAAGCACTTAATATTATTATATAACAACTAATAATCAAAGAATAATGCGGTAACAAAATATTAAGGTAGAGAAATTTTTAATTTCAAAGTAGCAAAGTTTGGTGTCACCGTATAGGTGTTAGTAGAGTGCAAAAGGTTAAACTCGTCTGGTGTTACATTTTTAACAAGTTTGTATATCAAATCATGTTTCTTTGCGTGATTTTTAAAGCAGCATTTAGGGCAGTTTTTTTTTTTTTTTTTTTTTTTTTTTAATAATACTAATGGTTTCAAAAACTAGATTTAGGTTTTAAAAAACCTTTAAAATTCGCAATACAAAGAATTTTTAAACCTAAAAATTCAGAAGGTTTTACATCATTAAGAAATAAATTTAAAAAATAAAATAACCAAATACCTCACTTTCTTGTAAATTTTATTATGAGACGTGGGTATATACCCACGTCTGTCTGGACTGTCTGGGTAAGAATTATTTTAAATTTGACCCATTATAGAACGATTTATTTAAATTCCTAACTAAGAGGAAGCAGCCAAATTAAAAATTGGTAACAAATTTTTGATTAAAATAATATAATTTTTTTTTTTCGTTTATTAGTTACCTAATGTAATTTGATAACTTCACCAAATGCTTTTTCATTTATAAGAGGTGATAATTATTATCAATGCATTATCTCTTTCTGAAATAGACTGACAGCCAAATATTTTAACAAGCACTTTTTATTTATTTGAAATAAATCCATAACTACATAACTAAGTCGACAAATGACCGGATCAGTTTAAAAAGTCTTTGAAAAGATATGATGAGAAATGTGACACATTATTTAGTATGGTTAAATCTTTGTACCGTTATAGCGGTTAAAGTATAAAAATCACCTTTTCAAAACTCGATCCTCTCATATATTAGAAGTGATAAATCCAAATATAATAGGAAAAAAGTATGTTTCTTAAAAATAAAAAAAAGGTTCGTTTAAATAAGCATATTCCGACACTTTATACTTATTTTAGCACATTTTTTTGAGGTATTCCTATAGCACGATGCAGGAGGAAAATACGACCAATAGCTCAAAGATGCGTCTTTTATACGCAATTTTTTTTTTCCTTTGCTCACCAATTAAAATTTGAAATTCATCGATTGGACAATATGCTAGATACCAGTCTTTGAGATAGTAATAAATTTTATCTGCATAAAATACAATTTATAGAAATTACAGAATACAATTTACAGAAAATACAATTTATAGAAATTAGTTATTGCATTGGGTATATTTCTTAAAAACGACTGAATCATAAAGGGTTTTCCCTAAATTACTAATTTTTAAATGCAAATTAAAGAGGAATTAAACTGAAAGATACGAGTAAGGAATTTAAAGAATTCATTTAATTCGCAATAATTCGTTTATCCAAAAATAATAGCTTTTAGTAAATATTTATCAAAAAACTAGCTTTTAGTTAACATTTATCATTTTTCATTATTTTTTTTTTAATATTACTCGAAAAATTATGAAATGTAAGGTATACAGTTTCTTTCATCATTTAAAAGAATGCAATTTTAAATGGCAAACTACAAAATTGGAGTGAAATTGGTCGAATAGTTCCTCATGGCTAAAGAGAATAGAAGGGCTGGTTCACTCCTTTGAAGAAACTCTCGCCGCCCCAATCATCCGATTTTCTCCACTTTGGCGCAAAGCTCGCACTTTTACTTCAAGAACAGAGCGTTCGGCCTTACTAGCTCTAACTAATATTGGAGCATTTCTTTTTGTGACATATTCTAAGACATTTGTTATTTTCTATAATGACTTTCCTCAGTTTTTGCAGTGAATTTACAAACATTTAAAACTATTAACGAAATGCCAGTTTGCGCGATTGCAACTTGCAAATATTCTGATAGAAAAACAAATAATTTTCCGCGTGTTCCCTAAAGTAAATGGACAACTATGTAAAGAATGGATTCCGAAATGACACAGTTAATATAAAACAGCAATACGTTTTTTCTATCGTTAAGAACTTTTATAAAAATTCGTTATCTAAATAGAAACCGCCTCGTTACTTCAAAGAGAAGGCAGGTGAAAAAAATTAAAAAATGGATAAAGTCAAATAAAATTAAAACGTAAGTAAAAAGTATAAATAAAATATATAGTGTATAGTTGAAATTCTCCTAATTTCATAACATATTTTTTAATGTAGTTATTCTAAATATTTATGATTTTTTTTAATTATATTCTCTTAAAATTAAATATCTATAATTTATATTATCTTAAATTTAAATATCTACAAACAATTGTAAAATTTCAAATATCATTATGAACCTAAATTATTATTTTGTTTCAGTAATTAGCGTTTAAGGTTGATGTATCCTAGTGATTAAGTATGAACAAATTGCTATTAAAGGCATATTTTAAAATCAGGATTCTAAAATTAACCTAACTTATAGTTATCAAAGATTATGTAGATAAAAAAAGTGTCGATATATGCTTTTCCTAATAATTAAAGTTAAAACTGAACTTTTTAAAATAAAGTATTTATAGTGTCATTTTCGCCAACTAGTAAAATATTTTTGTAAGTTTAAAATGGTATTTTTTTAATATAACGGCCAAGAAAGTTTTTTTGAACTATGTTTATGCACAGAAATAATGTGTTAATTATGAAAAGTTTGAAATCTAATAACCAGAAAAAGTCTAACTTATTTTTACAGAGAGAAAGATGCAAAGTTATCATAATATCTTTGCTAACGATCTCCGAGATTTATGTATACAGTGACGTCATTAGGAGAGAAATCGTAGCTTCAGCTCAAAGAGCGGAGTGAACTAGCCCTTCTATTCTCTTTAGCCCTGACAGTTCCTGGGACTCTGAACTTCCAAACTTAAAAAATTAGACGCGTTTACATTCATTCTATTTTACAGAAAATAAATGGGTATGTGATTGTCGCCTTTTATGGATCAAAGATTGGATGCAGAAAACGAAGTTACAAAACTTAGATCTTGACTTCCAATGTTCTTTACCAGTCCATTTCAAATTTAAAAAGTTAAGTCAATTGACAAAAGAAGACTTGGTTTCGTGGCCAAAAGATGATTGTCCATCTCCCTGTGAGTGTTCATGCGTTGCAGACGGTGAAGAGCGATATGTGAATGTGAATTGCTCATCAAGAGAACTGAGAGAAGTATTTTTTTTTTTTAATTTTTAATGGATAATTTGTTATTGTATGGTTTTTAAAAGTACGAAATTAATTTTTTATAGCAGCCTCTATAAATGAAGAGCTGAGTAGATGAAATGAAATTTTCAGAATGACAGAGTAATAAGAAAAAAAGTGGAATTAAAATTATTTAATTAAATGATTAGAAGGCTAGGCTAATAATCCTTAACCCTCTTTTATTTACCACTACCTTATTTGAAATAATTAACATGCAAGTTCTAATGTTCGTCTTCCAATATTCTTTGCCAATCCATTTCAAGTCAAAACATTTAAGTCAATTGACTACAAATTAAGTCAATTGATCTTGGTTTCGTGGCAAAAAAAATTATTGCACATTTCCTTGCGAGTGTTCATGCATTGCAAACGGTGTGAATGTGAATATGATATATGTGAATGTGAATCATCAAGAGAACTGAGAAATTTTTTTTGTTAGTTTTTAATAAATAATTTTTTATTGTACAATTTTTAATAGTACGAAATTAATTTTTACTAATAGCTCTATAAATGAAGAGCTGAGAGTGTATGAACCAAGTAAGTGAAATTTTCAGAATGGCTATAATCAGGGTAAGAAGAATAAAAAAGTGGAATTCAAATTATTTCATTATAGACTTATTAGAAAGCGGGGATTAAATTTCTTACCTATATTTTATTTACATCTACCTTATTTGAAATCATGCAAGCATATCAAAACTAATGTGGAGTAATCAGGTCAAAATTAAATTGAAATCAAAAACGAGTCTTGCTCACTAAAGATCCCAAATTAACAACGACCACTTTATGTGAATTTCCCTGGTTAATTAATACTCCTAAAAATGCCACTTATCTAAGGAATGTCACGTGTGCCTAAAAATGTAAGAGACTGATTTTAATAGATTCTAATTAATTCAGAACTTAATTGATTTCTATTTAATTAATTATTTAATTGTAACTACCATCATCACTTTCACAGCAAATTATATATATTTAAAGCTAAAGTAGTCCTTGTACACATTTTCAATAGAAAAAAATATGTTAGAAAACGTAGCTAATTTTAATCCCTTTCACTAGATTTTTTGTTTTTTATAAGACACTACTTTTCCCCCCTCTACAATAGAAAGCTAATGACAGTATGATTCATAGGTATGTAGAGCTGACTGATAAAAATTGGTGACACCTTACGAGCTATCTAAAAGTTATCCGCTACTTAAACTGGATCTTCTATAAGAAAAGCAAATTTAGATCTTTTCCGGAAAACATGAAAAAATAATGAACCTCATATGTAGCGCAGAACATAGGGTAGGTAGGTATTTTACGTCTCACTAGAGCTGCACAATGGGCTATTGGCGACGGTATGGGAAACATCCCTGAGGATGATACGAAGACATGCCACTACAATTTTGATCCTCTGCAGAGGGGGTGGCTCCCCTGCTTTGATAGCCCGACGACCTGAGCGGGAAGTCGAGCACATTACGATAGAACAGTTTAAGGATTACCGATATCGCGCACTCTTGGTTAAAGTGTTCACCCACCCGCTTACTGACAGCAGCCAGTGATGGTTGACTTCGGTGCTCTACTGGGAACCGTATCTTTACGATCAGTTCACTGTGGGACCAGATGATATGGAAACTCAACGATCTCATTTCGATTAAACTTACTACAAACATTAAAAAACTGTTATAATAGTTAAAGTGGTCTCTCGTTAAATAATAGATTCACTATAGGAAAGAAGTTAAGAAGACCTAAAGAAGTTAAAATGTTCACCCACCCGCTTCTCAACAATCACTCAGCAATCTCACCCGCTTCTCAACAATCTCATTTCAATTAAACTTACTACAAACACTATAAAAAAAACTGTTATAGTGGTTAAAGTGGTCACCTAAAGAGGTTAAAGTGGTCACCCACCCGCTTACTGACAGCAACGAGTGATGCTTGACTTTGATGTTCTACTGAGTACCGTGTCTTTACGATCAGTCCACTGCGGGACCAGAAGATATGGAAACTCAACAGTCTCATTTCGACCAAACTGACACTAAAAAACTGTTGAGAAGAGGCATATAAAAAAAGAAATTTATGAAGATTAATCCAGAAATAATCTTCCCCCGAGACAAATAATAGATTCACTAAACCAGTGGCGTCGTTTTTGATGTCGAGCATCACGTTTGAACTCAAACCGCAAACTCACTAACCACTGGATCAACTCGTCAACTCGAGATACCACAAACGGATAGCCTGGTCGGTAGGGCGCTGGGCCCATGTACAAGAGGTCGTGGGTTCGATCCTCGCCGGCCGAAGACTCCCCGTGTAGTAAATGGTGACTGATGCACGTTAAATCTGTCGAGTCTCAAAGTCCTCCATGTTCCCATAACAAATCAATACCTCTGGGGGTACTGATCCAGGAGTTTCCTTTGTCTTCTGGATTGGTTCAAAATTACAAGGCTACGGAGTTGAGCATTAGTAGTCGTAAACCCATGAAATTGGGTCGGCTGTTCAACGACGGTTATAAAATAAAATAAAACGCTTCCCCTTTTGTCACCCAGTTAATAAAATTTTTCTCAATCAACTCTCAAACCGAAAATACGATATTCTAATCTCACGTCTCCAAAGTAACACAATTAAACTGAATGCAATTTGGAACAAGATCGGTCTGGTGGACTACCCTTTGTGTGATCATTGTCAGCTCCCAAGAATCAGTAAACCACCTCCTCTTTAAGTGCAAAGAATCCTATCTTCATAGACAAGCACTGCGCTCCTCAATTGGAGTGTTCCCACTTTCCTCTCACCATCTACACAGCTGCGACCAACACGAAAATCTTTTTTTAAAAACTTAGTGTTCTTTTTGGGTTTAACTGAATGATTCTAGTCCCCAACCTACTAATCTCATATGTTCGTAAATACACTAAATTTTTAATTCCACTGTTGTTAGCCTCCCTGATCGCTTGGGGAAAAGAGTCCTTCCGTTAAGAGTTGTCCTCTGGCGGATGTGTGTTTCTCCAAAAGTGTTGGAACTACCAAATTTCGATTTTGAATTTTTGAAAAACTGAAATTTTGCATTGAAGTTTGTAGTCGAGTAATACTACGTTATGTGCTAAACGCACCGAGAAAGATGACCACCAAAAATATACAGAAAAACATGAAATTAGAATAACTCAGTCATTATATTGAAGAACTGAATACATCACTTCACAGCAAAGCCATTTTCTGAAACTCTGCTAACTACAGCACCATATTTCAACAAGAACTTGTCAACACAACAGCCAAATATAATGCAGCAACTACCTTCTTTCTATGGAACGCTGTCCTTAGTACAATCTACACGCATTAAAGACATCAGCACGTCACGAAAAATTTGCCGTCAACAACCACCTTCAACAAATATTAGATGTGACAATTTAGATATTAATTAAATATCCACCGAAGGATCGATTGGTGCTGCCTTCGGCGACAGGTGCAGAGATCAGACAATAATTAGAATTAGAAAATTTTAAGTTCTTGCAATATAAAACAACCTTATTTATTATTATCTGGCCACTTTTAATATCTTTTTTTATTTTATAACCGTCGTTGAACAGCCGACCCAATTTCATGGGTTTACGACTACTAATGTTCAACTCCGTAGCCTTGTAATTTTGAACCAATCCAGAAGACAAGGAAACTTCTGGATCAGTACCCCCAGAGGTATTGATTTGTTATGGGAACATGGAGGACTTTGAGACTCGACAGATTTAGCGTGCATCAGTCACCATTTACGACACGGGGAGTCTTCGGTCGGCGAGGATCGAACCCACGACCTCTTAGATATGGGCCCAGCGCCCTACCGACCAGGCTATCCCAGCCCTTCACTTTTAATATCGTATTAATCTGAACTCCTCACAACAATTTAATTGTATATCAATATTTATAACTGAACTACAATTAGGGGAGAGTCGGGTAGCCCCGCCCACTTAAGGAGTATTGCTGTATAATATTGAGTAATAATCAATATTTTTGTATGTTTCTATTGTTTTATCATCTAATTAAATAATGCAAAAGGAATAAACGAAAAAAAGAATAGTTTAACTTAAAAAAATAGAAATTTAAAAAATTTGACTACAATATTCAACATATTTTCAAAACTATTGTTTACCATGTTACCAGCTGCATAAATACTTGAAACTTTGAAAATAATCTTTTTTTAATATAACAATTAATGTCCGGTGGCCCATTGACTTGAGAAAATATTCTATATGTATGAAATTGACAGCGGGCGGGGGTACCCGACACTCCCCTAAGTATAAAAACTTTTTATAAGAGTTTTCCACTCAAAATAACGATATTTCTGGAAATAACCATGTATCATATAAACATTTAGATTTATTC
Source organism: Parasteatoda lunata (assembly GCA_949128135.1). Classification (NCBI taxonomy): domain Eukaryota; kingdom Metazoa; phylum Arthropoda; class Arachnida; order Araneae; family Theridiidae; genus Parasteatoda; species Parasteatoda lunata. Next base: position 19,810,185 of record OX421978.1, read on the forward strand.
GATTAAAAACTTTAATTTCCTTCGTTAGATTCCAACTAAATTTCCAGAATTGATGGGGGAACTGAATCTTCGAGAAAACATGCTGTCTAATCCAATCAAGCTCAACCTACCTTCAATATCCAAGTTAAAGATCTTGAATCTGGAAAGCAACTTAATTGCTCGAGTGGACTTCAAACTTCCCAATAACATAGAGGTTCTTCTACTGGCAAACAACAATATTACAAGATTCATAGATTATCCACCGTCTAATGTCAAAACCTTCACTCTATCTCGAAATCCGTGGTATTGTGATTGTGATACTCTGACTTTCAGAAAGTGGATGATAGCACACGAATCTAAGGTAATGCATTGGAATGAATCTATCTTTAACTACTTACGCTTCATTTAATTCGATTCATGAAAATTACGATTACGTATTTTTCTATTGAGTATTTTTTGCAGAGTTAACAGTTAATAACTAAAATTTGTTGATAAAAATAAACACATTTTTAAAAAATACATTCAGTTTTTTATTAGTGGTACACAGTGTTACGAAAAATTTAGAGAGGGTACACAAAAGTCATAAGTTTGGGAAACACTGATTTAATTCAACAAAAATATTCGATAGTTCTTTAACATCCATGCCGAGATCTGTACACTCTTTGCAGGGGGGGAAGAAATGGAGGTTGAATCACTTTGCTTTTTCAATTAACTTTTAAAGGAAAAAAATATATGACACATTCATTATTACCAACATTATAACAGAAAATTTATTTTAACCCTTTGCGGTCGTATTAAGTTTATACATGCGTGTCATGCTGGTCGGAATTAATTTACTTAAACGCAATTTATAAAATATTATTTCTAATTCTAAATATCTCCGAATCTCGTCGATTTAATGTAATATAAGATCAGTATGGTTCTTCGCTGTGGTGGCTGAGAGCAGACATACGATTGGAACGGTAAAAAAGTGTTGGTGGCTGAGAGTAGACATACGACCGTAAAGGGTTAATATAGAGTTTAGAACCTACTTATAAGATACCTAATACTCTATACTTTTATCACCATATTGTACATAACTTTATTGAACCACCATATCGATCGGGATAAATAGGTAAAGAGATGCAAGCGGCCCCTGGCACTCAGATATTTTTATTCAGTTCAGTTCAATTATATGACCCTTATATTTATGACATTTAATACAAGGTCCTAAAGCTCCAGTCAATGACGCTTCGAGATTAACTTAATTTCCAACGTTCCAAATTATATGACCTTTGAAAATTAAAACGGCAGGTAGATAGTTACTTTATTTACGTCACACTAGAGATGCACAATAGGCCATTAGCGACGGCCTAGGAAACATCCCTGAGGATGATCCGAAGGCATGCCATCACAATTTTGATCCTCTGCAGAGGGGGTGGCTCCCCTGCTTTGCTAGCCCAACGACCTGCTCGTGGAGTCGAGCACTTTACGGTAGAACAGTTTAACGACGACCGATACCGCGCTCAATTGGTTCCTACGCAAGCTGATCTAAGTAGTCACCCACCCGCTTACTGACCGCAGCCACTTCAATGTTCTACTGGGAACCGTGTCTTTAGGATCAGTCCAATGCGAGACTAAAAACTATTTAAACAGTAGCTGATACATACCTGCCAATTTTAACGCGCTTCTACAAATTGTAGGATACTTTTATATTGTGCACATTGTAGGATGTTTTAAAAATGTGTTTTTTAAAATTCTGGTTATGAAACAAAATACACAAGGTTCTAATAATATTCTGTTTATTCTATCTTCTGCGTGCAATGAAGCCATCCAAAAGGTTACTCAAATCTAATTCCTCATTTTTTTTTATAATTTTCCATTGTAATTAAGAACTCCGACAGACAAAAATAATTCTAATTATATTTTTACATGGAATTGCCTTCATACAAACAAACAAAAAAAAAACTAAATACTATTTTTTAAGTTTTAAAATTTTACCAAATGCTGTCAAATATGTTGGACGCTGATTCTCAGGATAGTTATGAATAGAAGGTGAAAAAGTTTGGTTAATACAATCGTTTAAAACTAAGAAGTTGTCAGAAGAAGCTAAGTTTTCTCTCGGAAATTGTTTTCAATAATTTAATTATATTTATATATTAAGAGCATTCATTCCTTGAATGTTGATACAGACAAAAATATGAAAATCATTTTATCCATTCCCATAGATGTTCTGTTTATTCTATCACATTAGAAATTTTTTTGAAATTGTAAATATTTCCAGATTATCGATGCAAATGAGACAGTTTGTAGCTATAGAGACGGCAAAGAAAGCTTGAGAGGGAAATTAATAATGAATCTAAGCGAAATTGAACTTTGCCCTGAATTATTACGGAACTATATCTTAATGGGAGCAGGAAGCTTGAGTAAGTTCTATTTATATTTTATCATTGCTTTCGTATAGATCAAGTATTTTTCAATTTCAAAAGCTGTAATAGTAGTTGGCTTTGCTGTTTCATTACTATTATAGCTTTTGATAGTGCTACGCCAGGAAGGCAACACACTACGAACGTGAAATTTGCAGGACGGATAAAGCATGTGGTATGCACATGATTATCTTATCAGTGCATTTATGCAACTTACAATGTGTGACACTTACAATGCGTATAAAAGAAGGAAATTGACAGCAAGTTTCTCATACAGAAATTGAATTTGAGCGTTGTTCTTAGGTAAAAAAGTTTTTGTTATGCCTCGTGTAAAAAGGAGAAATGCGTACCAGCACGTGTCCGAGTTTGGTCAAGGTCGAATTGTGGCCTACCGGGATTGCGTTTTATCATACCGAATTATTGCTGAGCGTTTTGGCCGATATCCCATGACTGTTAACAAAATATGGAATCGATGGGCTCATGACGATGAAATGGAACGTCGTGCAGGATCTCAGCGGGCTTTCCCATCACTAACAGCTGAGAAGACAAACATGTTATCCACATGGCCTTAAAGGGTCATACAGCTATGTCACAAACCCTGTGACAACAAATGGGGTCATTTGCAAGACAAGGAGTGTCTGCACGAACAATTCAGCGATGTTTGCAGCTGCATGGACTGTCAGCACGGCGACGATGGCTTCGGCTAAACATGACCCTGCATCGCAGGCAGAAGCGCCTCCAATGGTGTGATCAACGACGAACCTGGACGCAGGAATGGCATGACGTCGTCTTTTCATACGATTTCAGGTTCTGTATACAGCATCATGATGGTCGCTTAGTGTTTGGCGACATCGTGGAGAACACCCACATTGGCAACTTGCATTCGACATCGTCATACTGGCCCATCACCTGGAGTAGGTATTTGTTGCCATTGGGTACGCGTCTCGATCAACTCTTGTTCACATTGCCGGCACTTGAACAGCAGCCGTTACATTTCTGATTTGTTAGGGCCAGTTGCTCTGCCATATCTTCGAAGATTACATAACGCTACGTTTCAGCAGGCAATGCACGACCGCATGTTGTCCTGACCTTCCTTGACGCAGAACATGTCCAGCTGTTGCCCTGGCCAGCACGTTCTCCTGACCTCTCACCAATTGAAAACGTCTGGTCAATGGTTGCCGAACTACTGGCATGCCACCGTTTGTCAGTCACTTCGGTCGATGAATTGTGGCATAATGTTGAAGCTGCATGGAATGCTGTACCCGTCCATGTTATCCAATCTCTGGTCGATTCGATACCCAGAAGAATAACTGCTGTTATTGCTGCCAAGGGAGGCTGCTCAGAGTACTGATTCCTCAGGATCCATACATCCAAATATCCTGAAAATGTAATCACTTCTTCTTCTAACTATAATGTATGTCCCCAAAAAGTATCATTCTGTTATTTGCATTCCTTCCTGGTGTAGCAATTTTAATGGCCAGTAGTATATATATATATATATATATATATGATTTTGTGAAACAGCGAATTCAACTACTATTAAAGTTGAAGTTATTTGCTCCTATTCCTTGCTAAATTTTACCTGGTGCCAGTGTTATAATAGTTGAGTTTTACACTTGTTGCAGTGACACTTATGATAATAATGACATCTTTTTTGGTTTATTTTTAATGTAGATATCATTTACTATTTTGGCTTTATTCAAAAGGGTTGAGATGTCTCAAAGAGCATATTTGTAACTTATATTTCCCTACTTGCAGGAAAAATAAAAGCCCACCACAGCACATATTTATTAAACAATCATTTATCACCACTGGTTTTTCTAAATATGCTATTTTTTATCTGGAGTCAGTGATTCTTACAGTACACTCTTACCATAGACTTATGATTATCGTGACCTTTTGCTTTTATTTCCGATATCGATATTATTTAAGATTTTTGCTCTGTTTAAAAGATTTGAGATGACTCAAAGAGAAAATTTGTAACTTATTCCACTCAGGAAAATTAAAAGCATAAAGATTATATTAAATATGCTATTGTTTATCTGGAGTCAATGTTGTTACAGTTGATTTTTACATTTGTTACAGTGACACTTATGATAGTGACCTCTTTTTTGATTAATTTCGATATAGATATCATTTATTATTTTGGCTTTATTCAAAAGGTTTGAGATGTCTCAAAAAGTTTATTTGTAACTGTTATTTACCTACTTGCAGGAAAAATAAAAACTTACAACTACACATATTTATTAAGCAAGCGTTTATCATCACTGGTTATACTAAATATGCTATTTTTAATCTGGAGTCAGTGATTTTTACATTTGTTGCAGTGACACTTATGATGACCGTGACCTCTTTCCTGGTTTACTTCCGATATCGATATCACTTAAGAGTTTGGCTCTACTCAAGAGGTTTGAGATGCCTCAAAAACAGAGACAAGAGAGACACTGGAAAACTATATGATGCATATATTTCGTTCTCTGATGAAGACGCTGATATGGTCAGACACCATTTTTTGCCAGGTAAGTAGAAAAATTTGAAAATAATAATTTAAAAATTTATAAAATTTTATTTATTATTATTATTTTAAATTTGGTTATTATCCTTGCTTGTTAACTCTGGATTTTATCGTAAAACTGATGATGTGGTACATTTTTTGTAATCATTTTAATCTTATTTTATCGCATTGAAGCTATTTTTTTATTTACTTATTTATCTATTTGTTAATTGGCATAGTTAGCAGCATGAATGTCCAAAATTCATCCTTTGGGTTAGAAAAAAATGAGACATTTATAGAAAACGGTAGAAAAAATTTATGTCCTGTCACTAGAAAGAATAATAAATTTACCATAAAAAAATTTACAGATAAATAAATTTAATCTTAATTGCTGTCAAAGCGTAAAGTTTGGATCAGTGTTATATGCTTCCACTTCTTGAGAACTTCCCATTTAAATTCTGATGTATAATCAAGCAATTTTCAATTAAAAAAAACAATCTCGCCGTTCTTATTTCCCTTTGTCCTGAAAAAACCTTGATTGCATGAAAAATATTTTCTAATCTGGAACGAAATATAAACCAGCATTTTTTTACTATTGCTCATTTTTACATTTCCTTAGAGCTGGAGGAGAAACATCCATTTTATAAATTATTTGTACCCCAGAGAGACCTCAAAGCAGGAAATTTTGAAATAAACAATCTGATGGAACAAGTTTTGGATAGCAAACGAGCAATCATTTTGCTTTCTAGGTAAGTGTACGCATCATTTTTCGCCAGTATTGTAACCATTTATACCTAAATATTTTATTTTTAATACAACTTTGAATAAGTCATCAAAATTATTATAGTAATCTAGTTTATCAAATGAAATACTGGCACCTGGAACCATCTAAGAAGAAAGGTTTTTTTAAATAGCAATTAAGTAAAAAAGGTTTATTAAAATGAGATTGAAACCCCGCTATTCAACCAAATCATAGAGAGCTAAACTCAACCAAATTTTAGATAAATAATCACTGCCCTCATAGTGGATGCCTAAAAAAGCTGTAAGTTGAAAAAACTATACCCAGTGGCTGTCATTTGTTTTCTTCGTTGACGAAGTCTTGGATAGCTTTGTGTTAATAGCAAGCAAGCAATTTTTTTAAACAAAATAAGCAGGTGAAAATAACTCAAAATAAAGATAAGTTATTTTTAAAAACCTTGAATCAATCATTACATTCCAACCAAATATTAATTCAAAAGTACTATTGCACTGGCTATTTGCTATCCTATATTAGGAGGAGATACCCTATATTAATGGGTGTTTTGTTTGGGGTATCTAAGGCTTATTGATTTATTCCAATTAAAATAAGAAAGGAGCAAATTACTTGCCTCTCGTCTCGTTTCTTCTAACCCTGCAATGTAGCCAATCTGACAACACTAATTCACTCAATGTTACAAACCACTAAAAATCTAATGAACGTTTAAAAGCTATTAGGTTTTAAAAACTAATAGCTTTTAAACGTTTGGCAACCACTATTCTAACTACTGTCTAATGTATTGTTATGTTTTGTTAGGGTAACCCTGATAAAAATTTTCAATCGAAATTTCTTGTATGGAAAGGGTTAATTCTGGAATTTTAAATTTATCCTTACGCAGGCACTACCTGAAAAACGAGTTCTGTATGGAGATATTTAGAGTGGCATTTGCTAATTCATTGGAGGAGAAATTACATCGGATCATCCTTGTGAAATTTGGACCCCTTCCACCAACGAACGAGATGGATCAGAGTCTAAAGATAGTAATGGAATCCTCAAGGTGTCTCAAGTTCGGAACGAGGTTATTCTGGGATATGCTTCAGTACGAAATGCCAGAAAAACGTACCAGTACTACCAATAACTACGAACTGTTAGACGACAAATCTGGTGATGTTCCTTTGATAGAAGAATTCTAAATATATTTTCAAAAGTATTTCTAGGAAAAAGAAAACTCCTTATTTGTAATTTCATTAACAATATGTTCTTGTTTCCAAAAATTAAATCTTTGAAATTAAATTTTTGCTATTTTAATTAGTGATCACAATGCTACATGCAGTTACAAAAAAATGAACTGAAAAAACTGAAGTTAAAAATTTGTATTTTTTCAAATTTCTTAATTTTATATACCCATCTAAGATGCTCTTGTTATAATAAACAATGTGCATCTATAAAATTTCACAATCAGAATTAAGTTCTTCAATTTTCAGATACAAAATATAATCACTATGTCCACTTTATAGATTTCAAAATTCAACTTCCAAAATTTATTATTGATTTTCAATTAATTTTGAATCCTCCATTTATTATTATTTCTATTTAATTCCATTAAAATTAACCGTATGGCTATATTTATTGTGAAGTTCAGAGTAATAGGATAATTCGATGAATGGAGGCTTATAATTCTAACTGAAAAATTACAAACAAGTTTATGAAAAATGTATATTTAACATTAATTTTTAACACATATCTAAAAATATATGTCAAAGAAATATTTGTGTTATCAAATATTTCTCAAAACGAAAATTCGTCATTTTATGGTCAATTACGAGGACACAAATGACCGTAATTCATCATTTTATATTCAATCACCAATAGCCAAATGATGGAAATTTGTCATTTTACATTCTAACTCCAATTATAGACATTCCTTCAAAATGGGCACCTCTCAATACGGTCATATTTTTAATTCCAGTTAATCTATAAATAAACCATTATGTACAGCAAAGCGGACAGTCATCTTTGCCCTGAAAAGTTATTATTTATCTCTTCGAACAGGACACTATTTTTTCTAAAATTTAAAAAAAAAAAATTCTGCTTTAAATTGCAAGAAAAAAATATGTAACTTTTCACCATTTTTAAAGCATGTAAATTTTTTGCCTAATCCATAACTAAAAATATTGTTAAGCTATTTCACTACTAAAGAATCAGTCTCCTTTCACCTTGCCTTATATTTGCAAAGAAAGTAGAGAAAATGATACTGCTCATTCAGACAACAGCATCTTTTCATCTAGACGACACAAGATATGCCATCCCTCAAGTTAAAATGACGTCTTTTGAATACTGTATTCACTGCTACGGTTAAAAAAAAAAATTTAAAATTTTAAAATTAAAGAGAGAGAGAGAGAGAACAGAAATATAACCTTTGAGGTGTTCATATAAATAAAACATTTATTCAGGCACTTAATAGATGATTAATTGCAAATATATCAACTCCATAGGTCCTCGTACCTTATAGGCAAGCATTTATATTTTTGTTTTCTGTGAATAGCGGGAGGTTTACGTTCAAGGAGGTATTAACCACGTTTCTAAGCGATAGGAAGGTATTAGGGAGTGTAAACCTAATAATTGAGACAGACTGAAGAATAAAGCTAATATTCGGTATCATATGACTAACTTGAATATCTGTGTTGATAGGAAAAACTATATTCATCTGTAACTACATCTAGAATTATGTATTTTATAAACTTTTTCATACATCCTATTTGTATAGTAAAAAATATTTTTTAAAGTTTCAATAACATCCTTGGAGATAATTATTGTAGAGTATTAATGTAGCTATAAAGGAAACGAAGGAAATAAAAATATGACCACCGAAGCCAACGTCTTCAGGGGGTACTGGCCCCGGTAGCCATAAAACAAAACCTTTTCTATTGAGAGAGAGACAAATGCCTAAATAAACTCCCTCAGTACCCTGAAGGTTTTGTATAGAAGTCCAGGAAAGATCATGAAATACATAGAAACAGTTCAGAAAAGAAACTCAAACAAAATCATCAGAAAATAAAAACTCACTTTAACCAGGTCAAACAGCGATTTCATAAGCAATCCAAATAAAAAGGAAACACTTAAAACTAAAGAAAACAACGCCCCAACGCCCTCTATTACAATGTGCAGATTGAGAAAAAGATACGTAACATATTAATAGAATGCTTAAATGGGGCTGCTCAGTTAAGACTTGAATTGCGCCCTGTTAAAAGAAAAATATATAAAAAAACTAGAATTCTTCAATCATTTTCTTAATTAAAAAGTTAACCTGACAAAAATTAAAACTGAGGGAGTTTATTACTACTACTGAGGGAGTTTATTTAGGCATTTGCCTCGCTCTCAATAGAAAAGGTTTTGTTTTATGGCTACCGGGGCCGGTACCCCCTGAAGACGTCGGCTTCGTTGGTCATATTATTTCCTTCGTTTCCTTTATTGCTACATTTATTCTTTTTCTGAAATTTCTGCTGCTTTTAAGCATGATGTTTTCAAAAAAACTTTGTCTATTTAGAATTTGTTTTAAATTTTTTTTCTTTTTGTATTGTAGAGTATTAAATTATTTCTATATTATTGAAAATATTCTAAATACAATTTACAGTGTTAAACTCTTTATAAGGGTAACCTTTCTGTAAATGGAGAACTTCCATAAACTTTTTCGACTCCAAGAGTGTCCATTTATCCAAGATTTCACTGTTTATATGTAAGGGACGCTGGTGTCCTATCTGCATCAAACGGTTAATATAAGAATTTGAGAGAAAAAGACTAATAGTAAGTTTATAAAAACACAAGAAAACTTCCTTGAATACAGAAAAACTAAGTTTACCCATATATTAAAAAACAAAGGTTTGTCTCCTGCTCTGGAAAAATCTTGCCTTTTACAAACCGTAAAGAAAGATTCTTTTATTTTTATAGCTTTTAAGCAGAATCTGTAATGGTTGGTATCTTTGTCCTGCTGAAATACAACAGCATTATTCCATAGAGTTTATAATACAACTTCAAAGTATTAATTGATAATGCAGCTTCTGATTTGTTTATAATTCAACTACAAAGCACTTGAATCGTATGAAAAACTATTTTGCCAAGGATCCTATTTAAAACACTTTGAATTATTTTACAAATTACTAATCTTAGATAATAACAAACTGAGATTTAACTGGAATAAATAGCTGAAATAACAATCTTCTTACCAAGATAGATGTCACAATTAACAGACAAAATTGTGTGGGAGAAAATTAAAAAACAAAAATGTAAACACAAATTTTATTTTAACAAAAATGCTCTATAATATTTGTACAAGACTTTTAATATATTCTGAAGAAACATTGGGTGATGAGTTTTTTGCTTGGAGAGGTAACTGGTCTTCCTCCTATACACCATTCTTTATACACAGAATAACAAGAATGTCTTAGTTCGGATAAAACTCTAATTGTGGCTTAAGAATTTATCGGTTTACCAAAATACGCAGCTAAATTAGCTTCTCTAAATGCTTCAGAGACAGTCTAAAAATGAAAAACTCAAGTAAATAAATGTAGCTAATAAAGAGTTAAAAACATTTTAAAGAAAAGTTTTTATTCAATATTGTGTTAGTGATCTAAACTTTAAAAATAAAATAACACAAGTAGAATCTAAAGAATAAATGGGTGAATTTTGTGACAACCATGCATCGGAAAATATCGATGTTGCACAATCATTGCCGATCCAATGTTTGGATTGAGAACTTTTCAGAGCATTAAGAATTGGGAGTTACCAAGATGTGCAGGATATTTCCCTATGCATCATTGACACGATGATGAGCTTGCTCCCGATAGTACAATGATGGTTTCAAGCTCGTGCGAAGAGCATTTCTTCCAATCATGATATTGATGACTACAAGGTTGCACAAAGAGCATATTCCTCTTATTGTCAAAGAACAGTGATATCTGTGACGTTGACCGTGATCTTTCCCCCTATTGCTCTCATTATGACTTGTTTTGCTGGAACGATGAATCCCGATGTGATTGAGAATCGAAGCGATGTTTAATCTCATAGTTATGAAAACATGCTTTCTTTTAATTATGCAAATCCTCTGATGTTAATTTTTTACAAGCTCTGGTGTTAATTTTTTCAATGTGTTATGTCACTGATGTGATTTTTTTTTTTTAATGTATAATTTATTGTTGATAACTAGGTGAATTTATTGCATTTTTTGATTGGTAACTGAGGATATACTTTATTACGAGAATACAATTGCCTTAATAAATCAATCCAAAAGGGTGAGATTTCTAAATTACGAAATACTAAATGTAAAACATTAAAGCAATAAATCATCGAGATTTGTCACGATAGTGATGATACATCGCACTTTCACATTGATTAACGATACATGGCGATGCCCAAATCTTAATATAGCAAAGCCCTAGTGAAAACAAGTCAAAGAAACTCGCTTGGAATTGTTAAATTAATTGGCTTAAATGCCTGCTCTCTTTTTATGTAAATAAAATATTTAGTGTTATATAAAACATTTTCATAACTAACTCATATTTGTAATGGAAAATATTATATAACAATTTGTAAATTTTACTTTTTATTAAATATCTATTGAGAAATTGAGAATCCAACTGATATAGTTTAAATCGACTAGTTTGATCATTGCAGTTTCAAAAATTTATGCATCTAACATTATTTTTTATAAAAAATTTTTTTAATACTTTTTTTTTTTTTCTTTACAGAACTATTTTAATAAAGAAAAAAAAGACTTATGAAATAAAGACACCATGTGAAAATTATGAACTGAATTTTTGAAAAGTTTGCAGTCAAATTAATATTTACAGCTTTTAGTGGAAAAGATCTGTAGGGTACTCCGTAATACACTACTCCACCACTATTTTGCTATAAATATTCATAAATTGTTTACAGATTTAGACTTCACCAGTTTTAAAATCTACAAAAAAGAATTTTAATGGTAATTTTACAGATGAAAATTTAAACTTTTTCTGCGAAGAAAACGAAAAAGGCAATTAAAAAGAAAAGCAATCCCGCGACAGCTCCTTGTAGGCCAGAGGGAAGACCAAGAATATAAAAGTATTGAAATTTTACACATATTTTGCTTAAAAACATATTTTAAGATTAACTTTGCTCTATTTTACACCATTGGACTATTACACATTCACTTTAAATTTTTACTTTTATATTTGAGGAAAAAATTTTAATACAGTAGAGTTTCGATTATCCGACCACGCCTAACTCGAATAACCGAAAAAAAGCAAAGAGTATAAAAAAGGAAAGAGTAGGTATAAATGTAATATCATTAGCAAATACAAAATTTATCTAAGCACACCACATACAATTCATATTATAATTAAAAAGTTTACTTAAAAACACTTAAAAAGTATACTTTACGAGAATCAAAGAGCTTTCACTTAAAAATGTCCTTAATCATATTTTACTATACGTTATTTTGGCGCTTTTCTTATTTCGCTATTTTTTTAGAGATAACAGGAAAACTGGTGTTGCCTCTTCTTGTTCTATATATTCAATAGAGCTTTCGATAGCTTTTAGTCCATCAGTATGAGAGATTTTTAAATGTTTATTTTCATTGTCACTGCCTCCATCATCTTCGCCAGATTCATTTTCATTATTGACGATATTAAAGATCATTTTATCAGATCAAGTTGTTGTATTTCGTTTTCCTGTGTGTTTGAAAGATAAAATTCAGATTTTTTTTCGGCGGTAGTTTAAAAAATAAAAAATAAACTAGAACAAAAAAAATCCTTCAAATATTTGATAGCTCAGTTAAAGCTGACATTTGGGCTCAGATAATTGGGACTCTGCTGTATATTTATTTCTTATGACAATATGAATTAATTTTAAACATGCAGATACTTACAGGATGAGCGTGGCACACTCTTGCAATGTCCTCAGAGGAAGCACCATATTCCATAGCCAAAGTTGCTTCATTGATAATTTCACCAGCTCCCTGGTAAATTTATTTGTAGCAAATATGAGATTATGCATTTAAAAACTATGGAGGGAATTTTAATAACCATGTGAGCAAATAATAACATAATTTATAAAGTCAGAAAAACAATTCTAGCAGAAAACAAAAATTATAAAAATTTAAGATGTGTGTTAGCAGGACAGCAATTCATCAGGGGATACATTATCTGCTAATTAAAATAAAACAAATTTGGATTTAGCTGCTTAAGCACTTTTCTTTTTTGATTTATTATTTTAAATAGTACTCTTATTTTTTTTCTAAATTTGAAAATTAGTTTCATTCTTTGATCAAATAATAACATAATTGTTTTTCTAATGGTAATTATCATGGATTTTAGTATTAATTAATACAGCTACACTTAAGACTTTCACTCAAAAGCAACAATAAAATAAGACTGTTCAGAAATTTATTAAATATTGAAAACAGAGATAAAAAAAGATTTAAAAAAAGGTCATTTAAAATTTATGACAAAAATAAAATTTGAAACTACATTATATCAAATTACATAACACTTATCTTAATAATTTGTATTAATTTTTTTTTTTAAAAAAGACTATATTAGAGTTACAGAGAAAAATGTCATTTCTTAATAACCATTCCTAAAAAAATGAAAAACATACTCAGTTTTTATTTCTCAAAAAAGATTGATAAAGATTAAAAATTAATAAACTAATTTTAAAAAAATGAAACAATAAATTATTTTAAAATAAATATCTCCAAAATTTTATGAGCAATAAAAGAGCAGAAACAGCTTTTAAAATAATGAAGTTTTTTAATGATATAGTTAATAAAAATTTCAATGGCAAAGTTAAGAATAAATTGACATTTTGCACTGCATACTTAAATTTAAAAAAGAAGAAATTATAGCAATTACCCAACAAATTAAATGAGCTCCTAAAACTCTATCTGTTTCTTTATCAGATAAAACTTTAATAAAACCATCAGTTTCAGCATTTGTTTTGGCTCGGCTATTTGCTGTCATTGCAAACTTTCCAACTTTATATTGAATACCCTATAAAAAAAATCAAATTTCTTAATTATATACAGTAGACTTCACTACATAATTGGTTCATTTCTTAAAAGCAAATTTATATTAATTTATTTCAGCTTTATTTTTTTTTTCTTCTTATTGACAGCAGCATAACAATGAATACCATCATCTTTAGCGCAATAGCCCAGGGTAGACCCCGGCCTTTTCTAAGATTCCTTTCCATCCTGACCTGTTCTCAACAACAGTTCTCTAGTTTTTACAGTTCCGTACCAGTAAGTCCTCATCTACAGAATCAGACCATCTGAGTATGGGTCATGCCCTAGAGCGATTCCCAGATGACCTAGTCATAAAAATTCCTCTAGAAGTCTAATCATCCAATGACCACATTAGATGGCCGGCCCATTTCAACCTTTGAATTTTGATATATTTGGTAATGCCATGTTCTTTATATCAGCGATAAAGTTCATGGTTGAATATCCTTTTCCATAGTCCATTAATCTGGTCACCACCAAAAATACTTAAGGATTTTTCTTCTGGATCTGATAAGCATTTTCTTAAGGATCTGATAAGCACTTTATATAGTTGTATCTTGGTACTAAATCTAAGGACACTAGACCTCAATCTATACAGCCCAAAAACAAAATAGCAGTTTGACTGCAATAATTCTTATTTGGACCTATGGTCCTATCTCATTTTAAGTGTTAACCCAGGTATACGACGATGTGACAGTTTCGTATACCCAGGTATACGAAACTGTCAACTTTATTAAATTCATACAATCAGTACATACCATAAGTTTAGTTTTCTTTTGATTAATTATAAAGTTTGCTCTCTTTGCCCCTCTCTATGTTTAAAAAGGTATATCGAAGTAGAGCTAGCATTCTAAAAATGATATCAATGTCATCTGCAAAGGCTAGAATTTGAGTAGTAACAAAGAATATATCTAGATCTATGATGTAAGGTAAAGCAAGTTAGATAAAAATACACATTTACAAGCAAAATGCAGAAAAAATTACTTCTTTTTTAAGTTCCTCTTCATTTTTACCGACCCAAGAAACTTCAGGATGAGTGTAGATGACACTTGGAACACAATTATAGTCAATATGTACAGCACCACCAGCAATTCCTTCAACACACACAATTCCTACAAGATACACAAAAAATAAGTAAGTTCATTCAATAATTATTTTGTATATACATGGTTTTAAAAAAGTTACAAAATTAATCTGCTAAATGAGTAAATCGTAAATAAATAATAATAATAACACATTTTAACACAGTAAGGTTATTTTTTTTACTTTAGTTTTTTTCTCCCATAATACAAATGTGGGTTGAAGTCACTAAAAAATCTCTCCAAAAAGAACAGTGTCTTGGAAGCTCTCTTTGAAATTTTGTTTGAAATTGCAAAAATACAGATAAAAGTTATAGCTTCATATCCACATATATATTGTAATTAGTTTATCAACCATAAAAAAAATTTATTTAAATTTCTCTCAAAATAAAAAGATCATCAAAATTTGAAAAGAAAAAATATTTCATTAAAAATATAAAGAAAAAACTACAATATACTTTATGTATGTTTTAATAATTTTTATCTCAGCATAAAAAATAGATTAAATTGAAGCATGAAAAAAATTTTTAGAAGATCAGAACAGTAATAGGTGTTATAATAGCCAAAACAAAACAGGAAAATAAAACATGCGACTACATTAAATATTTTTTTTTAAAAAAATTTGTTTCAACTTATCTACAGTATTACCTCTCTAGCCCACCAATATTGACAGTACAGATTTTTATCCTTCAATGAGGAACATTTAAATATATATCCCTCATGCAAGATTTGTTACTCATTTACGAATTCCCAATGGGGAAATGTAACTTAGAAAAAGTTTATAATTAAATTAATGTTGAAATGTATTTTCAAATCGGTTTTTCAAAGCATTTTATAAATTTCTTGAATGTATACATCTAATAAATAAATTTAAAAAAGTATCCCGGAAAACAGCGTAAACTTAATAAATGTGAGTGTGGCAACATGAGCTCAATTGTGACATTTGATGGAATGAGAAATGTAGAGTCAAAATCATTATGTATTTGCTACAACAAGAAAATCCTGCACCAGGAAATACTAAATAGATAGATAGATTAATAGATTCTAAATAAAATAATTATTAAAGCTGCAAACACATTTAAAACTGCAATCCTAGATATTTTCACAGTCAAACAGCAAAGAATAAGCATGTGCCAACTTACCCTCGTCTTCTGCTTTATGGGCAAGCATAGGTCCAGGAATACAATCCCCAATCGCATAGATACTAAATAAAATAATAATTATTAAAGCTAAGCACTTAATTTCAAGAAAAATAATTATTGACATCTCATCATTTTTTTAAATTTTAAAAATTATATAATTGTACTTTTTTACTATCTTACAAATCACATTGATCTTGAAACCAAGTTCAATCATAGATGCAAAGTCCTTAAGTTTACATAAATTAATAAAAAGAAATAGTATTAGTGTTTATAGCTATAATTTATTGATTCTAATTATTTATCACGAAATTGCTTTGGAAAAAAAAAACTGAAATTTTCTTAAAACAAGAGCAACAATTATACATTAAGTTAATATTAAAACAAGCAACTTTAAACCCCATTTTCTCAGTACCTATTTAAGACGCTCAAATGTGCAGTGCACAAATTAAAAATATTTACACCTGGAATTATGTTTGCATCAATGATCAGATTTTTATACATCGAGACGTTAGTTAAAATAGTGCTAAATAAAGCCGACAATTTAGATATTCATATGGGCCCTAGAGCATATTTTCTCTGAATGAACATGTTCTTTTTTTTTTCCTTTAAACATATTTAGATTTTTATTTGCATGGAAAATGTAAGTATCTTACAACATAAAAAATATTGTCCCAATAATTTAGGCGCAAGAAGTAAGTGAACTTTAATTCAAAATTTTTTTATCTATTTTGCACCTGTTAATAAAATGCACCTACTTAAAGAATTTATTAGTCTTAAAAGACGTTTTATAAATTATTTTATACAATAAAAAAAAATAATAATTTGGGATTGATACAAAAAGCATTTACATCCTCCAAAACTACATTATTTAAACTAGCAAAATCTAACACTTCAAAACAATCAGTGGAATAGCTGTGATGAAAAATATTTTTAAAAATAAGATTTTTTTTATATTACTCAACGAATTAGGCCGGCGCTAAGCATTCTCCACCTCGCCAAATGCGATAAAATCATTAAATTTGGAGAATAAAATTGTGTTTTGGTGAAAGTATTTGGGAGTGATTTTTTTCAACTGGAAAGAAAATATGTATTTAACTCGATTCTTAAAATTACGTCAAAATGAAATTACGTTTACTTAAAATTACGTTTTTTTAAACAAATCAGTATTTTTTATTTTATTACAGTAATTTTGGGTAGTGGAATAGCTGCATAACCAATTAGAATTTGGTTCAAATAATATAAGCCTGAAACAAACTACCATAAAATACAGATCAAACCCCATTAAATAATTCAATGGGAAAAAAAGTAATCATAAAAAAAATATCAGATTTGCATTTGGCGAAGACTTTCGAAAATTGGTAAATACTTTTGATATTCGGCTAATTTAATTTCTAATAATTTTAAATCCTTAGTGTGGGCCCTACGAATAATTTAGAAACTACTAACATTATATGATATTTCAGATTGCAGTAAAACAATATAATATATTCAACATAATCATAATAATTGAGAAACTTAATACATAGATGATATGAATATTAAGAACAAGCTTCAATGAAAAAATTGTATGAATTTGATTTAATATGTTCAAATAATATATATATCATTTGCATATATTATAAATTTATATTTTTAATATTAAATATGTATTATAATATATATATTTGTATTAAATATATATTTATTTGTTTTTAAATATTCAAAAAAAAATTTTTATATTTTCTTAATTATTAGTAAGCAAAAGCTACAAATTTGAAACACATTGAAAAATAATCGAAATTATAAATCTCTAATTTCAGTATCCTAAGTTTTAACAACAAATTTAAAAACATTGATAAAAATTTAAAAACCCTGTAAAACTCTACTGCATATTTTTCAGCTATTGATAGAAATTCAAATTTTATATTTCAACAAAAAAGTAGACAAAAAAACAATAGTGATATAAGTAGATTTACTTTGGAACATCTGTTTGGAATCGATTATTAACTTTTATTCTTCCTCGTTCATCTTTCTTCACTCCAACTTCCTCAAGACCCAGATTTTCAGTGAAGGGCCTGCGACCAACGCACACTAAAAGAACATCACATTCCAACTACAAGGGAGCAAAATATATATTTTTTTAAAAGAATGTATAACATTTAGTGCATTAAATTATCAGATTCAACTTTTTTTTAAAAAAGAAAAATTATCTCTCCTTCATTCACCAGGGGTAATTGCGAGCACAACTCAAAAATCCTGAAAATTTCTTGATTCAAATCATTAATGACACAATTCAAAAAATTTATGTCTTGATAAATTTAAATCATTGATATTTTTAAAACATGAAATTCTAAATAAATTATATGCAGCGTAATTTAAATGAATTATTTGAGTTTACTTTAATCTCTATGGACATTTATTATTCTACCAGAAAAAATATTTACAAGTTAAAAAGATAATAAAGTATAAATTCTAGTTCTAATATTTTTAAATAAAACATACAAGAATTTTTATACATTAATGTGATCAATGATTTCTTGAGACTTCTAGACCTGGGATTCCCGGAAACTTCAAGATCCCAATTAGCAAAAAATCCAGAAATCTGGATTTTTTACGAAGCACAATCATCTCTCATTTGCTCATTTAGATAAAATTTTGATTATGAAATTAATGGAAAGAGCAATTTATAATATTTCAACTTAAACAACTATTTAGACTAAGTCATTAACTAGAATGTAGGATAATAAGAATATGGTGATAAAGGGTTATTTTTAACAAATGAAACAGAAATGAAATAAAATCAGATTTTTAAATTTTTATAAAGATCCTGTATAAAAAAAAAAAGTTTATCATTCGTGCAGTACTTTTTCAATTTATTCTGGTTAACCCTTCTTGTTCACCACTGGCTTGGTATTTAAGGGAGATAGATTCGATCAAACGTCAGTTTCATGATTCATCGGTGGCCATTCAAAAAGCTTGGCTTTCGAATTTGGGTGCAAAGTATTCCCAACATACAGCAAGTGCAAACTAAAACCCGCTTCCCCAGAAAACATACTTCATAGTCAGGAATTTTCCTTGGAGGTCTCTTGCGACCAATTTTAGTGTGTGACTTTGCGACAGCGTTTGGACTCATGGATTTGATATAGCAGGGGCTATATTGTGAAGGATTGGGAACTAAAACGGTATTAAATTATGGTTTCAACTACTTTTCTTAAAAATTGTAGCTGCATAAATGAAACACAAATTATCCTAATTTAAGAACATAAAAAAATTACAGGAATTTCTCAGCCTTACCTCTTCTTTTTTGTTAGGATCTTTTGCTGATTCAATAGAAACTGATATTTTGTCTCCATTCTTAGAAGCACCGGTAACTTTTGTATCCAGTTTAAACTTGAGACCTTGCTTTGTGAGGATTCTTTGAAAGTTTTTAGCTATTTCTAAATCTATACCAACACCTCCAATGTTTGATAAAAATTCTACTGCTATAACTTCAGCACCTAGTCGACTCCAAACTGAGCCCTAAGATAATAGAGTCTAATATTACCAAATAAAACAAAAAGAAATTTTTCTTTTCTATATAAAGGCAGTTTCTTTACCAGTTCCAATCCAATGACACCAGCTCCTATCAACACAAGTTTCTCAGGAACTTTTTCAAGAGATAAAGCACCTGTTGATGAGACTATTTGTTTTTCATCTACCTAAAAAAATATCACGGAAACTACAAACTTTAGAATGCAATGTCAATCAAATTTTAGAAAGTCATAAAATTACAAAAAAAAGGTTAATGAACTGTTGAAGGACATATAACAATATAGTAGAGATAAATAACACTTTCTTAAAAGTGGCATTTTACATCAAACGGACCATTTGTATTGTTTTCAGATAAGTACTTTACAGGCTGATGGAATTTTCACTAGACAACATGATAGTGCACAGAAACATTTTATTGCATGCCTGAAAATTAATTTTTTCACTAATATATCAACTAAAAATTTTCTCATGAAATGAAAAATGTAACTTATCAGTACTGTCCCAAGCTTTACAATTTAAATAACATATAAAATGCTATATTTTGTAATTATTTCACTGCGTAACTTATATCCAACGAACATGCAAAACATTCAAAATACATAATAATTTTTGCATCAATTATTAAATTCTAATGCATCATGAATTTCATTTTTGAATTCTAGCAGGGATGCAAACTGTTCCGTTTTCGACAAAAGATTTTAAATAGAGGTAGAAAATTAGACATTAAATTTTCTAGATAGTTAATTCAGAAAATACTTTAAAGACCTTATCATGACATAATCGAAACTAAATGGTGTTTCATGGATCTCTGTACTAAAGAATATAGAAAGGAGTTCAGCTTTTCGAATACATAACTAACATAGGAACTGCTCGGTACGGTATTCCATACCAAAAAGACAACTTACAGGATGAGAAACATACTCAGATTTAGCAGAGCATCATATGTACAAAGATCCAGCATATATGCGCATAAGAAGTAAAGTGACTATCGGAGGTACGTCAACTGTGCACCGGTTGTTGGACAGCTCTACGTGCATGGTTAGGTACGGTGCTCGGTCAACCGCTATATTATTCTTTCTTTCTTTCAAATGTGTTATCAGGTTCAATTAACATGGATGATATAAATGTATTCTCAAAGAAATATCTCAATAGTACAGTACTGTTTATCAATAGTATAAAAATACAGATCAGACCAACATTAAGTAAAAAGAGAAAACTTTTCTTCTTCATCCCAACCCCAGTAGTAGTTAGGAGGAGAAAATGCAAACCAGTTTTAAGAACCTCTGCTGTTGTGCTCCTAAATATAGTTTTTTCCTTTAAACACGGGGACTGCGCCTAACCTTGTAGGGTTGGTTAACTTTATGTCAATGGAAGCTAGACTTCTTCGTCTATGTATATTCTTTGTCTGTACTATATGATTCTAAAGATATATTACTAACTGGAATGATTGAAAAAAAAGAGAAGCAAACAATTATTAATTGAATGCTATAATTGTAAATTGAATGCTAAAACCACAAATGTTGCAATTAGTTGGAAAAAATATGTTACATCTCAATTTCAATAAATCTAAAAGATATTACAATAAAAGTAAAAACAAGAAAACGATGACCAAGGAATGACAATCACAAGATTCAAATTTTTAAAAAAAAAAAATTTAACATTTTAACTAAAGCATTAAAAATTCTTTTTGAAACTAAATAAAGGATGATAAACCACATGAGGACCACATTGATGATACAGTGAACAAGCAAGAAAGTTTTAAAAAAAATAATAAATGAGAAATCTATCAACACTCATGAAAACAAAAAAAATCAGTATTTCTTACTTCAAGTCCAGGAAATGGGGTAACTTCTGAACCTGTAGCAATCAAAATATTTTTACATTTAATTACATCAGTGGATCCATCAGCTTTAATAGCAGTGACTTCATTTTTACCAGTAATTTTCCCATGGCCATTATAATGAGTAATCTAAACATACAAAAAAGAGAGAGTACATAAATAATAACCGGATAAATAATCAGCAAGAATGAAAATTTTGTTTAACTAAAAACTACAGAACGCTACAGAAGAAACCCCTCCCCACACAGACACACAAAATTATAAATTAGCACACCAAATTTGATGATTTTTGAAAGGTAGTGAAATATGACACTTAAAATGGAACCTTATCTATTTATATTGACCAATGAAAAATTATAACAGCAAAAAGATTACCTATTTTTAAAGGGCAACTGACATATAACCAACCTTTTCCTGTGTCAAAGCAAATTCTGGTTAAATAACATGTAAATGTATAAAAAATTCTCTTTAATTAAATGATTTTTTTTTCTAACTAATTTTTTGATACATTTTTTAAAACTAGAAAGAGGTATATATTTGTTAAATATGTTGAATAGACAGACAAAAAAAAAATTTAACAAAGCTCAAGAATTATTAATAGCTGCAATTTCAAAATTAATAGCTGCAATTTCAAAATTAATAGCTGCAATTTCAAAATTAATAGCTGCAATTTTAAAATTAATAGCTGCAATTTCAGAATTAATAGCTGCAAAAGAAGGAATTGTAAAATAGCTTTGATAAACTTCAAAAGCAATAACATTTTATGGATTTTTGCACCAATCTTTCAAGTAGAGAGAATTATTACATAAACTGTCATTGCAAATAATATTAACTCAAAGAAATTTTTTTCCCTAAATATAACAACTTTTTACAAAAAAAACAAACAAAAATAAATTGTGCGTCCCTGTTTGAAATCGCAGAACCATTAAAGAATTGATTTACGACAATAACATTTTATAAAGTAATAAGAGTACTAAATATAAAAAAAATTTGCAATTAAAATAAAGAAAAATATAAACATTTCAAAACATAATTTTTTTATTTCCAGGCGGGATTTTTTTCACATGTAAATATATCCACAGACATAAATTTAATGATTAGTAAATTTAAGGACTTTATACAGCACAGAGATAAATTTTTATTGATAATGAAAAATTGTGAGACTTAGTGAGTGGTGGTGAGATCGTTTTGCTAGAATGCTCAAATTACACAATAAAATTAAACTTATAAATTACATTTCTAATAATTTATTTTCAGCAAAGTGTATTCAAAATGTATTCAACTAGTAATCAAATACAAACTACTAGCAAAAGTTATTGATTGGATAAAATGAAAAAACATCTCAATTAGATTTTCTCTCAGATTTTCTTTTAAATGTTTAATTTTTATAAAACTCTATAGTGGTTCATACCACAGCGATGAATTTGCTTAAAAACCAAAAAACCTGGTGATTAAAATGAATGAAATGAATACTAATGAATCAGAATACAAATGTCAATGTTTCATTTTGAAATTGCGTGAATTCCAACGTTTAATTTTTAAGTCCCTTGAACACAAATCGCCTTTTAAAATCCTTTGAATGAGAAATGCAACATTAGCTATAATAAGATAGCGAAAATACGAAACAAGGTGCGAGATCTTAAATCGCATAAATAAGAATAGCAATTTGTAATTTTAAATCTTGTTTGCATTGGTAGGAAAAGGCTTAAAAATAAATGTTTTTTTTTTGTGAATACGAGAAAAAATAAAAAATAAATTTTATTTTTTTAAGGAGGCAGATTTTTGTTTTCTAGTAATAGTAAAAAATTTACCGCGATGGGGTCAAATTTTCAGTAAATGAAGTCTGCATGTTGGTATATATCATACAGGTCTGCATATCTATTAACAGCAGCAACTCAAATTAAGGAATTTTACATACGAAACCATCACAGGAATATATATAAGTATTTTAAAATGTCACCACAACCTTATTAGAATGAATAAATATCATGGAAAACTTTGACAGTTAAAAATTTTTAATGTGCATAATTTATTCAAAACAAAAATGCGAATTACATGCCAATAAATACAGATAAAATACCTATATCACATAATAAACATTGAATTACTTTATTCTGCTTAAAGAGATGAGCTATTCCTCCAGTCAACTGTTTAACTGCAGTACTTTTTTGTTCCATCATTTTACTTAGATTCAGGGAAATGCCCTCACCTATAACCAAATAATAATACCAAACATATAACACATAGTCTTGCAATATTTTTTCATGATAAACACAGTTTTTCATTTAAGTAATTGATATCAAATTTATTTACATTGTTGTGTAATGAATTCTCAAGAACACAAATAAGTTTTCACATATTTTATGTTTAAGTAATTTAATAAATAAAATTTCAAACAGAAAAAAAAATATTTATGGAAGTTGGAAAAATGAATTATTTATTTGCTTATAACGTTTTTAAAAAATATTTTCGTTATTTTCTTCTCAAAATTGTGCAATGTAATTCACATAGTACTATTTTTCACCTTTATTGTAAATAATGATGTAAGGACTAAGTGAGGGTGATGACAACAATTCTTTTTCAACATAAAAAGAGCTACAAGAAATTAAATAGTTTATTGAATCAATCAATATGTTAGCAAAGTTATTTGTTTTCCTACATAATTTATATATATATATATATATATATATATATATATATATATATATACACAGGGTGATTCAAAAAAGATGGGTAAAATCTTAGGAAGTGATAGTACACACCCAAACAAACAATTTTTATCAAAGGATGCATGGTCGAAAACAAAACACAAAGGTGCTGGCGCATTTGGAAAGTTTGATGCAAACGATGCATTTAGTTCCAGCAGAACGCAGCACCAGCTCATTACGTACGAGAAGTGCGAAACTATCTGGACGTAACCTTTCCAAACCAATGGATTGGTCGAGGTGATCCTATAGCTTGGCTACCGTGCTCGCCAGATCTTTCATGTCTCGATTTATTTTTGTGGGGACAGCTGAAGGCTCTAATGTATGAGACTCCTATTGAATCTGCTGAAGAACTTGTCGCCAAGCTTTCGGCCGTTGCAGGGAAAGTTCCTGATATACCTGGTGTGTTTCAGAATGTTCGCCTATCTTTTCTTCCCCGTTGTACTGCGTGCATAGCCGCTGCCGGCCACTGTTTTGAACACGTATTGTAATCACATGCCATTAAATTTGCTTTTATAACTTAACTTCATCGCTCTTTTAAGAACATAAACTCATATAAGAACATATTAGAGCCTGCATTCTTTGATAAAAATTGTTTGTTTGGGTGTGTACTATCACTTCCTAAAATTTTGCCCATCTTTTTTGAATCACCCTGTGTATATATATATATATATATATAGCACAAAAAAAAAGAGAAAAAGAGAAAAACGAAGAAAATTAATAAGTTATATTAACTGCGCATAAGCTGCGAGTATATAGAACTCATAAAATAAGCTAAAAAATTGAGAAAAAATGGAGGAAAAAAAATAATTAAAAAAAAATAAAAATGTTTTCCGGATTTTTAATATTTTTTTCCCTCCATTTTTTCTCAATTTTTTAGCTTATATCAAAAGAAAAATACTTTCTAAAAGAATGTATCACATGAAAGAGCCTTAAACTAATACTACAAATAAACTGTGTTTAAAAGTTTATAGTTTAATTAAATATAATTATTAAATTTCATTTTCTGAAAAATTTCCCAAAAATTATATGAGAAACTTAAAAGCACTAATATCAGCCTCTAATGATAAGACAGGTATCATGACAGAATACAGTCTTTAAAACTATCACATAAATCTTTATTTTACAAAAAAAAAAAAAATCTGCATTTTTAATAGCTTAAAAAAAATCACTTCCTGTTAAAAATTTCCCCCAAGAGTATTTTTCCCCCCCAAAAGCATTGACATCATATTTATAAAACTATCCCCTTTTATAAAGTTCAGAAAATAAATTTGTTCACGCAATCATATCAGAATTTGAAATTATTAAAAACTTATTCACTTCAAACGCACAAAAATAATGTACAAGCCAATTAACAAGCGAAATAGTTTTCAACAAAAACTTTAAAGTTTTCATAATTTCGGTCTTAACTAATTCTAAAAGAAAATTGTTATAAAAAATTAAATACATTAATGTTATATTCTGTAACATGAAAGTTTAATTTGTGTGATTTCATAAAAACAAACAGATTTTCTTACACTCAATGCCTCTATTTTTGAACTCATGAAGTGCTGCATGGTACAAATGTGAGTTGTGAAGTAAAGCTTTTGAAGGAATACAGCCTACATTCAAACAAGTTCCTCCTAGAGTAGCATTTTTTTCAATACATGCTGTCTAAAAATTTTAAAATAATGTTTTTAGCTAGAGTATAAATGAGAAATATCTACTATTTTAAAATTTAAACAACCTATACTAAATGTTGTTGTAATAAAACTACATATAATTTAATGAAAACAATATGCTAATGCTAAATTTGAGAAAAAAATAAGTCTTTTTTGATAACATGCATTTCACAATGAGCAAAAAAAAATTTTTGAATGTGATTAAAATACTTAAACATTAATAAAAAATTTTGTACATAACTTGAAAATAAATATCTGTGTCTTTAAAAATATATTCTATAAGAAAAATTGTAAAATGGCCAAAATTGTACAAAATGTAAATTATGTTATTGTTATTGGTTTAATTAGTATAAATACTATACATATACGATTAGCTCTTTAATGTTAAAACAAAATGTTAAGTTAAACTCATATTAGTTACTATCCATTACAACACAAATAACAAATTTAACCATTTGAACAGCTCAGAAAAAAAAGCGAAAAAAGGACATAATGATCTTAAGATACCTGTCTACGAAAGAAAGCAAATCTCTTAACAATATCATTGTAATATAAAATATATGGTAACGAAAATATATGGTAAAAATATATGGTAACGAAACCAAGAGCACTAGTTTTTCAGAGCACAGCAGCGAACACAGTTCACCAAAAAATGTCTCAAGCTATAATTCAAGATTCCTCCTCAAGCTAGAATATTCATAATTTTTTTTTCTCATCTTAAAAAAAGAAGAAAAAAAACAGAATAGTTAGTTTTTAGTTGGGAATTTAGATTTTCTTATTAAAGGAGTTGTTAACTAAGTTTTGAAATAATATTATTTAAGAACTTGTGTTATGTTTCTATAATTAGAGACACTACAATATACAAAACATTATAATGAATAAAAGAATATTTAGATACTAGTTTTAAACACAAAAATAAATTCAACAGCATATACACATTGCCTTCCATAATTTTAGAAAA
Source organism: Parasteatoda lunata (assembly GCA_949128135.1). NCBI lineage: Eukaryota > Metazoa > Arthropoda > Arachnida > Araneae > Theridiidae > Parasteatoda > Parasteatoda lunata. Next base: position 19,836,732 of record OX421978.1, read on the forward strand.
TACAGAAAAACAGATATTGCGCCTAAAGTTCATTAAATTTAATAAAATAGAAAAATATAGAATCTCTATAAAAAACATAATACATTACAAACTCCCACCAAATATTTCACGTAAATGCTTAATGTAGTGAAAATGATTATTTTATTTGCAATTAGACCTTTTTAATAACATTAATACAAGACAGAATCTTACCAAAATCATGGCATAAAATCCAATACAAAAAAAGCATCGGCTAAAATCTCAAAAATAAAAAACATAGCAATATAAATTTTCAAGTTCATTTTGTCAGGAGATATAATCTGTTATGAGCAAAACATTAGTAATATTTTAAACATTAGTAATATTTTAAACTAGTATTGATTTTGACATTTTATAGATAGTGTCAAAAAGTAAACTACAAATACAGCAGATTTTACGCTACTGGAATGTTGGGAATTTACTCTATCTACACAAATATAATAGAGTCAAGAATTGGTTACTAAATATGCACTAGTATTCATTGCAAGAAAAAGATTTAATCTTTAACAAACCTTCAGGCCTAGCTGAGAAGCTTTAATTGCAGCTACATAACCACCAGGGCCAGAACCAATTACAACTAGATCAAATTCACCTTATGAGAAAGGAGAAACATTATTATGCAAACAATCACAAAGAAAAACATAATAAATCGTGACAGAAGATAGTAGATAGTATCAAGCATCTTTTTAAACAAAAATAGCGACATTTTTCAAAGGAAAATAGAATATTCCCACCCAAACTTTACTATGTGTGATTATATAACGTAGCAACAAATCATAGATTTCCTTCATGAAATTTCATTGTTACTAATAGTAGTTAGATGAATAGTTAATGCAGCTATAGATATACAATTAAATATTAGGACAAAACATAATGAAGTGCTTGAAAAATTTAATAACAGTAAATTTACTAATTAGGAATAGCTAGAACTTTTGAGAAAACACCGAGGGAAATGTGCATTTTGAGACAACAGTCTTTCGGGCATTAAAAATAGAAGAAGCAAAATAAACACACTTTTTCTAGTTATTGTATTAAAAAAAATAGTTGCAGTTAAGATTCTTCAATATTTCCTCATGGGCTAAAAGATCCAAATGCTTTCTAATGATATGTAAAACTTAATTTTCAAAAAATTTAGTCATTTATAGTTAAAAAAAATCACTTAACAAAGGTTACCATAGTAAAATGAAATTTCGAATTTCTAAACAGTTAAATAAATAAAATTAAGCCTTATATACGTAAAGCATAACAAGCAACAAAACATTCAAAACCAAATATTGTTAAACAATGATTTTTAAATTAATCAACTAGTCTAGCTAGCACCTAAAATTACTAGCTTGTTTACAAGATAAAAATATAATTTTTAAAAAAATCAGTGTCAGCAGCATGACAAATTAGGAGATACATAAGAATTAAAAACTAAAATGTTAAATAATTTTAAAATAAAGTTGATGTTGAAAAATTTAATTGATGTTGGTGTCTAAGCACGAGAGGCATTTTTGAAATGATTATGCATTGTGCGTTTTAATTATATGCAATTTCTATGAAAATATTTTGATCATTAACGTTAAAAATTTTATACAGAAAAATATTTTATTAATGTCCTATTATACGCAAGGAAGGAGGCTTCAAAAATTTCAAATGGTTTATATAAATACTTTTTTTTCCTGAAAGATATTTCAAAAATCTGAAATCTACAATACCCTTGAATGCTAGTTAACACATTTGAAAACATTTACTATCATATTTGTAGGTACAATACAAGGTTCGTGATTCTCTTTATTTTTCAACTAAAAAAATGGATTATCTTATTTATTAATTTTCTCATGTTCTTTAAGACTGTTTACATAAAATTAATTACATTTCACATTCTCAACTGGGTATCGTAGTCTAGATCTTCATAATGACAGTTCAGTACTTTAACAGCTGAGCCATATTGAAAAATCTAATCTAGACATCCCAATGTTTACCCATCGTTATAAATCTATAAAGCACCAACATAGAAAATGATATTGGTCCATTATTAAAAGTCATTCTAGGACCAATATTGAAAAATCTAGACATCCTCATGTTTGCCTAACATTATAAATCTATAAAGGACCTACATAGAAAATGATATTGGTCCATTATTGAAAGTCATTCTAGGACAAATATTGAAAAATCTAGACATCCCAATGTTTACCCAACATTATAAGTCTCGAGACTTATATCTAACAGATATCTGTTACAATCCAATTAAATACTAAAAAGGAAGCAATACCTGTATCACTAGAAAAGCATCTTCTTTGTAATTCTTTTAGAAGAGTTAGTCTGTAATATGAAACACTAGCATTCTGAAAAGGAAAAAAAAATAATTTAAAATCATCATTTGAGTGCTCCAGGAATAAGTGAAAGTTTTATCGAAACGTTAATTTACATGCCGCACACTGCAATTGTTCTACCTAAAAATTTTGCTTAAAAACAAATCTTTCACTTTTTAAGGTCCTCAACAAGTTTTAAGTTACATATTGCAGTCTACTTAGCTTACTAGTAAATCTGGTTCATTATAAATCTGGTTCATTTTAATAATCATATTAAAAAATTTTTCATTACAACTTAAAATAGCATACATTTAAGAAAAGAATATATATTCAATATGGATGTTCTCTAAAATCCAGAAGCCAGATCTCCTGGCTCTGGTTTTCAGAGAACAGCCTATAAAACGTTAAATATATGTTTAATTTTGTAATGGGTATTCATAAAAAAATATTTCAAATAGCTTTAACCATTGTACACTAAAATATTAAAACTAGTAACAGTTCGTAAAAAAAAATTTAACTGGCTATAGGAATAAGCTGCACTCAAAAACTTTAAAGATTTTGAGCACACAGCACCTCTTTTGTTAACAAAAAAAAAAAAAACTTAAAATTCTTTACTATTTTCATCAAACAACAATGTCATAGTTTAGCTTTCTATGGACTACTGAAATGGTCATCCATGCTTTATAGTATTTGAGACTGTTCATAAATTATTTAATGCTAAGTAAGGATGGTGGGGTTCTTGGAATTATGAGAAGGGGGAGGGAAAAGAAAATGTCCATATCTTGATCTGAAGCGGACTAATCGACAGGTCTTGGCAAATTCTGGGCAGAACCCTGCGAAAAAATAAAAATATCACAAAAAGGAACCCAACTTGAAAGGTATTTACTTGCACCCACCCTCAGGCAAACTTCTACTTTAAAAAAAAAAAAAAAAAAAAAAAAAAAAAAACAAGATTTACAAGTTATAAAATATTTGAAAATTTGATAACTATAATTGGCATACAGAAATTACCCGGAAGGAATAACAGAGGTGTCTAACACTTTCATTAAAATAAAAATATTTAATATCAGCAGATTAAACAGTTTTAAATTGTTTCAGATTTCTTACAGAAAGAAACTCACATCAAATATTATTAAACTCACAAATGTCATTAAAAAATGTAATTAAAAGTTAAAAATATAATTTCATACATGAACTATTGCATGTCTTTTGTTTCCAATCCAAATTGCTAACATATTTTTCTATAATATTGTCTTATCTGTGACATTTTTGGATATTGAAATATATATATGCATATTTATAAATATAGAGAGATATTAAAGAAAATCATCTATGAACAGCCATTTAAATTAGTGGATCCCACCAGTCTACATCAAAAAGTGCAAATCCAGAGTTAAATGGAAATATTTTTGCAAATATGGCTAAAGTTACCACAAATCCTCAATGAAATGTCTAACAATATATTTACCTGTGGAATTGGTGACACATTGTATGCTTTCAGTATTAATGTGTGGATAGTAAAGGGAGCATTAGTATGTTGTCTGAGGCATACAGAAAATTTCCTTAAGCCATATATGATGAGCTACTGTGGCTCAGAAAATAGAGTGGTTATCACCCAATGAAGTGACCCAAGTTCAAATCTCAACCATGGCTGGTCAATATGAAGTCTGTCTTACCAAATACAGTGTTGACATACAATATCCTCAGTGGTAGACAGATTAAGGATTAAAATCCCCTTGCCATCTGATTAACAGTGCGAGGTCTTCCTCTCCATGTAATGCAAATGTGGGTTAGTTTCATTAAAAAATCCTTCACGATAGCTAGTTTATCCCATTGCTTTATTCAGGAGTTCCCTAATCTTAAGGGTTTGGTTAAAAGACTATTTTTTATCAATTTTAAAGTAAGAATTTAGTTAAGCTGAATTTAATCATTTAAAAAAGTAATCAGAAAAATTTAGTAAAATCTAATTTAGCAAACTATTAACATAATTGACTGTACTAGTGGGGAGGAAATATAAAAACCATCAAGCTTTGTCCGGGCTAGTGGACTACTTCTACTATAATTCATAATTCATCCAAATAAATATGAATACATTTTTGTTATTGGTTACAATTAAGTGATTCCAAAGAGACTTACAAAACATTCGTTAGAATCCAAATTTGAGTAGTTCGTTTTTTTTATGCATTATTTCAAAAAGCGGATTAAATAAAAATTGGTAACATTTAATTAAAAAGGGCAACAAAGTTTTGCAACTCCTCATAAGAACATGACGTTTTAAAAATAAAAATGAAATAAAATGAGTATGAATCTTTTTCTAAACTCTGATCCTGCTAGATTTAGAATCTGGAGTGAATCTTCAGAAATTGAACAGCGATATTGTCTAAAAGTAAAATGATAGATTCGTAAGCCCTGAGAATTGTCAGGGGGAAACGCAATTATACCCCAAAATCAAAAATTATCATTGTCAGAGAATTTGACACTTGATCAAATTCTCTTTTGGCCGATCCAGAAAACCGGGAAATTCAGACATCCAGGATAGCGATGGTCTCAAGCATCCCGTATAATTGGTTCTCAACTGTATATCATTTAAAGGAATTACTACCAAACTTCAATGGAAAAGAGCATTTCCATGTAAAAGTAGACATGACGGCTGAAATTTCAATTTGTCTTAATTGTAACATGTAATATATCAAATTAAAGGTAAATGAATGAGGTTTATGAAATTATAAGGAAAAATGCTATTAAATGTTTCCTTGTATTATTTTTTTGAACATGAAGTTAATATAACATAAAAAAATTTCAATTAGGAAAATCAGGGTATTTTTATTTCACTCAGAAATAATATTTAAACCTGCAGCATTTTGATTTTCAGTGCATATATTTCTATTTGTGACCTTTATCTATCTTTTAAAGCATTTAATATTTCTTTAAAAAAGGAAAAACTCAAATTGTAATACAAATATATTTATAAAGTCTCTCTGTCACGCCCTTTACAAAAAATATACTTAATATGCCATAGAAAATGCATACCTTCATAAAAAAAACATGAAACTTTGTAAAAGTCTAATTATTGTGAGCCCTAATAAGTAAAAAGTATTAAGAATATATTAATTTTTTATTTTGGGCTAAATTTTGGTGTAATGGGTGTGACAAAATCATTGTGACTGGTGTGACAACATTTTAAATAACTATGAAAACTGTTCCTAAATTAAAACAAAAAGTTAAAACCATTTTTGTTTCCAAATAAATTAAAATAATGTTGTTAAAAAAATAATTACAAATTATGTAACTAATATATTTATAAATGAAGATGATTATGAAGATAAATGCTTAGTATATAAGAAGTGGAAGGAAGTGAATGGATTTTTGAAAATAGTGGAAATTCTATGCATATTTATAAATATAGAGAGATATTAAAGAAAATCATCTATGAACAGCCATTTAAATTAGTGGATCCCACCAGCCTACATCAAAAAGTGCAAATCCAGAGTTAAATGGAAATATTTTTGCAAATATGGCTAAAGTTACCCTAAATCCTCAATGAAATGTCTAACAATATATTTACCTGTGGAATTGGTGACACATTGTGTGCTTTCAGTATTAATGTGTGGATAGTAAAGGGAGCATTAGTATGTTGTCTGAGGCATACAGAAAATTTCCTTAAGCCATATATGATGAGCTACTGTGGCTCAGAAAATAGAGTGGTTATCACCCAATGAAGTGACCCAAGTTCAAATCTCAACCATGGCTGGTCAATATGAAGTCTGTCTTACCAAATACAGTGTTGACATACAATATCCTCAGTGGTAGACAGATTAAGGATTAAAATCCCCTTGCCATCTGATTAACAGTGTGAGGTCTTCCTCTCCATGTAATGCAAATGTGGGTTAGTTTCATTAAAAAATCCTTCACGATTGCTAGTTTATCCCATTGCTTTATTCAGGAGTTCCCTAATCTTAAGGGTTTGGTTAAAATCTACAACATCATGGAGAAGAACATAGATAGCCGTAAACTCAAAATTGGGTATGCTGTTCAACGCTGTTAAAAATACTTTCAAGGATAAAATTTAATAAATGATAAACTTTTGGTAAGATTTAACTTTTAATTATTCTTGATAAACTTTTGGAACATTTCCGTATTATGATCTGGAGACAGTATAATCACCAAGTGTTGGCTACTTCCGAGCAGCAGTTCATGAGAACTAAAAAAAAAAAAAAAAAAAAAAAAAAACGCCACAGGTGGGGTGCTCAACTTAAAGGTTATAACTCGTAGCTCCCTCCAAGCAAACATCTAGGGGAGAGTCGGGTAGCCCCGACCACTTCAAGAGTATTGCTTATATTTCTGTATAATATTGAGTAATAATCAATATTTTTGTATGTTTCTATTGTTTTATCATCTAATTAAATAATGCAAAAGGAATAAACCCCCCAAAAAAATAGTTTAACTTAAAAAAATAGAAATTTAAAAAATTTTACTACTGTATTCAACATATTTTCAAAACTATTGTTTACCATGTTACCAGCTGCATAAAAACTTGAAACTTTGAAAATAATCTTTTTTTAATATAACAATTAATGTCCAGTGCCCATTGACTTGAAAAAATATTCTATACATATGAAATTGACAGTGGGCGGGGGTACCAGACACTCCCCTACATTATTTTAAAAAAAATTAGAAATTTAAAATCCATTTGACCCCTTGCCAATTGTAGCTCGTGATCTGTGGCACAATAATCGTCAAGTCTTGGCAATTTCTCGGCAGCGGCCTGCAAAAAACATCACAGAAACATACCAACCCGTAGCCAACATCAGATAAACCTCTACATGTTTCTTTTTTGATTTTTTCTCGTTTAAAATCAATTTGGCACCTTGGCAATTGTAGCTCGATTGATAGATCACGATACGGAAATATCCCCGTAATAGTTAGCACAGTACGGAAACATCTATGGCGTAGCTACCACTACAAATATTAAATACCGAATCACTGGTATATAAGACATGTTAACTTGAATCCATCATGAGGTACCTTTTGATAGATAAAGGTTGGCATAGTCGATAATTAAAACCCCACAATGGTGACCTGCGGATGTGATATGAACTCGCTAACATGATGGATAGTCCACATTAAACAGTTGATTTGCTTAATATAAACTGCTCAAAGAAAAGAAAAATCCAATAAAGTAAATAATGTCTCCCGGTTAATAAAGAACTAAAATGAGCAAAATGCTATAAAAAAATGAAGAAAATATATAAACTGAGCAAAATGATATAAATAATAATAAAAATAGCAAGAATCAACTAGTGGTATTCATCGTATTCTATCCCAGATAAAATTCTGGAAGGGGAGTAATGTGGTGTAACTACCACTATAAATATTAAATACGGAATCACTGGTATATTAGACATGTTAACTTGAATCCATCATGAGGTACCTTTTGATAGATAAAGGTTGACATAGTCGATAATAAAAATCCCCTCACATCCCCCTTTTAAATACTGTCTATCAATTAAGAGATTAAGCCCGACCTAAGTAAAAGCAATATTACTGAGAGCTCATTGCGCAATTGCTAGAAAATTTTCATTAAGTTAGAGCAAAAGCTCACAAATCTCAAACAGAAGTCTTTTTTAGGTAATGTAGCTTCCAATTCTCATCAAATAATGTTTTTTTAAAGGATTTTATAAAATTTGAAACATTAAGTTCATATTTTTATTTCAAAACATATAATTGTTTTAAAAAAATTAACCTGTAAAGAAATTAAATGTGAAGAGAATTATGAGCACAAAAACTAGCTTTTCCCTAAATATCTTTGGTTATATTCTTAGCATTAACAATGAAGAATAAAACAGTCAAAACTAAGCTAATAAAATCCCTTTAAAAAGTACGAGAATGAACCAATTCCTAAGGTATAGCTGTTGATTAAAATTGAGTTTATATAGAAGTACAGATTCTAAACTGCAGAAGAAACCGCTCAGAATAAAGACACAAAAATGTAAAGACACGATTAATTGAATAATTGATAGATACTTCAATTCAGGAATTCTCACAGAAGAGAAATCAAGGATTAAGTAGCAGAGAAAAAGAAACTGAGAAAACCAGCAAATATCGTAAGGAACTCAAGCATTTCTACAAAAACTTCAAGCATAGAAATTTAAAAAGTACTTATTTCATGAAATAATAAGACTAACCCTGTAAATTGGAACAAATTTTGTACACAGGCCGGCCTGCATTTTACAATAAGTAGTTTAACAAACCAATTTACAGTAAAAAATAAGCAGACAAACGTGAAGGACGAGTTGATCCGATATGTTGCCAAATTGAGAAGATTTTATAAAATAAGGCAAATAATCGAGTGTGTTACAAATAAAAAGCAACAGTGATTCAGCATCGAAACTTTTCAACTTTTCAGTTGTAAACTTCTGCTAAGAAGAGTTTATTTTTTAACATATTACGAACAAATGTTTTGAAGCAGCTTCATTAGAACAAATTTAGTAAACATTCAATTTGTCGTTTCATAACATCATATAGACCATTTAACTTTTCATTAATAAACAGTTTGCTCATTTTGATTATTTTCAAGTCGATTGGCCAAATATATAAAACTATAAAAAAAATTAAAGGGAATTTAAACAAACTGTACCCGAAAGTAATGATACGTATTATTAGTAAACAACTAAGCTCTACTCGATCGTTTCAAGCCAGGGAATTATGGGAAACGCCACTGAACCTTACCTATGTTGTAATACAAACAGAACTTTTTAAATTTATTTTGGACGATTTCCTTTCTCTTTTTAAGTAAACTTTATGAAAACTAAGCAGTATATCCATAAATATGTGATCTGTCCCGAGCTATAATATAGAGTTTTTGGAAAGATAAATAGCTGCTCAACAGATACTTAAATTTTTTTATTCCTTTGAAATAGGATTTGAACTTAATCTAAAAATTAAATTTGCATACTAATTGATATAACTACTTAGCTTAACGTTATACTTCGCTCAAAGATCTTTAAGCAATTCTATAATCTATGGTAGGTTTGAAGATTAGTTCATTATGACTATTATTTACATTGCTGATTATTGGCGGCATATTTTACTGTTAACTTCTTTTTCATTCATTTCAGGTTCTGTCTCTCCATAGTCATCCTTAAGGTAAGTAAAGGATGTAAGAAGAATATCGAATTGAAATTAATATCATCTTATCTAAGCCTAATCGATGGTCTGAGTCAGTCTGGGTTTGATCAAATACATTAGTGATATCATTCACAGAGTCCCGTACTTTGACAGCTTTAGTCTTTGTCAAATATTCAGCTTATTACATTCCATGACATTGAATTAACATCACAGTTAAATTTAACTTTCAATGGTCTACCTGTGTATAATTAGCTTTTATTAAAATTCAGAAATCTAAATTAAGTATGAATTGCCTATTTAATGAGGAAATGAAATAAACTACTATAATTTATAACTGTTTGAATAAATATTTCATTCCTTCCCTCAATCAAGTTTACTGCTGTATTGAACTTATTTTATTATGTTAACTGAACTTCAGTCTGATTGATGATATTAAAGTATCAGCCTTCGTCATCCTTTCTGGGAGCTATGAAAATCTGAATTATTGAAAGAGAAAATAAAGCTATATTAAACTCGGGATATTTGAATTACTAATTCACCTGATCAACTCTACTATTGTATAAAGTGTATTAGATAGTCATATTAGTTTCCAGTTGCGCATCTATCTGGCTTATGACTTCTATCATATTGTCCCAAGTCTTTAGTGTTTATCGTGCCTTTTTCATTGCCTCTGATTTGTGTATACGATTGTCATCCCATACATATGTAAGCAGTTTCTCCTATATGTTGTTTTTAAACATTCAGACATGCATAGTGAGAACTTAGATGCGATGAATTTGATACCTGTATTAGGGTAATTAATTAAAATGTTCTAAATCTGCGGTTTAGTATACTCATGTTCATTAGTTCTCAGTAATGGAGATTCTGACTCTGTATCTGACAACTCAAGTGACACTTAGTTTTTGCAACAAATCACCCGGTAGGCAGCATTGTAATGAAACTATTGGTAAGTAATTTGCAGTTTGTTCTGATGACACAAATAATTGTAATTTGCTAGCAAAAAATAAGATTTTAACTTAAAGGTGAGTTCTGTAACACAGAGTGAATAGAATATACTCAAAATCATCGAAACCCTTGCTTTCCTTAATAAGTTTTTGCAAGTAAGTAGAGATATTTCCTCTTTTTTTCTATATAAATAATTGATTTAGTGTTTAAAAAAAAGCGACTTTTTTGTACCCTCGATTAGTAATTCTGATGACACAAATAATTGTGATTTGCCGGCAAAAAATAGGATTTTAATTGAGAAATGTAAATTAAAATATGTAAATGATTGATTTAGTGTTTCGAAAAATGTTACTTTTGGGTCAGCCGAACTATGTTTTTTAAAACAATTTGACAGAAATCATTTTTTGGCGATTTTTCACCTGTGCTCAGCTAACAATAAAAAAAACTTCAATGTAGCAAAAGTGTTTCAAGTACCAAAAAATATCAGTAATATACTTATTTATACAATTTCAATTATTTTCTACCATTGTTCAAGCTATATTTTTTATTGTAACTTTTCGTACAAGTAAAACTTCACGCAATTGAAATAGATTTGAAGTGATATTACATCATCACTTATAAACTGTTACAAAAAATTCCAATTTTAAATAATTTTATAAGTTAAGTAAATTTAAAAATTTGTAAAGAAATGGGAAATTTTTTTAATTAAACGCTTTTTCAACAGAATCTTTTTATCTTACCCTTCTTTTTTTTTTTCAAAATTGAAATTTTTTAAATTTGCTTTGGGGAATAGAGAATCTGATCAATGCAATTTAAGACAGTAAGGTTAAAGTAGATCCAGTTAGAATGTTCCTTAAGTTTCATAAAAATTAATTAAAATCATGTTAAATGAATCATTAATGTATAATCATGAATTGAATATTTGATATTCTTTGAGAATTTAATCTTTTTTGTTGTAGTTTATCTGATAAAAATGTTTAAAATATTTTTAAAGGAATTGCGGCATTATATGAAAACTGTAAACTGGATTGTTGAAAAATCGACAGTCAAATTATTGCTTACATTTTAAAAATTTTTGAAATGAGAGTGCATTCTATTAACCTTTATATTTATTAGTATTATTATAAGTATGTATTGTGTTATGATCATTCAAAGGTCTGGTTCAGGAGTATTACTCAATCTTTTTAAGAATTGGAAAACAGTGATAGCTCCTTTTTGTTTCTTCTGTTTACACTGAACTAAATCAGTGCTAGATTTCTGCATGTACCAGCAGTTACAATTAAATATATAACTCATGTAAAAAATATAAAAAATTAATGAAATATTTTAATCTAGAAAGCTTTATTATTAATAACAAATACTTTATTGTTAGCCAGTGGCAAGTAAACTAACTATTTCTTTGAAAGGATGACACCCATATTTGGTGTTAAAAAAAAAATTTGAAATTTATTGCACATGGCAAATAAAAAAGTACCAAAAAATATTTGAAAATAATGTGCTTATTGAATTCTTGAATACCTTTTTAATTGAAATGAAAACTTAATTAAAATATGCATTCAGACATTAAGAAACTGATTAGAGCAATTTAGTAAAACTAGCAGCAGTCAGAATAAAACCAAATTTCAATGAAGGATTATTATTTTTGATATTTTTAGTCTTTATTGTTATAGTTTTTTTCTTTCTTATTAAGTTATTTTAAATACTTAAAAGAATTAATTATGATTTAGTTTGAAAACTAGATATTTATTTATGGGCTGCTATATCAAGTTGTCTCCAACACAAATATTTTAAGTGACAAAATAAACATTTTAATTTGATGTTGTTTTCAGGTTAATTAACTTATCCTAGATTTGGGGTGCCCAGGAAGAAAAAAATTTTTATGCCTGCAACTCTATTGCTCTAATAGGAATATAGCTTTAGCACTACCTAACACAGAGTGCAGTAAGCTTCTTAAAGGTGGTTTCGTTCATCAATTGTCTGACACAATGTAAAAATTCCCCCTCATCTTATCTAACTTGACAGCTTATGCATACATGAACAAATAAATTATGTGCTTTGTTTACCAGTTCATAGTACCTCCTGCAGATCATTTCATGGATTTAACATTAAATCAAAACAATTTTTCAGTCAATTTATTAGATTTTATAGTAAGTACAATAAAGTAACCTATTCCTAATTTGAGTTTAATTTTGTTTTGACTTAAAAAGAAAGGAAAAGATACAATGCTTCTTAATTTCTAGTGTGTAAAGTAAAAATATTTATTATTATTATTGTTTTAAATATATAAATTTAATTGGTACTTATCGCTTAGTCGGATCCAAGTAAAAGTTGTCAAATAATTCAGACTTGCATATAATTAAAAAAAATTTTAAAAATTCAACAGCTATATATTTTTTTTTTTAATATATTGTTTTATATATTGATGAACATTTTCAGTTTTGTTTTACTTGACTACCATTTTATTTTGGCCATTTATGTAAGTAATCCTAAGACATTGTAAGAAGGGGGGAAAAATGATGAACTTAAGTCCAGCTAATCGAGAAGTACCTTTACATTTTTTTACTGTCTATGCAAATCTTTATGTGATATCTTTTAAGCGCAATCATAAATATTTAATTTTTTTCGAAATATACATATATTTATACATTTTTCAGATAAACAAAGGAAATGCAAGCTATCTTTTTCTTGATATGATTATTGTTTCTAATGTGAAAGTTCTGAAATCTAATCTGTTTTGCATTGTATATTCGACATGGTCAAAACTTTGTGGGAAAGAAAATTTCATATGAACTTAGCACAGCATTTTTCTCCTCTTAATCATGAATAGAATAAATCAATGCTGTAAAATTGATCATAGCATTCAAGAATTTCTAATTGCTTGGTGTAAATTGAAAGAAACTAAAGTAAGTTTTTTTTTACTTAATTTTTTTATTTTATGTGTTTGATATTTTTGTATACATTTGATTAAGGAAAATATCTATAGTTGTTTTTGAACATAACTTTATAATTTGGATGTTCCAGTATTTTTAAATTATAATTTTTTGTGATATCTAACTCTTAGATATTTATATTTTCCCCTACCCTTTAATATGAGTCCTTATTAGTGTTATTCTTTTTTATCTGCACTAAATATTTTGTCCCTTGACATCTACAAGGACTAATCGTTTATATCTCGATACCTAAGATTGTGAAAAACGTAATTGGCACTACCACAATTGAAATTTTTATTTAAAGCATAATTTCATCTAAAATATATTCTTAATATGTAATTACAGAAGTTATTTATGTATATTCAACAAAAAGTTAATAATAAAAAGACAACAATTGAAGACTTGTGTGAATGTTTTGTTTTTGTTTTTTTAAGTTATGCAAAATTTAGAAACTAATTAAAACTCATTTCTCTTTGAAAATATAAAATGTTATCAAGATAATTTTTTTTATGTAATTCATAATTTTAATATTAATAATTAATAGATTGAATAGAATTAAATTAAAAATTCTAATTTTATAAAGTTTTTTTTTCTTTTCAATCCGATTTATTGTAAGTAAAATTTTCTTGTTTTTAAGCAAGAAGACATTAAATCTACTTCTTCTTTACCTATTAATGACCTTATGGCAGAATTTTTCCTGGCTCTCTGTGAAAAATGAATTTAATTTCTTTATAAATTAAAACAACTATAATTGGAGTATTGCAGTGGTCGGAAGAACTACATTATTTTTGTAGTTTACTCAATTACTTTGTTACAAGTGTAGTTAACTACAATTACTTTTATTTTAAATGTAGTGATTAAAACTATTTTCAAAATGTAGTAACTGGAAACTATTTTAAGGAACTGAATTTTGCTGGAGATATTAATTTACACCTGTATAATTTATACTTGAGACATTAATTTACACATTATGATCAAAATGGTTTTGAATAAAATAAAAAATTGGCTTATATTAAATCTTTACCTTTTTATGCCCTTCTTGACAGTGAATATTTAATTTCTACTTGCAGTTCCTTTAAGTGTTTAACACTCTTTTATAACTATACGCGCAATGCTTTGAATTGAGATATGTTTGTAGAACTTGTCTTGAAAAAATACACTAAAAATTATGTTTCAGCATGTCTTTATTTTGTATGTAAATGATGTAAAAGATCAAAATTTGCTTTACTTCAATTTTGCAAAATTAATACATATTGCAAAGATAAAATTATGAATATTCTCTTTTATTATTGTATTGTCTATATTTAGATAAACTGCAGAAATGAATGGAATGATGCCTATTCAAAGTGAACATTCTGAGAAAAAGAAAAGAAACTACAAGCTTATTATAGATCCTGCCTTAAAAAAGGGTCCTGAAAAAGTTTATAGATATGATGGAGTTGTTCCTGGTGTATGTATTTATGTAAAAAATGCTTTCATTAAGGTATCCGTACACGTTGAAAAAATGAATTTTAGCTAAAAATGACAATTTTTTTTAATTTTATATTACGAATCTCCGTTTATTCTAGTTTTCAAAACAGTTTAAATTTTAATTGTGCGTCAATTAGAAGAAAAGTTATGATTAAAAGAATATTAGTCGATGATTAAAAAATGAAACCGGAAATAGCATTCCGAAACCGGAAGTGGGACAAAAACAGTTATATTTATCTTTATTTTGGGATAATTATCTTTCTTTCACTTAAATAATTATTATTTTAATGTTGCTAGAAATGAGCCTCCCAATTTATCATTTATATTAGTAGTTTTTGGGTTAAAATTGGCAACATTCTCACTCTCTTGTGGATTTGTTTACAAGCAGCGTTCTTCGAATATTCTAATATTATTTTGACTACATTTTATTGAAACGTAATTGAATTTCTTTTCGAAATTTTATGTTTAAGTACTTTGCAATATGGGTAATCCAAAAATCGAAATAATGGACGAAAAAAGAAGTTTCATTGGAATAGCATTTTTAAAATAGATTTTTAAAATAGAAATGATATAATTTATACTTTAAATGCCTTTTTCTCAGAATGTAATTTCACGCAAAAATAGTAACTTTAAAAATTCATTATTAAAAAAGTTGTTGATATATTTCAATAAAAAGTTTTATGTGTATTATGTATAATGTTCTCTAGTGCTTGTGCTACAATTGTTTAAAAATATTTAATAGTTTTTTATTATTGGTCTAAATTGTGAAATATGACGTAAAAAATTTGACAAAAATCTCATAAAAAGTTTTCGATTTTCTATAAAAAATTTAATTTTTCAAATATTTTCATGATTGTAGTCAAATCACTAGACAAAATTCTGCTCTTTATTTTGATAATAACACTTTTTTAATACAATAATTTTGGTGAAGTATATCCTTTCCCAAGTTTTATGAAAAAAACATCAATTTTTTCTTGTTATTTAGCTTTTAAAAACAAATTATAATATAAATGTCTAATTTCTCTTATTTAATATTAGTTTTTACATATAATAAATATAAAAACATAATTAAAGTGTTCTGAAACTTAATATTTTTAAAAAAGTCCTCCGAACGTGTTCGGATACCTTAAATATTACTATTGTTCAATGTAATTTACTAATTATTTTTTTATGTTTAATAGTTGGAAAAATATTATCCCACTGTGCACGTTAGAGATCCTCGTTCGAGACTTTCTACTATTTGGGCTAGAAATGAGCCCGCAGATCTCATCCTACCAAGATTTAAGGTACATTTTTATTGGAAATATATAATATTTTATAAGATTATTCCTTTAAAATTTAAGTATTTTGCCTTTATATGTATGTAAAGTTTTTAATATCTGAATGATCTTATCTTATTTACAATGATGTAACATTTTCATGCAATGATGTAATTGAAATAAATGCTGCATTGAAAATCATTTATTTATTATATATGTTAGTTATATACATTTAAGTAAGCTTTTCAGAATGACATTTATTGTACTTTTTGTGTGATGTTCTTCATTTACTAAGCTAAGTGTCTTTTTATTTTAAATGTTTGTAATATTAAATTATAACTTTTGCTAACAGCATTCACTCAGATTATGACATTCATACTTTTACTCGATCGTTGTTGGATTTAATGTTCTTTAAGGAGGCAAAAAAAATCTGGTTATAAGTATTAAGTATTTTTTTTTTTTATTTATATATATATATATATTAATAAAATCAAACATTTCTGTATAATTAATACAGAATCTAATATATCTGTACCCTGTATGGAAATTATAAGTGCAGTACAGAACCATTTATCCGGTATCTAGAAAATCGAGAAAACTTTTGCTCTGTTTTCCCGCCATTTTGAACAAATATGATTGAGGGAAAAGGTGGAAATTTGATTCTTCCTTGAAGTTGAGTAGAGGAGAATGCAGGGAGGGTTATTTTCTCCCTGTTCGTTCAGAGAAAACTTCAATATCTGTGATCTTGAGGATCTTTAGATTGAGGGGGGATAGGAAAGGGAGAGATGTTTTATTTTCTCCTGTGTGTCCCAAATGATAAGATCGGATTTTTCTAATAAGCTGCTGTTAATTAAACATAAAGTAGTGGCATGCTGATTTCGCTTTCTCGTAGATTTACGAGGAGGTGAGAGAAATACGTGGCACGTGCGTATCAGTGAACAGAAGAAAGGAAATACCCTTACTTTGCTCAGAAAAAGTGAAATGGTAATATGTAAATGATTAAAATAAGACTATTTTTTATCAATTTTAAAGTAAGAATTTAGTTAAGCTGAATTTAATCATTTAAAAAAGTAATCAGAAAAATTTAGTAAAATCTAATTTAGCAAACTATTAACATAATTGACTGTACTAGTGGGGAGGAAATATAAAAACCATCAAGCTTTGTCCGGGCTAGTGGACTACTTCTACTATAATTCATAATTCATCCAAATAAATATGAATACATTTTTGTTATTGGTTACAATTAAGTGATTCCAAAGAGACTTACAAAACATTCGTTAGAATCCAAATTTGAGTAGTTCGTTTTTTTAATGCATTATTTCAAAAAGCGGATTAAATAAAAATTGGTAACATTTAATTAAAAAGGGCGACAAAGTTTTGCAACTCCTCATAAGAACTTGACGTTTTAAAAATAAAAATGAAATAAAATGAGTATGAATCTTTTTCTAAACTCTGATCCTGCTAGATATAGAATCTGGAGTGAATCTTCAGAAATTGAACAGCGATATTGTCTAAAAGTAAAATGATAGATTCGTAAGCCCTGAGAATTGTCAGGGGGAAACGCAATTATACCCCAAAATCAAAAATTATCATTGTCAGAGAATTTGACACTTGATCAAATTCTCTTTTGGCCGATCCAGAAAACCGGGAAATTCAGACATCCAGGATAGCGATGGTCTCAAGCATCCCGTATAATTGGTTCTCAACTGTATATCATTTAAAGGAATTACTACCAAACTTCAATGGAAAAGAGCATTTCCATGTAAAAGTAGACATGACGGCTGAAATTTCAATTTGTCTTAATTGTAACATGTAATATATCAAATTAAAGGTAAATGAATGAGGTTTATGAAATTATAAGGAAAAATGCTATTAAATGTTTCCTTGTATTATTTTTTTGAACATGAAGTTAATATAACATAAAAAAATTTCAATTAGGAAAATCAGGGTATTTTTATTTCACTCAGAAATAATATTTAAACCTGCAGCATTTTGATTTTCAGTGCATATATTTCTATTTGTGACCTTTATCTATCTTTTAAAGCATTTAATATTTCTTTAAAAAAGGAAAAACTCAAATTGTAATACAAATATATTTATAAAGTCTCTCTGTCACGCCCGTCACAAAAAATATACTTAATATGCCATAGAAAATGCATACCTTCATAAAAAAAAACATGAAACTTTGTAAAAGTCTAATTATTGTGAGCCTTAATAAGTAAAAAGTATTAAAAATATATTAATTTTTTATTTTGGGCTAAATTTTGGTGTAATGGGTGTGACAAAATCATTGTGACTGGTGTGACAAGATCATTGTTAAGGGTGTGAAAACATTTTAAATAACTATGAAAACTGTTCCTAAATTAAAACAAAAAGTTAAAACCATTTTTGTTTCCAAATAAATTAAAATAATGTTGTTAAAAAAATAATTACAAATTATGTAACTAATATATTTATAAATGAAGATGATTATGAAGATAAATGCTTAGTATATAAGAAGTGGAAGGAAGTGAATGGATTTTTGAAAATAGTGGAAATTAATTGTTTTGCCACAGGTGCTTTAAATGAATTGAAAAATCAGCTACCATTTTATAAGTTACGTTGCTTTGTTAAAACAACTCAAGCAAGCTATTTTGAAGAAATTAAAAATAACAATGAGGATTGTGAAGTGTTGCAGTGCAGTGTCTCAAGATGAAATCCAAAATGCACACTGGACTCATCCACAAATTACGATATTCACATGCTGTGCATGGTCAAAAGATAATATTATTCGATCTTTTATGGTAGTAAGCTACAAACTTCAGCATGATAAATTTGCTGTATGAGCATTTTTAAATGCTATTTTAATGGATTTAAAAATTTAGTATCCTCAGTTACGAAGAATAAAGAGTTTTTACGATGGCTGTGCGGCACAATTCAAAAATAAGTATATAATTTCGAACTTGTTCTTCTTTCAGTAAGATTTTCAATGTAATTGTGAATTCAACTTCTTTGCTACTTCCCATGGAAAAGGTGCAGTAGGTGGCAGTGGAGGGCCAATAAAGTCAAAAGTTTGGCATCGGGTAAAATCCAGGAAATTAGTGGTAAACTCCGCTCTGGATTTCTTCAACTGCACTATGAACGTAAGTTGTGCAACTAAACCAGGGATGGGCAAACTTTTTTGGCCGTGGGCCAAAAATCGAAAAAAATAATATTTGGTGGGCCAAGTAAAAATTTCTCAAATAAAAAAAAATAAAAAAAACGATATACAAGTTTTAATTTAAATATTTAATGAGATGAATGAAATTGCGATTTCATTTTTAAAAGTTCCTTATATTGAGGTTCGAAGTGAGATGTACTTATTTTAAGGAAGGAGGATAAATGCTTGTCAATTAGTCTACTTCTGAAATGATTTTTTCTAAGGTTCATAGTTGAAAACACTTGTTCACATATATAAGATGAAGCAAACATAGCACTGATTTTCTGGGCATGAGATATTAAATTTGGGAAACTAGCTTTTGGTAATAATTTGTAAAACTCACACTTCGGCATATTTAGAAACAACTGCTTCAGATGATTGTTAGATTGCAACTCAATTAATTCAAGCTGCAGATCCAACTTCACTGTTTCACAATTCACGTTGAAAGGCATGGTAAAAATATCTAATTCTGTTTGAATGGCACTGAAATCTTGAAATCTGCGTTCAAACTCAAAATGGAGTTTTTTCAAGCCATCTTCATAACTCTTAAGCTTTTCCTTATTTACTGAGGGTATTGAATTTAACCTCGAGAAATGAGACAAGTCATTCTTGGCTAGCTTCCCGGCAAACAGATTAAGCTTCAGTTTAAAAGCTTTGAGATGGGTCCAGGTATCATCAATGAATTGATTTTTCCCTTCCATTTTAACATTCAAGTTGTTCATATGACAAAGAAGATCTGTGAAAAACGCTAAGTCTGAAAGCCATTCTGTATCTTCCAATATTTCGCACTCTGCTAAACATTGTTTCCCACGGAAGAACGACACAATGTCTTCTTTCAGCTGCCAAACTCGCTCGAATACACATCCTGCACTAAGCCACCTTACTTTCGTGTAATACAGTACATCAGACTATTCAGATTGCACAGACTGAAAAAAATCTCGGAATTGCCTGTGAGTAAGCCCACGAGATCGAATAGTATTAACAAGCTTTACTACTGCATCAAGCACGGGTTTTATATTCAATGCAGATTTACACAGAGCATCTTGATGTATAACACAATGTAGAAAAATAACGTTATTCCCAGTATAGTTCTTATTAAAGAGTCCAAGGAATCCAGATTTTTTTCCTGTCATATTTGGTGCACCATCAGTCGTAATATTACATATTTTTGTTATGGGCACTTTCAAAGGTAAAAGCCTTTCCTAAAACTCACGAAAAATATCACATCCCGTGGTAGTTCCCTTTAAAGAACGCATGCACGCCAGTTCCTCGGTAATTTCAAAGTTCTCATCAACACCTCTTATAAATAAAACTAATTGAGCGGTATCATTTATATCAGTGCTTTCATCCATAGCTATTGAGCAAAATTTAAATTGTGAAATTTTTTACTCCAATTGTGCTGCAAAATTTTTATCGATTGCTTCGATTCCAGAAGTCACTGTTTTTCGCGATAATTATTTTTCATGTTTGGACATAAAACATCACAAACTTGAAGCATACATTGTTTAACAACCATCACCGAGAGATTTATTATTTTTAGCTATATTGAATGCTACAGTGTAACTTGCATGCTTCTTGAACACTGCTTATATTCTTGAACAAGACGGCCACATAATTTTTTTAAGAAGACTTTCTGCATTTTGTCTTCTTTCACATCCAGACATTGCGTCGTAGTTCGCATTCTTGTGCTTGGCTGTAAAATGTCGGTTAATGTTGTATTCTTTAAAAACTGCTACTGCGTCATTGCAGATAAGACATACTGGTTTATCTTTAACAACTGTAAAAAAGTATTTCCAATTCCATTCATCATTGAACGCATGGCACTCTGAATCAACTTTGCGTTTTTTAGTCGCCATTTATGGGTTAAAAATTTTTACAAATAACTAAACAAGTACTAGCTATTTTATACATATAATAATTTCACCATCATTTACAATAACGTTATATGTGAGAAATCTTTCCATACGCAATAAATAATTCACGCCCCCAAAAAAATGAAAAAGTCGCTCGTTGGAGCTTGAAATGCGCAGTTTGTCACATGTGAAGCACAATTCACCTACATTAGATTCCGTATTGTCTGCTCCCCGAGAAAGACAAACGCTTGTTGGCGCCATTCTACAGCTATTCTATGAAGAACTTCTGCTTTCAAAATTTTACCAATTGAAAAGCTGTCTGAAGCTATTGCCATCAATTTATGTTTTGTAGAACAAAAATAGAGAAAGTAAAAAGATCACCAGTACTTTATTAAAAAAGAAAAAAAAAACTAGCTTTATACAAAGTATGCAAATATGTATATTGTTTATATTTGCGACGGATCGGCAAGTTAAAATTCTATCCGCGGGCCGGATAAAACCTTCCGGCGGGCTACTGTTGGCCCGCGGGCCGTAGTTTCCCCATCCCTGAACTAAACCATCCAATCAAATATTGCAGTCCAAATCAGTATTATCCGCAAGATGGGAGAATTCCTTCTCCATCGAAAGAATTAAATCTCTTCACCATTTTCAAGTGAAAAACGCTACAAATCTGCTAATTTGAAGAACTGAAAAATCTAATTTTAAAAAAGTAACCGTCACTCTAGTCAAAAAGTAAATCCTTCACCCACTCAGATCATGCAGACACCTGATGTTGTTCTAGGAGACTATGTTTTAGTATCATTTTCCACTGCAGTTAGTAGCGAAAAGAACTCTATTAGTAAGTTTTATTATGCTACAATTTTAGGCATAAATTCCAAAAAAGAAGTGAGCTTAAAATATATGCATCCTAGTGGATCCCATTGGATTTGGCCCGAAAAAGAAGACATTTTGACTGAAAACATATCTGTAATAAATAAGAAAATTGCTCCACCGACCCTTGTAACAAATAGAGGCCATTATAAGTTTTAAATGGTTTATATTTAATTATAAATTTCTTTAAAAAATTGCCTCTGAAAATTTTATATTTGCACAATGTCTCACCCGTCACTTTAGAAAAAAAATTCCTGCATGTTAAAATTATTAAAACTACTCATAAAAAGCATGTATTAAGTTCCATCTGAATGTCTTTTAAGAGAAAAAAAATTTGTATAACGATAAAACATTTCAATATTCACAGGTTTTTTTTACAAATGTGGAAGCAAGTGAAAACTCATGTCCCAAAAGAGTCACACCCGTCACAAGATTGAAATATTTTTTTAAAGAAAATTGAAAATTCTTGCAGTTTTATTTGAACTCAATTAGTCAAGCAAATGCTATGTTAAACATAATTAAAAACTTTGTTGGTGTTTATTAACTATTTAATTTCTTGAAATGCAGATTTAACGTCAAAAAACTGTGTCTGAATGTCACACCCGTCACAATGGAATGGCCCAAAACAAAGGAAAAAAATGTTTGTTTATTTGCTCTAGCTAGGAAATAATTTCAAAACACTTTGTCCTTTTTGGTTGCTTTATTAAATAAATTTCAGTATCTTCAACAGAAGACACTGTTTTCAAACAATGTTAATTTCCTTATAAAAATAAATTAATAAAAACATATGTTGACCTTTTATATTTCTGAAAAGTCAAAAGTCAGTCTGAAAAGTTGCTGTAGCTCCAGAAATTGAATTTGACTTGTTTGATTGTTAAATAATAAAAAAATATTAAAAACAAATTAAAGGATGTAAAAACATAATATGTGCTGCTTCTTATCAAATTTGTGCCCTTTTTTTTGAAAAAAATTATTCTCTTTTTAGTATCCAAGAGTTTTAAGCTTCCCACTTTCCTTAAATAATTCATTTTAACAATTTTGTGTGTTTTTCTTTAAAAAAAAATGTTTGATATGTTGTGCATTTTAGAACAACATATCAAATTTTTATGAATATTAAAAAATTTATCTTTCACATTTAATACTTTTTATAGTCATGTGTAGGACTGGGCGATGTAATAATTTTATATCGTGATACATCGTCTGTTAGACATTGCGATGTATCGCGATTTAGCATATTATAGCAAAATTATCTATCAGAAATCTTTAAATTAATCAAAAATAAATAAAAGGAATAAATCGATTACAAATCTAAATGTCTTAAGTAAAAACAAACCCAAGCTTTATTTTAATTTTTTTTTTAAATTAAAAATGACTTAAGATTGATTGGTTTAAAAATAATAATAAAACTAACAAAATATTTTACATGCATACATTAAAAACTAAAAGGAAAAAAAAAACGAAAGTGAAAAAATAAACTAAATAAATGTTCTCTTTAGTAAAACATTTTTTAAATTATTTGCTGAAAAGAATATGTGCTTTTGAAGCATTGTTAGACCTTTTTTAATTTATTTATTTAAAATAACAAAGTTGTATTAACTAATGGTCTAATTCTATACTTAATGTAAAAATTAATTTAAGTTATTTATTTATTGTTATTTTCTTTTTTGAAAATAGAATCAATTATGGTTTTATTTGTTTAAAAATGATACAGACTGTCTAACAAATTATGAAACAAACAAGTCTTGGAAGAATTTTAAGAAAAATTATTAAAAAAAAAAATACTTTTAAGAACTATTGTTAAATTATTAAAAAGCGTCAAAACATTGCTTAACTTTTTATTCAATTAAAAAAAATATTTGTTTTATCTAATAGCCAAATTTTTTTAATTAATAATGTCTGAAGATTTATTTCTTTAAAAATAATCAAATTCTATCAAATTATTATACATACGTGCATTAAATGAATTTTTAAAAAAAAAAAAAAAAACTTTTTATAACAAGGTTAAATACAAAATACCTCTATTAAATTGTATCACTTAAAATGAAAAACAATAATTAATCAAAATAATGAAAAATATTTTTTTTTTATTCATGTTTTCTTTCCATTAATAGATTGGGTTAAGAAGGAAGAACAAAAATTTAAGATAATAGCGATTGCGCTACGATCGCCAATAACAGTAGGTCTGCTAAAAATAATTTACAAGAAGTCTGCTAAGAATAATTTCCAAAGACAAAAATGGCGATTAAAGAATCGTTCTATGCATATCATTCTATTTCAACGCCAATCCTCGCACGAAACCAGGATTTCTGATTCAATTCGCTTTTTGTTATTCAACATCATGAAACTAGCATCGTCTTCGTAGCTAGACAGCTCCCCTGAAATCAAAATAGTCCTCGTCACCGAAGTGACAGCTTTAGCGTAGGCAAGTATTCTCACATATTATATCGTTAAACCGCAAGTGTTGCCTTACATGATGGCTTAAATCAGATTTCTGATGCATTGGCTAAAATGAGAGTCACTCTCAGTAGCCTAAATCAGATTTCTGATGCATTGCCTAAAACGAAAGTCACTCTCGGCAGCTTAAATCAGATATCTGATGCATAGCCTAAAACTAAATTCATTATATCGGCTTGCCGATTTATGCATTAAATCGATATTTCGCGGTGCATCAA
The DNA here is from genome assembly GCA_949128135.1 of Parasteatoda lunata. Classification (NCBI taxonomy): domain Eukaryota; kingdom Metazoa; phylum Arthropoda; class Arachnida; order Araneae; family Theridiidae; genus Parasteatoda; species Parasteatoda lunata. The sequence continues at coordinate 19,861,352 of OX421978.1, forward strand.
TTTATAGCCCAGTCCTAGTAATGTGCACATGTTTTTCTAACTGAAAAACCAAACGAAATGCAATATGCACTAATTAGTTAGCATGTTTGAGGTTACCCCCTCCAACTATTAAAATTGAGTGCTAGAACGTGAAAATCCAATCATTAGATTAAAAGTTATTCAAGTTGTCTTTCTTTCTTTTTTTTTTGCTTACTGTACAACTGTAAATTTTATAATTACTTATTGCAAGAATGTGCAACCTTTTATGTCACTTTATTCTTACATATAGTTATAAATTATATTTAATTGGTACAATAAATTGGACTTACTATCTTAGATAAAATATATGTAATTATGCAGTATAAATGTGTAATTCTTCCTTGTAAGAAATATTCTTTTTTTCTGAGTCATATGGCAGTTGTTAAAAATTTATTTTATCTGTTGGTTCCTGTTTTAAAAAGAATTTAGTATACTAAAATTATTTTTAAAATCATTACTTTTGTAGGTAACTAGTTTTTTTTTTTTTTTTTTTTTTTTTTTTTTATGAAATGCAGTTTAATTTCAGTTAAATTTATTTTAAATGATTATACTTAACACTAATTTTTATTTCTCTTTTGCCCACACTTATGATTAATCACATTTCTTTTAATAGATTGATGACAACTATGTTGGCATTCCTCCGCCTTTACAAGTCACGATTAAAAATCTGAATGATAATATTAATAAACAATTCTTGGATGACATGCTAAAAAAGTATGGTGAAGTTGAACAGTCTCAGATATATTATCATCCTGCTACCAGAAAGCATCTCAGACTTGCTCATGTAACATTTACTTCTGTCCTTGCTGCCAAAATGTGTGTTGACAAGTTAAATAGAAGCTCTGTTATGGGAGATGTTCTTAGTGTTTATTTGGATCCCTTTGGTAAGATCTTTTATTTCCAAACTTTATAAATTATTTTTGCATTAACTCTAGATGACTAAACAGAGAGGGCAGTGTGATTTTTCAAAAACAAAGGCACCTTCAATTATGAAGAGCACTAATCTTGCTACTTATATCTAGGTAGAGTTGTGCCCTTTAAAATAGAATTAAAAAATTATCTGCAGTTGTTATGGCAATCCCAGTTTGACTGCTGCATTCTCTTTTCTTAAAATAAAAAAAGAGCAATTTTTTATGAATAAGAAGGAGATTAATTTTTTACATTTAACTCTGTGAAATGGCAGACAGGGTATGCCACCTTTCTAAAAATACAAGGAGAACATTGCTAAACATTAATCAATTTTGCCCTGTTATTAATTATGACTTTTAGACTGCATTAAACACATGCTTGATAAAATGTACATGCGATCTATGAAAACTTAAAAGTATTCTTTATCACCAACTTCTAAAGCTCGCAAAATTCAGTATTCTATTCGATGAATGATTATTTATTAAGGATTAAAATATATTGTTTTTGTTACATAATTTGTTTAATGATTTGTGTGTCATTTTTTAATATTTAATTATTTTTACATATTTTATTATTGAAGGCAATCAAGTTTTAAGGCAGCTATATTCAAAACCTGTGTTCAAAAATCTTGCTAATTCAGGTTAAAATAAGCGCATGCCTAGACTATTCTTAAATTCATATTCAGCCACTGTGCTAAAGTTTAAAAAGAGCGATCGTGCTTGGCAACTTCTTGGATTGTGCTTGGAACAAAAATCTTTAGCATGGTCAGAGAAATGGCTAATCTCATTAAACATGGTCAGGGTGGATTATTCTCAACTTGAAAACATTTTAAGCTTAGAAAACTATTTTTTTATATCATTTTCTATAAAAAAAATAGCTTTAGACCACAACTAAGTTTTTAGTTTCAACGAAGTTAAGACTACAATTTCAAGAGATAAGAAGAGAAGTTATTAGAAACTAATTTGATAAATATGAAGCTTGTCTTTATGTTCCGACAAACAGTCTGCTTAATAAACTTTCTGTGAATATTTAAATTAATTCATTGGATCAAATATGTGAGAGAAACTACCAAAATCTTCCAGTGCATAAGTTTAAACAACTAAGAAAAAAAATATTTAAAGAGAAAAGTATAAATGTAATTATTTTTCAGCATTAATTTGTCTCATAATCATATTTTTACAGTATCCAAAGTATTATTTAAAAGCTATATAACTTTTAATAAAATATGTTGGTTATTCTCTAAAGTTTTCAATTGTTTCTTTTTTTGTGCTGGTAGTTAAAGTTTGTTTTAAAATTTCATTTTGATTGTAGTAATGTATAAATGGCAGAGTTGCTAGTCTAAGTAGTACTGGTACAACATGTATGGCTGGTACAACATGTGGACCACATGTAATGATACATCATAGTACATCGTAAGGAAAGGGTTAAAAAAATATGATTTTAAAATTTTCGTGTTTTTTAACTAGTTTATAAATTTAGAGTTTATTGGTAGATTTAAAATGTTTTAATAATTTTTTTAATTAATTTATCTAATTTGAAATACCTCCCTGTTTTTCATAAATGTTACTGTTAAATAAGTTATTGTCAGGTCATTACTAAATCTATTTTCTTTAGGAATATTTAAATTGCACTATATCTTTTAATAAAATAATGTTGCATGTTTCCGTCATAAGCATCTTAATGTCCCTTCCATCTTAATTGTATTAAATGCTAATTTCAAAATTCTTATCATTTCTTTTATTTTTAAGCATTGTATTAATTCTTATTCTTTATCTAATATTTTTTAAGAAAAACTTTATGTATAAAACGAGTGTTACTCAGAACTCAGATTTTCTTTTTTTAAAAAAAAGAAATTTATTTCTTCATAGGCTTGTAAGGTACTGTTAAAGTATCATTAGAATTTAATAATTACGAGATGCTGAATTATTATACGAGATGAAAAAAATATAAGTATTTATGAAATAACAAAAAAGAATAATTTCCGTTTCGTTTTTCTTTTAATAAATAAATAAATGAAAACATTTTGTTAATTATATTTTGTAAATAAGTGTCATAACATATATCCATTGTTGTAACATGCAAAAGAAAGCTTATTTTAACATTTTAAAATTCTTGTCTAATTTTGTGTCTAATATTTTTTTTAACTGCAAATTGAACAATATAATTTATCTAATATTTTTTAAGGTGTGGTTAAAAATTATTAGAAAGGTTTATTAATTGTAAAGGTTTATTAAAGGTAATTTAAAGGTTTATTAATTTTTATTGCAACTATTTTTTTTTTCAAACGAAAATGAGATATTTTAAACATTAATTCTGGTTTGTAAAAAAATTAAGTTCTTAACAATGCAAATTGTTCCATAAATATGTAGAAATATTTCACTTTATTTTTTGGCAATAATACAAATGTACTAAAGGGTTGTTTAATAAAATCTAATTTGTATTCATATTATGGGAGTTATTTTTTTCAGTTAATGTTCTTGTCAAATTGTTCTTCATTGTTTATTTTATTATTAAATTTGATTGTGAAACCTTGTTGAAAAGCACTTATTATTTATAGTTATAATTTTAATTGTACAATTAAATACTAAAAAATTAGTAATTTGAATTTAATCTTTGATTCTAGTTTATTGTTTTAATCATCAAACAACTCTACAAATGTAACGCACAATTAATTTACAATAATAATTGTTTGGTTTTGAATTGCCGCTTGGCGGGATTGTTTGGCGCCAGCCATCTTTATTGTTGGTGTGGCCTTTTGAATTTTGAGCAATGATAAATGGGATGTGTTTCGTTACACGAAATACAGTTTCGATAAGTATTTGTTTTGGTGATGAAAGCTTTTGAATTTTTAGGACGATTAAATTGATTTGATGGTTTAACAACATAGTTCTGTTTTGGGGAACTATTTTTATTTATTTCTTCAAGAATTCGAATTCTTTCTTCCAAAAAGTTTAAAAAATCATCTAATTTTGGAATTTCATTAGATTTTACATTAGTTCAAAAGCCTTTCTTGATTCTTTATCTAATTTATGTAATAAAAGATTTAAAATTAAAACATCTGACAAATTATTACGATCGAATTCTAGTACTGTTAATGATTGTAAGCATCTTTTTACATTGTCAACTAAAGCCCGTAATTGTGATGGTGAATCATTTATTTTTTCAAAATTTAATAAGCTATTGATAAAAGCATCCACAACTGCTCTTTTATTCTCATACCTGCCATTAAGTGCAGAAAACAGAGATTCAAACGTGTCTTGACAAGATTCCAACAATTTTGCTTCTCCTTTAAGAGATGCTTTGAGATAAAATAGTTTTGTGTATCATTCAATTCTTTATTGTTACCGATAATTGACATAAATTACATTTTAAAGTTTTTGAAATCTTCATATTTTCCATAAAATTGCGGTAAGGGTAAATCTGGCAATTTATAACTACAATTAGAAACAATTTTTGCTTCTTTAATTTTATCTTTATCATTAATTTTGCATTCAGAAAAAGAAATTCGAAATCTTACTTCTAAATCTTCTATTTCCTCGTCTAGTTCTTCAGTTAAACTAAGATTATCCTTCAAATCGATATCTTCTGGAAGTTGAGTGTAATCAACTATCAATTGCTTTGCTTTTTTTTTTTTAGTTCCAGTAACGAATATAGTTTTGTGTTTATTATAACTTCACGATTCGGTTCCCTTTCATCGGCTTTCAATTCATCAAGAAAATTTAACAACTTTCCTAATTTTGTTTTAATTACGCCTATTTGGCGGTTCAACGATATCAAAGAAGCCATATTCTTCTCCGGTTGCCTAGGACCAACTGTACGGTCCCGTAATAGCTTATTAGTTAAAGTTAGTGGACTGTATATAACAACCAACAAATATTTATTCAACAATAGTAATCAATTAGTTACGTATAAACTTCCATTTGAGAGCGCCCATACGCTCTCTACAATTCAATTAACAAGAACAAGAAAAAGCAGTTCAAAAGGCCACACCAACTAGAAAGATGGCTGGCGCCAAACAATCCCGCCAAGCGGTAATTCAACACCAAACAATAATTTTGAAAATCCTGATATTAAATTTTTGTTTTTAAAAAGAAAATAGCAAGAATTATTTTTAAAAAAGTAAAGAAAAAATCAAAAAAAAAATTTCATTATTAAGTAAAGGAACTAAATAAGTGAATGGTGAAATACAAGAAATTTTCTTTTTGCACCAAAAAATGATAGTTTAAATGCGTTTTTTTTTTTTTTTTTTTTTTTTTTTTTTTTTTGCATTCAGTTTAATAATCATTTTATATAGATTACGATATTCATCAGTACACATTTTACTTAAATTAACGAGATCTCTAGCTTACATCTTATTACATATGACCACCCTTTAGCTAGCATTCATGCTGATCTAAGTATGAGCATGTGCTTAAACTCAACAGTTTCTTAATAAAACCCAAGTTTCAATTTGCAGCAGCACCATCCTAGTGATCAATGAGAGCAGTTTTCAGCATAACATAAGTTTGATTTTTTGGACTAAGCATCAAGATGCCTTACCTCCAAAAATTTGTATTTTTTTTTTTTTTTTTTCATGAGTTAAATTTATTGTTTTCTACTATATTTGTTTCTTGTAGTGTGTAGTTTGTTCTAGTTAAATTAATTTTCTTAAAAAAAATGCTAATTTATTTAAAAATTGTTGCTAGCCAGTCATACATCGTTACATTGCCTTAAATTTCAACAAAATTAACATTATGGTTAAATTTTAGAGCCTAAAACGGACAAATATTATTTTTTTATTGATTTAAGAGATTTTCATAGCTTTATACAGGGTTTGGGTTTTGTCCTAAAGTGTCCAAAACCTTGAACATTGATAAAAGATAAAATTTCTATGTGTGTAACCATTTAACGACGCCCAGTGGCTGAGTCGTAGCGCTTTGCGCTTCCGTACCACAGGTCCTGGGTTCAATCATCGAGCCGGGCAAGATTGACTTAGCATTTCATCCCTTCAGTGGGTCGATAAATGAGTACCAAGCATGCTTGGGAACTAAACACTGGGGGTTTCACGTTCGGCTGACCACCTAACCGAAGCATCTGCTCCTGCACCCCAGAGCCCAAGGTCAAGAAAACTGAGATGGGCACAGTAGGCTTTGGCCCTCTTTGGGCTGTCGCGCCACTGAGTTTAGTAGTAACCATTTTACATATAATGATTACATATATTAATAATTATTTTATACTTTTTATACAATTTGCTTTAACTTATTAAAGGAAAATAATATGCTATAAAAAGAAAAGATTTATAACTTTTGAAGCTCCATAATTCATTGAACAACAAAAGTGAATACCTTATCCTTTAAATATGAATAAATATGCTTTTAATACTGATAAATTATGTTTTTGCATAAGGATAAATAAATGCAATATTAAAAATAAGAATTAACTTTTTATTTCTCACAATATTTTTTTTAAATTGTGACAAAATTTGAATAAAAGGGTTTTGGACCGGACGGTTTAAGCCATGGATTTATTATTTCTGTTCTAAACCTTGCCAACTCTGGTTTTATACTTATTAGTTGACAAAATAATTTTTTTTTTAAAATTTGCCAATTAAATGTCAAGCATTGAGATAATTTTTTTACTCCAGAATTGATTGCTTAAAAAGTAGACTGGTACATTTGACTAAATTTCAGTTAAAAGAATATCTTGCATAATTCCTTGACACAATTCGGTTATCAACTTGTAGTTGAGAGATGTGGTTAATGACTTTCTTTTAGTAGCATTTGCTGAACTGTGAGTGTTCACAGTTTTTACCCCAGCTATTTACACTATTTTCTTCAGCTATTTCTAAACATGCACATGAACTAGATAAATTACTCTTTTATTGTTTACTTTCATTTATTTTAGCATAAACTTCTTTGTATACTCTCTGCTTAATTTGTAAAATCAAGTGTTCCAGAACTCTAATATGTAGAAAAAACAGAAAATATGGTAACATTCCCCGAATGTAGGAATTATTTCCTTTATTTATTTATTTTTTTAATTACTATACATTAAAGTATGGCATTATGACAAAAATTTGGTTAAGTAATAAAATATATTAACTCAAAAGCTGAATTATAAAAATTTTAAAATTTATAAACGTTGATATATTAATAAATATAATGTATTTATTAATAGGCAAAGATTGCACTAGATGTTATGAAGAGGCTGTTTCTGGTAGAACAAGAACAACTTCCATGGGAGAAGAGCCATTGATGATAACTGATCCCCGTAAAAGATTTCCTTCAATTTCAAGTGAAAATGAATTTAGTACTTTTAATAAATCGAAGAGAGAGCCAGCTCGAGTGTTTAATTCAGACCATACAACTCCTTTGGGATCTGACTTTGGTTATGGCACTGAAAGTCTACATAGTAGTCGAATGTCAGATCACACCTTAAGTGTTCAGTCTGATGTCAGTTTTCACTCTTTGCACTCAACTCCCAGTCAAATTTCCTATGACTCTGGATATGCTTATAAATATAATGCCCAAAGCACTCAGTGCAAACCAATTCCACCTCCTCCAAATTCATCAAAAAACAATACATGGGATAATAAGCTTCCTACAGTACCGTGGGGTGAAACTTCCTGCTCTTGGGATAATAATTCCCCGGGTTGGGACTCCCTTGCAAAACGGCATGTCACTCCACCTACCACACCAGTGAGTGTGCCAAAACAGAGTCCCATTAGAGAAAGTTTAGATACTAGAATTGAACTTCTTTTAAAACAAACAGAAGGAAAATCTAGCTTTTTAGACCTGGGAGCTGTATCAGCCCAAATTGGAGAACTTTCCTCAGAGTCTTGCAATGACAAAAGCAAGTCCATGCGACCTCCCCTTCCATCGTGGCCTGAGAGCTCTCGTCCACCATTACCCCCACCGCCAGACATGTCCCCTCAGCCTCCATTACCTGAATCTGATGAACCCCCTCCACCACCTCCTGAAGAAGATGATTTTGTGCTTGATTCTACACCGCCATCTCCTTTTCTAAGTTACACTGAATACCATAAATGGGCTGTTGTTACCAATGACCTTGACTCTGGCAAATTGAACTCTCTCTCAGACATAGTTATTCGTGACGATCTACTTCTCAATCATCCAATCCCTCTTAAAGGAGTTAGATTATCAAATATTAATTGGAATGTAAAACTTGAACCAGATGAGAGACCTGATGAATCTCCTTTAATAGATGAAAAGGGAGATTCTACTCCTGTTCGTGATGAATTACCAATTGAGGATGATGATAAAATGTCATTGTCTTCCCTAAGTGATGGTGAGAACAAATTAGAACTTCATATTCCAACTGTTATTGGGGGAACAATTCAAGCTCCTCCCAATCAAAAACCACTTAATCATGTGCTTAATTCATCTGTAGAAACAAATAAGTATGCATCATTATATCCACATCAAAATGGTCCCACAGTGTATTCAGCATCAGATACAACCTCTACATATCCTTCATATCCTGGTGCGCCATCTTATGTACCTTCAAATGTTTATGGTAATCCTCCGGCACCAGGAACTTCATCATCATCTGCATCTACCATTGTACCTCCTTATCTAAGTGGAACTTCATCATCATCTGTTAGTCATCCAATGTATCCTAGTGAGCAAGTGCAAATGATGGCTCGTATGGGTATTTGGAAGCCAGGAATGGGATCTGGAATTGCAACTCCTGCTTCAAGCTATAACTCTAGTTACAATCATACTCCTTATTCACTTGAAAATTATTATAACGGTTCACAACCTACAGTTCCACCTACTGCTCCTCCATCTTTCTCTGTTTCATCAGTGCCATTGCCTCCGCCTTCCAAAATTGCTGAAATGATAATGAGACCACCTCCTGGATATCCAGTGGGGCCTCCTGGATTTTCTCAGCCTGTTGCTCCAGGTACTATATCAGTGTTTCCACCATTTAGTCAGCCTCCACCCATTGAAGTTAGGGATCCACATACTCCTACCATCAACGGTGTTTTGGATGCAGTTGTTAAAGAAATGAAATTAGTAATGAAAAAGGATATAAGCAAACGAATGATAGAAATTACTGCATTTAAAAGATTTGAACAATGGTGGGATGAGCAGGTACATAAAGAAAAGGTAAGTGTTTTAGACTTTTTTAAAGAAAATTTTATGTTCTGTTTATTAGATTGTGTGCTCATAAATGTGAAGAAAACTTAATATAGTAACTCTTTGCTTTACTGCACATTGGATTGCAATGAAGCAAAGTTATTGCATATCTTTTTTTATTGCTAGTTCAGTCTTATTATTTCAAACTAATAAGGGCTTTATTTATTGTCTGCTATGCATTTAATTAGGATTACTTAAAAATTTATTATAACTTTTAACTATATGTGTATATTGATGATTTCTTTAAAACCATGTGCATGTTCGAAAGATATTATTAAACGTTTTTACGAAAGTTTTGTTTAAAACAATTATTATTTTATCTATCTGTATAGCATTAGAACAGTTAAGAATCTAATATAAAATGGAAAATCTTTCAGCTTAAAACTCAAGGTGATGTTCCTATTAAAACACCTGAAAAAGTCCAAGCTCCTGCATTGTCATCAATCGGTGCTCTGTTTGATACAAACCGTTCATCATTTGGCTTCAATGCTGATATTGCAAGTATTGGTCTTGGATTAAGAGCTACTATGCCAAGGATGCCTTCATTTAGGGTAATTTATTTTTCTAATTTGCATGCTTGTTTGTTTTTTCTCATAGACTATACATTAAATCTATCAATGTGAAAATGTTTTTAAAAAGTTAAATTGGCTTAAGTTGTGTTAAAAGTGTTAAGCGATACCATTAACAACAACAGTTATCACTTTAATTTTCTATTTTGGTGTGTGATTAAATATAGTTTCTAAACTACCATTTCTTCTGCATTTACATTACATTTTCTGCACATTTCCTCATATCTACTTCATTTTGAATCTATGCATAAAACTTTTGTACTTTTTTAGAGCTACTTATATACTGTTATTAGCATGAGAAGATGTACTCTCAGCTTTGCTCACACTATGACATCTTGAGTTTTTGCTGTGCTTCAGTCTGATTGATGTTGTAGGTCATTAATTAATGCAAAATATAAGATGATAGTGGAAAAAGGAGATATTTTTTACTTCTATTTCGTATTTATTTGACTTGATAGTTTTAAAGCATTTCAATACAATAACTGTACTCTTGATTCTTTAAATAGGGAATAAAAATTGAAAGCACTTTTTAAGTTTTCTGCATTTTAGGTAATTCCTTCTACAGTTTTATAGTAAAAATTTTGCAATTTAAAAAAATTGGGGTTGCTGCCAACCCCAATTTGCATTATACAAACCCCTTTATGCATTATATATAAAGTAGAAATCTGCGATATGATTTTACTCTGATGATTGCATTCAAGCGCAGAAGAGTTGTAGACTGTGTAATCTATTATTTTATAACTAGGGTGACCTGGGGTAATTCCTGATCAAAAAATGCAAACATCTATTTTGTAAAAAATCTATTCAAGATAGAATTTTAATATTTAATGAAAGTTTGAGGGTTTATGAGATGAGTCTTATACTACTTTCTTTTGTTTGAAAATCTAATTTGAATTTTAAATTTTTAGTGATCAGGAATTACCCCTTCTCTTGATCATTTCTGGGGTAATTCCTGATCACTTCTGGGATAATTACTGATCACCAGTTTTTATAGTAAAGGGACTGTTTAAAAATAATTAAACATTGGTGTACCAATGAGAGATATCATTATTTATAAAATGTACCAATATTGAAATAAATTGAATGTGTACCAATGAGAATGTGTACCAATTGAATCATTTGTACCTGTGGAGAAGTGAGCCGGTAAGGATTCACCGGAGAGAATTTTGGTCTTGTACAAATTGTTTGTTAATATTACTGTGTGTATCATAAAATAATAATAAATCAATATATATTACCAATGAGTGATTTTTACTCATGTATAAAAAGAATTAAATAATGAGCAGAGTGGTACTGTTTTAACAATCTTAGAGAGTATGCCATTTTTCAATTTTGCAAAGAAAGAAAATGTCAAAGAAAGAAAATATGTAAAAGAGTTACTCACCGCTCACAAACATTTCTTTAAACCATCCTGCTAAAATAGAATAGAATAGAGGAGAGGACACTCAGCAATATCTCAGGAAGAGACAAGAAAAAGTTCTGCAGACTTTAAGCATATTGACATTCTTTTATTTATTCTTTTCACATCCTTTTTTTTATAGCGAAAACACCAGCAGGAAGTGGGGGGAAAGGGCACTTCCTCTCTTAGCGGAGAGACGTAGCTACTTATCATCACTAAAGATCCGCGCTTAACGCATATCAGGGGTTATTTCACTATGACTTTTGAATCTAAATCGAAGGAACATTCGGCAAACAGCGAGCCAGGGAAAAAGACGAAGCTTACCCCACATCAGAAGATTCGTTTTTTTTTATTTCAGAATACAGCAAACGATTTACAAGGCTTCATATCCCACAGGTTAACGAGGCGACTGCCAATTGTCATCAAAGAGACAAAAATATAAAAAAAATGGCTCGCTTTAACAACAGCTCCTTGTTAGTGTTCAAATGAATCAAGGGATGGATTCAAAACGAAAGCAAGTCAAGATGACTGTAATTGAACTAGGGAATCACAGGAAAGTTCCCCAAAGCCAATCAGTGTGATAAGTATACTCACATACCAAATAAGGTATCAAAGGGAAGATGTATCAATGAAGGCATGACCACACCATTTCTGAGAATCTCAAGATCAAATTTGAAGCGGTTTAGCACCACGTGCGAACTGAAGGTTATTTAAAAGTTATGGGAAAATGGTTAAAACAAGTGACGTAAAGTAGTAAAATGTGAGGGGAAAATATTGGCCTTGACAAGGACAGCGGGGTCAATTGACCTTGAGTCACAAAAACGTGAAAAGAAATGTGCTACTAACAAGAAAGAAATAAAAGAAGCATTTCCGTTTCTCTTTTAAGAGTGCGGGGTGGAATTGACAAAAGATTAAATTAGAAAAGGAAAAAATATAATATATATGCGAAAAAGATTACATTAAATTAAATTAGTAAAATTTTAAATTCATCACACATCACTGTGACAAATGTTAATTAACAAATAAGACATCAAGATCAAACAATAAACCAAAAATATATGTTTAAGCAGCTAATAAAACGATTTATTTAAAAGCAAGAATAAAGATTAACACTTTCAATTTTCCAAAAATCTTTGCATTGTGCCATACATTTTCGGCAAGCAGCCAACTTATTCTCATGTTCTGCTGGAATGTAAGAAAGAGTTCCTACATGGGTTACTTTTGCTGGACTTTTTAACTTCATTCAGTGAGAGTGTGAAGTTAAGTAAGGTATGTCAGCAGCTCTCATACTGAAATTTTCATTTTCAATCATTAAAAGAAATTCACTGATTTTGCTTTCTAGAAGCTTAGTATCCTTTTTAAGCTTATAATTTCTCACCATATTTATTTTAGGTTAATTTATAAACTTAAAAATTATTCTAACAATGTACAAACATAAAATTAAGATAGAAGCAAGGTAAGACAAACCAGAAATGGTGCAAATCAGAACACATAGATACTTTATTTGTTAGATTAAACAAAAAACTATTATTAAGTAAATGTAGTTATACTTTAGTAAAGTATTCAAGCATTCTTGTCCATGTCTCAAATTTAAAAAAAAAAAAATACTTTTTTTAAATAAAACTTAAATGATCATTATTTACCCCAGAAACAGAGTGATCGTGAATTACCCCGGGTCATCCTATTGTTTTTTAAACAATAGACAACAAATAACATACAATGTCCAAAAGCCATTATCTTAGTTAATTATCTAAGTAGTTAAAGTTTATAATCTTTTGCTTGACTCAATAAGGATTTAATATAATATACAAACCTCCATTAAGATTTTATTACTTAATTTAATTTCATAAAGTTATCTTCAACTAATGCATTAAATAAAAAAGATTATAATTGACTCCTTAAATCCTTTTCAGTGGTAAAATAGTTTTCTTTCTTTTCCTGACGAAAAAAAAAAAGAAATATTCCAATATTTCCAGAATTTATGGAGAAACTATGCTTGTTAAGAAAACATACAAATTTTCTCCTAGTAATAGAACAGTTAAAGTTAAATAATAACTGCCAAATTGGTATAAACTTTTATAAAAATCATGTCATTTAGTACAATCTCTAAATCTGTGCTCATGTAGCATATAGAAACTTATATGATTCAGAAGTCTATGAGTAAATTACATGCATTTGTGAGAGAAGTTTTGTAAAGTATTATGAATGCTGTGAAAATAAGTGACACATAGAGACACCACAAATACATATTGTAGATGCACACTTTTTCAATTTTGAGAATTGTCTTTGGCAGCTTAATCCTAACTGTTCTTCTTTGGTCCAAGTTTTAGTAACCAACATTAAACATCATGAAAGTTTTTGATTTGAAACAAATGGCCTACTTAAATAACAATGATGACTGTGTATTCAAAAATAATCTAGGAGTGAGTGATTTATCTATAAAACTTGAGTATACTGCATTCAAAAAATATGTTAAAGAAAAATCACCATTGTTGCATAACAATGTCATCAATGTTATTTAACAAAGATGACTATTTATTCGAAAATATTCCAGGAGTCTATGAAACTTGATCTATCTATCAATAAATCTTGCGTAACATATTATATGTTAAAGACTGTTCTAACCTTGACTAGTCATATTTTTGAAAGGTGTAGTTTCAGAGAAATGTGTTATTTATATAGATTTATAGGTTATTGTATTTATATTTTAATATTTTTTTACTGCAATTTTATATTTTAAATGAACTTTTTCAGAGAAAAATTATCAAACCTCCATCACCTCCTCCTCTGGATGATGAGGACAGCAAAAAAGCTGAAGAATCTGGTATGGTCATGCTTCTGTATAAGCACTTGGTTTTTTTAAAACATATTGAAGATAAAATAGTAATTTAATTACTGTTTTTCAATAGATACTGAAAAGTTAAAATCAGAGTCTGATACTGAGTGCCGAAAATCTGAATCAGATGCAGAAAACTCTATTGCACCTAAAAGAAGAAGAGTTGTGTTTTCTTCAGATGAAGAGCAGAGCTCTCAAGAAAGTGAAAGTGAGAAAGAAGAATCGGGTAGGCATATGAGACAATTAAGAAAATTTTGAAAAAATATGACAACCAAAGCTGACGTTGCTACCAGCTTCGGGTGTCATAAATGCAAAACTTTTTCTATTGAGAAAGCCAAGACAAAAATTCAAAAAATTGCTTTTTCTGTACCCCAAAAGTTTTGCCAAAGTCCAGGAAAAGAATGCATAAAATACAAAAAAAAAAAAAAAACTTAGTAGAATGCAATATAAAATACAATTTAAAATACAGAAGCATATTCAGTAGAATAAAAACAAGACAAATGCAGAAGGAAAGTAAGAAAGAAACTTACTTGAAATAACAAATATCAACAATATATTGTATTCTACTGTTTTTTTGTATTTTATGTATTCTTTTCCTGGACTTTGGCAAAACTTTTTTGGTACAGAGAAAGCAATTTTTTCTCTTGACTTTCTGGATAGAAAAAGTTTTGCATTTATGACATCTGAAGCTGGTACCCCCTGACGACATCAGCTTTGGTTGTCATATTTTTTCAAATTTTTCTTCATTGTCTCTTTTGTTTAATTCCTCTTGGTTTCACTGCTGCTAAGCGCATTTTTCCATTTGGAAGTATTATTATTAATTTTAATTGCTTTAATATTTTGAATTATTTTCTTAATCGGGTAGGCATCTTATAAATATGTTAACCCGAACATTTTATTTTCTGAAGTGCTATTATGTGTTTATGCTAGCAAAAAGCTGTTGGAAATACTATTGAGTTCTCAGCTTTTCTGGAAGGGTTCCGCACTTACTTTCGTTTATTTATATTTAATCGATGGGGATAGAAAGATGGCGTCACCTTATAATGCCGATCCTTGATGTCTGTTGTTTCCGCTGTCGTATTTTTAAATTTTCTGAGGGCGAAGGGCATAGCACTGCTAAACTTCTGATTGCATCTATTTTCCATGCATTAAAGTATAATGTCATGTGCAGTTGATATTAATTTATTTTTTCTACACCTAATGTAAATGAATGTAAACAAATTTGTTTGTACTACACTCGCTCTCGCTGTTTAGTTGCAAAAACCCTCTAGTCATGCAAAAAACTTTCTCTGTCCGTTTAATTGAACTGAATTTCGTTTAATGTCATTTAACAGGGTTGCCACTGCACAGGGAAAACCTGGAAAATACAGGGAATTTAAAAATCGTCTAAAATAACAGGGAAAATGCAGGGAATTTCGATTTTTTCTTTGCAAACTGGGAAAATACAGGGAATTCTGTTTCTTATTTTTATCTTTTAAAAAATGGTGACCAGTCAAAGTGTAATCTATGGAATATTTAACCATGAAATTTCAGCTATACTAAACTATTTAATTTACTATAGCATTATTTGAGTATGTTCAGCTGTTTTTCCAGCAATTAAAACTAATAAATATAGTTAGCCCAATATAGCTCACACAAGAGCACAGTAATTGTTGTTTCCTCTTAATATATTGTGTATAATATGTACAGGGAAAACACAGGGAATTTTTTTTCCAGATTTGAGTGGCAACCCTGTTTAATTAAACTGAAATAATCTTCTGTCTAGGGAAAAAATTTTAAAACCACATATTAAGAAAAAAAAATTTTATTTGAAAGACAAACAATCTAATCGTAAAGTTTCTATAAAAAAAATTAAGATAATTTCTTGCTCTAACAATCATGTTTGTAATGTCACATGTTTTTTTTTTTTTTTTCCCCTCCACCTTGGGGAGCTTTATGGCCACAATGCACTCTTCATCTTTATTATTATTTTTTTCCTGCTATTCTCATTTTTCTCAAGAGTCAGCTTATTTCATTATTGAGATTTTGTATCCATAGGCTCATAATGTTATTCAGTATAACTACTAATATCTCCTAAGCCATTAAATTCAAAATTTAATCCAATATAAATTGTCAGTATAGACATAGTGGTAGATTCTCAGTTCCTTCAAATTTGTTAAACAAAGAGCCAACTGTATTTTATTTGATGAATATTTTGTTAAATGTTAAATTATATTTTGAGCATACATAAAAAAAAGATACTTTTTTAAGTTTTAATATTTATATCATACATGAAAAACAATGAGGTTAACAAAAATGTCATAGATATGTGGAAGGTTTTGCTACTGTTTTATGAGAATCTTTTCACTTATGTTTTGAAATGCAGTGTTTAGTACTTATTGTATGTATATATTATATTGACCATATAATATATAACATTTTAAACTTAAAAAATTAAAAACCCGCTAAGTTCTTTTATTCTGTAACTAATTAATATCTTATATTCACTGTTAAACCATAATAAAAATTAAAAAAATTATGATAAAAAAAAAAAACTTTCAATTTGTAGGTTTTTTTCTTTTTTTTTTTTTTTTTTTTTTTAAAGTATACTATTAATGTTTTATTTGTTTTAGATGAAGATTCAAGTTCTGCAGAGGAAAGTTCTGGCAGTGAGAGTGATTCTGAAGAGTCTGATTTTGCATCTGGTGAGAGTGAAGGAGAATCTGTGGATGAAGAGGTTGCTGAGTCTGCAATGAGTGATGAGGATAGTGTGCTGGCACAAAAACAAGTAACCCCCATCAAAAAAGAAAAAGAGCGCATAGAATTATTGGAGTCACAAGAGGCCAAGATAGATGCTACATCAAATGAAAAACCAGTGTATGTTATAGTTATTGTCTTTCTATTTCCTTAATTGATAGACACTATGAGATAAAGTCAGATTTCTACATAAGATCACCTAAGAGAAGATTACATAAATCTAAATTGCAACAAAATTAATAATCTCATTGAAAACTATTTATTAGAAGTTAAGGAATAGGAGGGTGAAATAAATATCTGATTAAACTTTCAAAAGGTCAAATTTAATTTTATTAAGTTTCCGTTTTTAATTGATAAAATTCATAATTGCAGGGATGCCACAGACTACTAAAATGCTACTATTTGCGGCCTTAGGCAACTATGGCGACTTTTTTTGCCAGAAATGGCTTACAAAGCAACTATTTTCTGGAATAGGCGACTATTGGGAGACTTTTTTACTCTTAGCGAAGTTTCTTCCCAAAAATGAATGTTACTTTTTAGAACGTTAATAAAAGAAAGCAAACTTTTATACAATCATTTATGTCCAAAAAGCCAAAAATTTAAATTTCCATTATATTTAACAAAGTAGTACTTGTTTTTTTTTTCTCTCTGAGGGGATTTTTTGTTATTTTTAATTTTTTTCCTTCTATTAACATTCATATTTTATTGTAATTTGACTTTTATTTAGGTACCTATTTTCTAATATGTATACCTTTTATATTTGTACAAAACTTTTTTTTAATTCGAGCATAGTTAGTACTGGGCGATAAATCGATGTATCGCGAAATATTGATTTAACGGTAGGCCGATATAGTGACTTTCGTTTTTGGCGATACATCAGAAATCTGATTTATGTCATCAGAATAAGACTATAATTGCGGTTTAACGATTTAATATGCAAAGATCCTTGACAACGCTAACGCTGTTATACCGCACTGACAAAGACTATTTTGATTTCGTCTAGCTGCAGATATGTAGGGGAGAGTCGGGTAGCCCCGCCCACTTAAGGAGTATTGCTGTATAATATTGAGTAATAATCAATATTTTTGTATGTTTCTATTGTTTTATCATCTAATTAAATATTGCAAAAAGAATAAACCAAAAAAAGAATAGTTTAACTTAAAAAAATAGAAATTTAAAAAATTTGACTACTGTATTCAACATATTTTCAAAAGAAATTGTTTACCATGTTACCAGCTGCATAAATACTTGAAACTTTGAAAATAATCTTTTTTTTAATATAACAATTAATGTCCGATGGCCCATTGACTTGAAAAAATATTCTATACATATGAAATTGACAGTGGGCGGGAGTACCCGACACTCCCCTAGATAGCGTTTAGCTATTAAGACGATGTTAGTTTTGTGATGTTGAATGACGATGAGCAAATTGAATCAGAACTCCCAGTTTTGTGCGAAGATCAGTGTTGTAATCTAGAACGCAATGCATAGTTTCTTTATGTTCATTTTTTTGTCTTAAAGATTTTGGACTTGATTATTTTCAATGGGCGGGAGTGGGCGGGAGTACCCGACACTCCCCTAGATAGCGTTTAGCTATTAAGACGATGTTAGTTTTGTGATGTTGAATGACGATGAGCAAATTGAATCAGAACTCCCAGTTTTGTGCGAAGATCAGTGTTGTAATCTAGAACGCAATGCATAGTTTCTTTATGTTCATTTTTTTGTCTTAAAGATTTTGGACTTGATTATTTTCAATGGGACTTGAGTCATTTTGCGATCGTTGTGCATTTTATTTCGTCGATAATAATTGTCGGGTTTCTTGTAAATTATTTTCAGTGCAAACTTTTGCTACTTTTCATACCTTTTTTTTTCAGCCTGAATTTTACGATTCTTGTCCATTATTTTTAGTAGACCTAGTGTTGCTTTGCAAATTCTGCACAATCGCTGGTATCTTAAATTTTCATTCTGAACTCCATTGATCAATGAAAAGAAAATATAAATAAAAAAAAAGATTATTAATTTATTTTTTTCAATTATTGTTTTTCATTTTAAGCGATATAATTTAATAGGGGTCAGGGGTCTGTTTAGAAGAAATTTGTGTCCCTTAACGCACCCTTCACAAAATATCTTTTCATAAAAACGGACCCTTCACAAAATAATTTATCTTTTAATCAGAGCCTTCACCAATTTGTTTATCTTCATTATTGTTTTGTTAATTAAATAAACCCTTCCCAGGAGGGGGGGGAGAAAGACAGATGTAAACGAACTAAGTTTGAATTCCGCAGACGCTTCTTCCTTTATTCCTTCGAAATGAATAGTCTGCGTCAGCAGTATACGCTAAATACCAAATTTTTGTATGTTGCTTCTCTAATTTAGTAGCAGCAATTGCTGGTTATTTTTTAAAATTGAATTTTTTTTATTATAATTTTACAGTGTTGAGTATAATCTTGTATCTCTTTACAATCTAAAAACTCCTTGAAAAAGTTTTTTTCAATAACATGACCTTATTTGCACAAATTCACAAAAGCAGGACCCTGGTTGAAAGAATGTGACTTAACGTTTATTTTATATTCTCAAATTACGAGTAATTTTTTCCCAATTTTACAAAAACAGGCATTTCACAAAATGTCTGGACAGACCCCTGGGGGTATTTTGTTATTTAACTTTGTTATAAAAAGTTATTTTTTAAAAATTTATTTAATGTAGGTTATTATAATAATTTGGTTATTTTTAAACCAATAAAAGTTAAGTCGTTTTTAATTATAAAAAAAATTAAAACAAAACTTACCTTTATTTAATTTGCTTTTATTTTTAAGATACTGAAAACGAAGTTTTAAAAAAATTTGGCTATTAGTTAAAACAAATAATATTTTTAAATTTAATAAAGAGTTTAGTTGTTTTGACACATTTTAATAATTTAACATTAGTACTTAAAGTATTTTTTTTTAATATTTATTAAAATTCTTTCAATACTTGTTTGTTTTATAATTTGTTAGATAGTCAGTATCATTTTTAAACAAATAAATCTTTAGTCTATTTTATTTTCAAAAAAGAAAATAATAATTAATAACTAAAAATATTTTTACATTTATTAAGTACAGAATTTCACTATTAGTTAATGCTAATTTTTATTATTTTAAATAATTAAATAAAAGAAGTTCTAATGATGTTTCAAAAGCATGGGTTTTTTTTTTTCAACAAATGACTTTTAAAAAAAAAATTTCTAAAGTGAGCATTTTTTTGGTTTGTTTCGACTTTCGTTTTTTTTTTTTTTTTTTTTTTTCTTTTAATTTTTAATGCATGTATGCAAAATATTTTGTTATAGTATTATTATTTTTTAAACCTATAAATCTTAAATCATTTTTAATTTAAGAAAAATGAAATAAAGCTTGAGTTTGCGTTTACTTTGGCTTCTTTATTATTTTAATTGAAAAATTTAAGCAATGATATTGATGTCATAGTAGAATATGTTTAGAATTAATATTTTCTTTTGTTATAGAGTCATTCCTTTTTATTTATTTTTGATTGATTTATAGATTTTCCTTAGGTAATTTTTTAACATATGCTAAATTGCGATATATCGCGATGTCTAACTGATAATGTATCATGATTTAAAATTTCTGACATCACCCAGTCCTAATCATAGTATTTGACAATTAAGCTATAATTTTAGCTATTTGGCAACTATTTTTGATGAATTTTTGTTCCTGTTCAGGCAACTATTTTCATGCTTGAGGCTACTAAAAGCAACTATTTTTGTTCATTTTTTACTGCGGCAACCCTGCAATCGCTTATTATATATAAAATGATGTATATATTAACGCGTAGCACAAAGAAAATGATTGGAAGGAGAGAGAGATTAAAAAAAGAAAATTGTTTCTATTTTTTTATTGGACCTAAATATTATTGAATATAATTACATAAATAAGAATTTATTAACTGAAATTTGCTAATACGGTAGGGAACCGATTATCCGGAACGAGCAGGGCCATTGCTATTCCGGATAACTGATTTAGACTGATAAAGCCTTTTTTTTTTTTTTTTTTTTTTTATTGTCAAAGCCAACTATAAAAAAAATATTTAGAAGGAATCTTAAAAAGAAGAAAAAACGATAAAGTAATATACTAATGATTATTTCTAAAATGATGGTAAGGTAAACCTCTTTTAAAAAAGAAAGAAAAATCCTGAAATCTTATGAGGAAAAACAAAAAAAAAAATTTAAAAATGGTGGGAAAATTTATCGAATTTCGTTCCAGTTTTCTGATTTCCGGATAAAAGGTTCTGTACTGTACTTTTATTTCCCTAGTCGTACTTTTTATTCAATGAGGAGTTTAGCCTAATTCCTGTTCAACATCTATGTTTATAACATTGTTAAAATACGTTTATAACATTGTTAAAATACGTTTATGACATCGTATTAACATAACATATTGAAGAGCATGTATTTGCCGATTGTACTTGATAATTCAGATAATACAATCGAACCTGTTTATCTGGAATCTCACGGGACTGGCGAAAAATTCGAGATAAAGAGGTTTCGAGTTATACAGGTACTTTAAAAAATTTAATTTTAATTAAGAAATTTTATTAAAAGTGCTTTAATTGTTTTTAGTAGAAAAATATAGACATTTCTTTAAATTAATTGTACCACATACATCTATTTACGTAACAGTTTTTCAGCATACTAATTTTTTGAAGATTTTTGATGTATAACCTTACTTGTTCCGATTATTCTTTTGAGGTTAGAAAGATCGCAAATTCCTCATAGCCAACATTTTCCTGGAATTCAAGAGTAGTTTATAAGAATTCTACAGCTTTTTCTACTTCTTTTGCATTCACTTTTGATTCATCAATATGATTTTCAGTTTCTTCCTCTTCATCTGATATTCCTTTGACATTCTCTATGATTTCCGCAACTGCCAATGTTCCGCATGTTGCCAGGCAGTTGTCCACTTGTAAAAATCATCAAAATTAATGTCAACAATTAATCTGGATTTTACTGCATTCCATTCTGGCAAATCTGGCACTGCATTTTCAGCGTTAACATTTTCTTCTTTATACCGATGCCTTCATCCTCTTATTCATCATCTTCACAGCTATTCTTAAAACCAGCTTTTTAAAACCCTTTTGGATAGTTTTTAGAGACACATTTCTCCATGCAAAACAGCAATTCTGATAGTGTCCAACTTGTTTCATCAATGGCATCTACAAGTTTGCATACCAACTGTTTTCTATAGCTTTCTTATCTATGTTGAAAAACTAACCCCTGATGGTCACTATTCATTAACCCCTCACTTACTGCCAGAAACATTGTATTCTTTTCTAGTTAAGGAAGTGCAGGGATAGTAATTGAAATTCCAAGAAACACCCCCTACCTGTTCATCCCTACTTCCTGTGGATTCAAGGAATTCATCTCTGTCTAAGAGTTCTACTGATAAAGAAAGTTTTGACATTTGTGCTCTGTTATTAGAAACTCGAGAAACAAAGGTTTTGAAGAAAAAAATTTCGACATAAACATGGAAAATACATTGATTTTAGACAGTAAATGTAGGGAATTTTAGAAATTTCGAGATAAAGAGGTTCGAGATAAACAGGTTCAACTGTATCACTTTTGTTAATAAAAATTTCTTGCATTTATTCCATCATTTTTTAATACTTCCTTTGTTGATAAAACCTAATATTACTTTGTTAATATTGCTCAACATTTCTGATTTGTTTTTCAACAGATTATTAATAAGTATATTTATAACAATAATAGTGCATTTTCTACAAAAGTAGTGCATTAATTATAATAGTGAGAAAAAATTTATAAAATGAAGGAAATTACAACCTACAAATTTCTTAAGCAAAACTAAAGGAACAAACTTTTTCAACTAATAAAAGCTTCTTTTTTTTTTTTTTTTTTTTTAAGTCTTATGTATACCTGGATTATGACAGCATATTATTGCATTAAGATTGTGCAAAGAAAAAGCTGAGTGCATTTGCAAAAAAAAAAAAAAAAAAAAAAAAAAAAATAGAATCTGTTGAAGCTAAACAGAAGTATTTAAATAATAAATATTCTTGTATGTTTAAAAAGTGATAAAATTATCTGCAGTTCAATTATGTCTACCATAAAAAAAATTTAACATGGGCAAAATAAATTTTATGAATGTTAAAAACTTATGTTTTTGTGGTTTCTATTCAGTTTGTTTTATTTTCATTAAATTTACTACTGTTTGTTGGCTAGTTTGTAGTAAATATTAATGCCTTTTAAATGTTGTAATTAGCTTTTAATTTTTTTTTATTATGCTTTGTATTTATAACTTAATGCTATATATTATATTGAAAAAAAACCATATTTTCATTTGAAATTATCTTCTATTTTTCAGAAAAACTTCCTTTGAAGGTGTTCTGGATAATTCTAAAAAGAAACCCAGAGATAGTCTCACTAGTTGTGATGAGGAATCATCTATTGCTGAAACTCCAGTTGTTACTGCTGAAGAAGAAACTGAACAAGAGAAGATGGATATTAGTGATGATCTTGATGATATTTCTGAAGGTGAAATAGCTCCAAGTGATAAAGAAATTGAAGAAGACAAGGATAAAGAGCAGACAGCTATCATATCAAAAGAAACTGAAGAGAGTACTGAACCCAATAAAGAAACTGTGTGCGACAGTGACACTGACTCTACAGCGAGTGACGCTAAAGGAAAGGAAGAAAAAATAAAAACTACTAAGGATGAACCTATGGAGGTTGAAACTCTTAAAACAAAAGCACCTAATGATATAGTACAAGAAGCTAGTCATGAATTTAGCCACTTAGAGGCATCAGAAGTTTTAATGGAGTTGGCATCATTCTATTCGGCGTTTGATCGCCAGGACATTGCCAAAACTGCTAAAGAAGCAGAAATCATCAGCAAGTCTGATGCTAAAAAAATTGATGAACAAACTAATGACTTAACTAATGGTGAGCTAGATTTTGATTCTGAAGCAACTTTGTCTGCTGATGAATCTAAAATGTATGAAAACATGAACAGTGAGGAAGAATACATTTGTAGCTTAGAAGAGTATGATGGCAATCACGTTACGCAAATGATTCACGAACATAGTTATTGTGTTCCTAAGTTTATAAGGACGCCTAAGCTTCCTCCGCAGCAGTCTATTCTTAAACCGGTGCAAAAAACTAGTGATAAAACTAGCAAAAAAACAGTTACTCTCCAAGGTGGGGATCATGAATACACTAGAGCACGAGTGGTAACTCCTCCATTTGTGAGACCTGAATCTCCTATGAAAGTTGTACCAAAGAGAAAAACAAAAGTTAAGAGGAAGCGACGATCTAGCAGAACTAGTTATAAAGAAAATTACGAGGAAATTAAACAGACTCCTGAACCCCCTTCGACTTACACGGGCTTTACCTTCACGAAACGAAGCGTCATCGAAGAGATGTGTGTTCTTTATGAATTTTTGAAAAATGGTCTTGACCAAGAAGATACCATGTACCTGCAGAGAAGTTACGAAGCTTTATTGCAGGATGATACCCAAGGATTCTGGTTAAATGATACCCATTGGGTGGATTGTCCAAATATCCTTTCGATTTCATCATACAATTTATATTTATTTATTTATTACTTTCTTGTCTGTCTCTTAATTTTTTGTCATATTTTTGTGAACATTCAAAACTACGACTGGTTACTAACCATTAATTGCTTGATAAATCATAAAGATATTTTATAAATAATCTGCATTTAAATGTCCTTCATACCTATATAATAAAATTAGTTATATATATATATTATTAATATAGAAATGAGTTTATCAGTTTGCTCTAAGTAGTTTCAATTTTTTTAATCTTAATTATCTATATTTGATTATTCAATCTATATTTTAGCATTTCTTTACAAATTTTAAAATAACCATAATGGCTTGTTTTTATAAATAAACTTTCATACAATAAATATTGCATAAATAAAGTTTGTAAATATTGTTATACACCTTCAAATCCCATTAAAGTTTGTTGTAAATTCCTAGACATTTCGCAAGTTAAAAAAAAAATAAGCATGAACTTCATTAATCTTTTAAAAAAAATTGTTTTAAAAAAACAAAAGTTAATCATTTTGTTTTATAAATAAATTAAAGGCTATGTGTAGTATATTAAATATTAAAAGTGAGAAAAGGTTATTTAATTGAAATTAGATGAAAAATTACTGAGAATGCAGGGCTCGTAGTTGTCCTAAATTCTCCTGATAAAAAATATTTTGCTCTTATTACTCCTGTTTTTCTTTCTTTCTTCAGAACATCCCATTTCCTTAAATTCACAAGGAAGGTGGACTTCTCAACAATAGGTTTATCTCTTTCGTGTGATTTTAAAAATGATTGATTCCAATCAAAATTACAGTAATTGTATCATAGAATTTTTAAGTAATGAATTGAGGAATAATTTACCAAAATTAGTTTTGAGCAAAAATCTTAAGTGGCATATTCACTTAGGTTTTATTCGAAGATTATTATAACTCTACTTATTTGATTAAGGAAATCTTAACTCAATGATGAATTTTAATTATATATTGATTTGAGAGAATATTAACTTATTAATAAACTAAACTCAGTGGCGTGACAGCCCATAGAGGGCCAGGGCCTACTGTGCCCATCTCAATTTTCTTGACCTTGGGCTCTGGGGTGCAGGAGCAGATTTTCCGGTCAGCCGAACGCCGAACCCCCTGTTTTTAGCTCCCAAGCATGCTTGGTACTCATTTATTGACCCACTGAAGGGATGAAAGGCTGAGCATTAATACTATTTCTTTTTATTATTATTATGCAATAATCTATGCAATGCATTGACTTGAGACTGTTAGAATTTGTTTAGTTTAGATAAAATTATACTTGAAAAAGATAAAACTTTCAATTCTAAACAAAGTAAATCTGATAAAAATGGTATATTTTGTTATTCTTTTGTGATGAAATTGCATTTATTACATTTAAGTAAAGCAAATTATTTATGTATATTATTTTAAATTGTTTGCCCTTTTTAAAAGTAATATAGTATATATACTGTTCCAAAAAAGTGGCGTAATTTTTTTTAAAATGTTATTTTAAATTTTTATTTAAAGGAGACTGTCCTGATTTTATTTTATGTCCACTTTGGAGCTGGAGAATGTTTAATTTTTATTACACTAAGATTTCCAACATTTTTTGCGTGTTTTTGTTCTTTTCATATAAAATAACTAATTAAAGTGTATTAACAATCTATACTATGCACTTACAATGGTTCTAAATCGATCGAAAGGTAAGGAATTAACGTACTTAGTAACAACTATAAATTATGATAATGTTGTAAGCTTAGTCAGTGAAATATTTTTTAATTTCTGCAGTCAACCTTTTAAAAATTTAGAGAGATCTAAAAATTTAAATTGAGAGAAGTTAGTGCTAAAAAAAACCTTTTTAAATTCGTTTAGGTATGCAAGCTTGTGTGAAGACATACATTTTTAAGTTCTGCTAAAAAGTTAACTTAAAAAAAAATTGGAATGTCTTGTCACCTGGTGCCTTATTGTATAAAAAAACGCTTTTAAGGAATTTTTAAAAATGTTAGAAAGCTACTTTTTGTATATTTTTAGTAAAATATTGAAAGTATCTACGTGCCAATTTAGGATTTAATGAACTTTTTAATAATAAAAAAAAACATTTAAAGAAATAAGAAATCAAGAAAAAACATAACTTTATTGAGGTTTATTTACATAATATAATAAGAAAATTATTTTTGCTATAAAAATAAAAACTAAATACTTTATATTCATAAAAAAAAGTTCTATAATAAAACTTCTGATCAAACTGAATGTGAAGATTTTTAAAGAAAAAAATTCATTATAAAAAATCATTTAAAGTCACTTCATTTCATTCTCATTCATTTTCTCATTACCTTAAAAAGATAAGTAATCACAAATGTGCTTTCAATAAAAAAAAATGCTTCAATTCAGGATATAGGTTAATTAATTTGAATGAACATCACATCACTTCAAATAGCATATTATGATTTATGAAAAGTAACATTTTGCTGTGTTTTATATCTTACAAAAACAACTTTACGAGTTGAACATAATAAGTAAAGGCACTTAAAGAACGTATTTATCGCATATCAAGAATATAAAGAACATTCACAGAATTGTTCACATTTTACAGCTGAATATCAACCCAGGTGTGCATTTAGGAGACCAGCAAAAATTTTATATCGCCCTATATATTACTAAAAGTTCAATATGTAATTTCTCCAAAGTTTTTAAATTATTATGTTCTACTTGCATGTGTGACTTTTTATAATTGTAGTTATAATTTACAATATTTGAAAATTTCTTGCAAAAATGGAATTAAAATGTCAGACTAATCAATGAATAACTTTGCATGAAATGTATATTATCTCTGCATAGTCAAAAAACATATTTTTAAAAAAAATTAAGTTATTTTATTGGACATTTTTTCAAAAAATTTCCAACGGAATATTAACAAAAATCAATAATTTATTCTTATCAAACAAAGAAATAAAGATTTAGACTATACATTGGAATTTGTGTTACTCTCATAAGGGGATTAAATAATAAAAGTTTTTTTCCCCTAGTGACTTAAGCAAAATTGTATAAAACTACAAATATTTAAATACTCACATAATCTAATAATACTAACTAAGGATTTTTTTTTCCTTTCCTTGTTCGTGTAAAGCAAAAAATATAGTTTTTTTTTTTTTTTTTTTTTTTTTTTTTTTAAAAAAACCCTTTACTAAGTTTGTTCTTCATTCATAGTCTTCTGGCCAAAATTAAAAAGTTATGACCCACAGTTATGATCTTTTCAAAAATTCACATCCTTATTATGAATAGTTATATCTTACAAGAACTCTAATTCCTCTCACGTACTGTTAAGGGACAATATTTTTTTCATTTTGAAATATGTAATAGTAATTATATTTTTTAAAAAAAATACATATCTAATATTTTAAACCTGTTTATCCCTAAATGTGGGTTATCACACTTTACCCCTGAGGTCTTCATTAAAATTTCTTGAATCTATAATGTGTATTGTTGTGAATTTCAATGTTTTAGACCTCTCCTTAATGTTACTTACCTAGCATTCCAACTCCACCTAAGAAAAAGAAGAAAGATGATAGTACAAGAACACATTTGTCTGGCTGTGCTAGGTGTGAAGGTTATTACAAGCTTGATGTCAAAGAGAAAGCATGTGTATATAATAGTGCAATGCCTTCTTTAGAAATGGATGGTGATCAGGTAAAAGAAAGAAAAAAAATTTCATTTTATTTTATTTTTTTTATATCTTAATTTTTCAAACTATTTTTATGGTTAACCTTTTGGTGCTTGTACTTCTTTTTGGATATATAATATATTTGTGTGTGTGTGTTAAATATGTTCAAAAGGTTATGTATTTTATTTATTTTTTTATTTTAAGTTCCCTACCCATTTAAACACTGTTTTTTTTTTTTTTTTTTTTCAGACACATTGAAAATGTAAATATATTAAAGTAATTTTTGTGATTAAAGAAAACTGTGCTTCTCTAAAACTATTTTAAAATTTTTCTTTCCCCCCCCCCCCCCCCTGAAATAAAAATTTTAAATATTGGTATAATAAAATAGAGGAAAAAACATACTCTCTGAGAGTGTTATCTTTTTGTTGTGTTGTGAATCAACTTACTTTTCTGGTGACCCGCTAACAAGTTTCTTATTTTATTAGGACCCTGTTAACAAAGCCAAAACAACTGCACAATCAAACAGGGAAGCAAGATCTAACCAGAGAAGATTGTTAACCTCATTTGGAGAAGCTGATTTTTATAGTGATCTTCTAAAATTTAACCAGCTTAAAGTAATTAAAAATATTTTTCTTTTATGTTTATTTACAAAAGTGCATTAAAAAATATTTTATAATGAAACTATTAAACACTGTAATAATGTCACAGAATTTTTTCTTTGAGCGTAATTCAATTTCTATTTATGAAAGAAAACATTTGCTTATATATACTTATCGAAAGCACGAAAATATGTTTATAATCTTCTTAAGTGCTTTAAAAGGGATCATTATGATTTTTGATTCATCATTAACTGATCTATGCTTTATGATGAAACTATTAGTTATCATAATCAGGTTGAAAGATTTTTTTTATGCAGCTTAATTCAGATTCAACACATGTATAATACACATGCCTGTTTTCCCACTTATAAATAAAATTGACTTGTCAAACTTACATACATTAGAAATAAATACAACATTTGTTTACCCTGATGTGGCTACCATAAATTTTGGAGCAAGTAGTGGCTTTTTCTATTTTCCTGGTGAATGACCTTTATAAAGAAAACTTAAGTACATGATTGAGTCTTTTTTCTCATTTGCCACTCATGAAACAACGAAAATACAAATTTTATTCTATAATAATCTACATTTTTGTATGTTTATATTATTGACTATAAAACAACTTCTTCTTTTTAGTTCCGAAAGAAGCAACTGAAATTTGCCCGAAGTAGAATTCATGACTGGGGTCTCTTTGCTCTTGAGCCTATAGCTGCAGATGAAATGGTGATTGAATATGTTGGACAAATGGTTCGACCTTTTGTTGCTGACATGCGTGAGAAAAACTACACTTTACAAGGTGTTGGAAGCTCATACTTATTTAAAGTGGATGTTGATAGCATT
The DNA here is from genome assembly GCA_949128135.1 of Parasteatoda lunata. Lineage (NCBI taxonomy): Eukaryota > Metazoa > Arthropoda > Arachnida > Araneae > Theridiidae > Parasteatoda > Parasteatoda lunata. The sequence goes on from OX421978.1 coordinate 19,890,619, forward strand.
ATTGATGCTACTAGATGTGGGAATCTAGCAAGGTTTATCAATCATAGCTGCAATGTAAGTTTCAAATCCTTTTTGTGCGATTTCATTTATAAATAGCTTGTCAAAAATTCTATAAAGGTAATTCTAAACTAATTGTGTTAAGTAACTATTTACAGTCAAACAAAACAAATCTAATTAACAAAATATTATGTTTTTTTTATTTATTTTATATATATATATATATATATATATATATATATATATACACATATATATATATATATTGTCTTCTCTTTTGGCTGTTTTATGTGGTTTTTCAAATAAATACTCCTTTATTAATACTCCGTTACTTTTAACACATTTAGTAGCTTCACAAATCTAAAGCTAGATACAAAATTTCTTGTTTATATTTAATTTTTTAAATTCAAATTCCTTTTCCTTTTAAAATCATATTCCTTTTAAATTTAAATGAAACAATTAACAATGTAATAACTTTAAAATGACATTGAAAGCAGAAAGAAGCTGAAAGAATATCAAAATCCATATTTAAATTTTAATTGGCAATTTAGATTTAAGTTTCATTGGTGTTATTGAAAATTCTTTGAGTTGAAAAATTAAATACATAAATGAAAGAAGTAATAAATTATTTATAAACAATGATTAAGGAATTGAACTGGTAACACTTCCTAGAAATAATTTTTCAATAACAGACAATACAAAGTAATTATTTTTCAAAAGTGAAAATTGTCAAAACTTTAAAGAATTTGTATTATTAATGGGAAAAAAAACTCTGCTAAAATTTTTTTTCTTCTGGTACTGGATTTTTTTTAATGGATCTTAGATACTTTGGTATTGCTGATTTCAAACCTGCAATCGAATTCTCTCTTGAAGCTATAGTTTTTTTTTTTTTGTTTTTTTTTTAATGGTGTTTTTAATCTCTTTTTTTTCCCAACATGTACAAGTTTAAAATGTTATATATAACAGGGGCGCATAAATTTTGTGTCAAACTTCTAAGTGTGTTAGAGCATAACATCAGAATTAAAATACTTCAATTCTTATGATGTGCCCTAACTGCCCTACAAATTTGTCACAAAATTTATCCAATCTCCTGTTATTTATTAATGTTTTTAAACTTGTACATTTTGGCAAAATATTGAGTAAAAATGTCAAATTAAAAATAAAAAAAACTAACTTTAAGAGCATAACTAATTTTATATTTGACACCCCCACAACTGAATAAGGCAAGATCAAGTATTTGTATAAATGCAACAAAAAATTTGTTACTCAGTGTAATTTATACTACATTAAAATGGTTTTGACTTACAATGAAATTTTTTGCTCAAAAGGGCAAATCTGCTGCTCTAAAACACTAACCATTCACATCACTGTAAATAAATTATTTTTACTAAAATAATAATTTTACATGTTTGAATATAAATTGAGTGTTTGTTTTATATTTTTCAGCCAAATTGTTATGCAAAAATTATTACTGTTGAAGGACTGAAAAAGATTGTAATATATTCAAAACAACCTATCAATGTCAACGAAGAAATCACCTATGATTATAAATTTCCAATTGAAGAAGAAAAGATATCTTGTCTTTGTGGTGCACCTCAGTGTCGTGGAACTCTAAATTAAAGCTTCGTTTTTTAACTAATGTGAATGAGCAATACAACTTTTATGTGATATTGAGTCCAGAGGTATGAACAATTTAAGTACATTTATAAAATTGCCCCTTGATCAACTGAAATTGTACATAATTAATTCTGCTTTATTCATCTCATCATATTTTTTTGAAATGTACAGAGAAAAGAGTAATTTTTAAATAACTTCCGATAAACTTTCAAGGTACGTTGAAAAGTTTATAACTGTAAAATTGACTAAAGATATTTTTACTATAAATTATATATTTATTCGGTACATGAGTTGTAGTTAAGCTGTAATTTTTAAGAAAATACTCATATTTGTTATATTTTTCATGTTATCTCGTATTATGTAAAGTTGTGTGCAAAATTAAATACATATTTATTTATGAAAAATATTTTGAGTATTAAGACTAATAAATTCTATCTTGATGTTTGTTTGGCATTTTTATATTAAGCACAATGTTTTAAATATTTCATAAATCATCGGCATTCGTAAGAAATGACTGTTTTCATTTTTTGTTACATTATTTTATTGTCTTTGTTTTAGGCAAAGTGTTTATTATACTTTTCATGAACCAAAACTCAATACGGAAGCATTAATTTACATCCCTGTTTTTATTATTCAAAACAATGCTTATTAATCTCTTAAAATTAAAATCACATTTTTAATTCTAGTTAAACAAAAATATTAGTTGCTTATATATCTCTAATACTGGTGTTAATGGTGACTTGAAATAAAACATTTAATATTTTTTTTACATACTTATCTGACCATGTGTGATTAATTTTATCTTTCAGATGCTATTAACTTAAATGTAACTTGTAACTTTAATAAATACAGAGCTATTCTAACACAAAAGTAAAATACTGTTTATTCCATTTCTATCCAATTAAAACATAAAAGTTAATATGCATTTTCTTACCTCATTGAACAATTTTTGCACCTTTATGGTGAATCTTTTTGGAATAAAACGTTTTCCCAATGTTCTTTTAAATTAAACTTAAAAATAAATATGAGAAATTCATAAAGACAAAAAGTCATATCCTTAATTTTCTAAATTGCAAATAATTATTTTTTTTAAAAAAATGTTTAGGTTATTTTGGTTTAAATGTAAAAGATTTGGTGATCAAATGCTTCGTGATTTAGCTATGTGCAGTTTTTTAGTGTTTAGTTAAATGTCTTAAAGCTAGGGACGAACTTTTTTTTTCATTTCTAGAGAAATATACAAAAATTTTCCAAGAATTTACTTATACTGCTTGCTTACTATGCGTCAAAAAATTGTCTTGTGTCTTTAAAGAATTATTTAATCTTTATACAGAGCGGGCACAAATGAAGCAGCTGCAGATATAAGGTGTCAAAATGCCTGAATTAAATTTTAGGGTACTATTTTATTATTTTTTTTTGTATGACTATGTAACAACTTGAAAGAAAAAGAAATTTAGATGTTCATATCTATAAATTTAGCCTGTTCATTTCTCTATTTTGAGTGCAATGCTAAGGACGGACATGGCTGCATGGGTTTTTTATGACTTCATTAATAAACACATTCTACAGGACAAATTTAATCTTAAGTTTTTTTTTTTTTTTTTTTTTTTTTTTTTTTTTTTTTTGTCTTTCCTCTTCCAACTCAATACTAATGTATAATTTTAACTAAAAATGCGAAAGAACTAAAATTAATTTATGTGTGTAATGCATAAAAAAACTTTTTACTTGCAATTTCTTTTAATCTAAAGTTTACATTCTAAGATGTAGTTTTAATATCTTATAGCATACTTAAAATTTTCTTATTAACTAGTGAGTAAGATATTTTTAGTTTCAAAAATTACTTTATAATTTTTTTTCTACAATTTTGAACTTCTTAGCCTTAGTATAGAAGTAGCCACACTATGGAAAATATGGAACTCCAGAGTTAAAAATATATGAGGATTTTGTGGGGGGGGGAGTATTCAAGTCATTAAAGATATCATATTATTACCATTACCACTAAGGGAAAATATTATACATATATGTTAAGCAGTCTTTTGACCAATATATATGTATATATATATTATAATATATATGTATACGTATATATATCTTTAACAATGCCTCTTTTTCACACTCTTTGATTTTGAAAATATATGTGCCCAAGAACCACCATGTTATCTGCATTACTGAACGTAGGGAACGATTACGAAATGAAAAAATTTTATAAAATATGAAGGTGAAATATATTTCTTTATGTGCCCTCTCTGTTTTCTTCACTTTACTGCTTGTAAAAAATGTCCACATTTTATGTTGATTCTGTTTGAATTATATTTTACTTCTTAGTGTAGTTATTATATTAGGTTTTGAATCAGATTTAATCATTCATTTTTTTTTTTTTTTTTTTTTTTTTTCTTTCTTCAAATAAAATGTTTGAATAAACACTTAAGTGAATTTCAGAAAATCAACTTTAAAATTAAAAAATTATATTATGCTTCTTTCTACTCCTGTTATATTTCTTTCTTCATGAAGACCTTGCAAAACAAAAAATAATTTGTATTATTTAGTACACCATAACATGTAATCTGGATATGTAAATATATGTACACACATTCCTCCAAAATTGTCATAAGTGTTGTGTTAAAATATAGGGAAACTATACATTGATTAATTTATGCACAAAGTATTAGGTTCAGTCAATAAATAACAAGTTAAAGGTTATTTCCTACAATTTATTCAATGAAACTCAAATGTATTGTACACTTGAGGCTTTGTCACACTATTCTTTGCTATTAAGAACCATTTTTCCTATTTGGGCCCTTCGAATGCACCCATTTAAAGTTTCTGCAAAACTTCTTTTAAAAAACAGAGGAAATGAACTCACGGTTCCTGGTTGTCACTCTAATAGCATTGTTTTCGTGACAAATAGGGTTCCCTAATGAATGACAAGTGCATAAATCTTTTTTCATCTAGCAGCAACCACGTTTCAAATCCAGCTCAATTTTTCTGAGTAACCATTTTTCCTATTTTCCTCATCGAATGCTCCCAATTTACAACTACCCATTTAAATTTCTGCAAAAATTCTTTTTAAAAACATTGAATGAACTTGCGGTTCCTGGTTGTCACTCTAATACCATTGTTTTCGTGACAAATAGGGTTGAATGACGAGCATAAATCTTTTTTCATCCAACAGCAACCAAGTTTCAAATCCAACTCAATTTTTCTAAGCAACATAGTTTTGAAAAGCCTTCACCTCATTTTTTATTGACTGCACATCATACATAGAAATGAGCTTCTTCGGAATACATAGAATGAGCTTCAATTTTTAAACTATATCTCTAAGATTTAAAAATTATTTTTCTTTTTCTATAACAAAAAATTGAAGATTAAAAAACAATCACCATAAAATGAATCTATTAATATCTAGATTGATTGCAACTAAAAATAAATTTATTTACATAATTCTTTTGAATAATGTTTGAGGAGTACTTAATTTTATTGTTGAATACTTCATCATCCATACAGAAACACTTTTTGGGTGATCAATTTGGGGCATAGAGCGATTGGTAGCAAAATATGAAAATTAGTTTCAACATGTTTGTTATCGAAATACATGCAAAGTTTGCCTATACTTTAACTGTAATTAACAATAACGTATTTGTGTTCATCCACTTAACTCTTGAGTTATGCAAAATTATTTCTTTCTCAAAAGTGCCAACTATTACGATTTCATTGCCAAGATTACAGTCTTTTGGTTGAGTAATAAAAATTGTGGTTTAGGAAAATTTTTGTAATCTATTAAAGAATTTTTTTTTTACCAAGAGCTATGAAATTTTGTTGCGAATATTGAAAAAAAAAAAAGGTAACAATTAGTATTAGGTACTTTTTTATTCAATAGTAAATTCGTGTATAATATTATTGTGTATATACCTATGTAGAATTAAGTAGCAAACACACCCTGAAATTGAATTTGAATTTTGTTTATATTATATGTATTGTTTATATTATATGTAAGTTGGTACTTTCTAAGTCACTATTAATTGCATGTTATGGACATCACAAGGACTTACAGTATTATGTGCGACTAAGAAATAAAATACTATCGAGTCTTTTTTTTTTTTTATGCTCTGACTAATTTTCTTTTTCTTTTTTTCTTACATGCTTCACTAGGATTTTTTAAAAAAAAAAAAAAAAAAAAAAAAGCTTTCATCTGATGTGCATAGAAAATGGTGAGAAAAAAAAGTATATTAAGCATAAAAATTAAAGATGCCTTGTTAAATTCATTGTACATTCTGTTCACTAATACGCATTTGTACATCATAATATAAAAAGAATTAGTTTTGTGAGCACTTTGCTCTATCTTTGTTATGTAATGTGACACTTTCATAACCTGTAAATATGTATGTTTATGCATTAAAATTATGTCTGTTTTCTGAAAAAGCAAATTCATCATTGTCATTCATTTTTAAGGTTTCTTTCACATTCAAATATTTTATGAAAACATAATATTAGAAAACATATTAATTCATTATTAGTTTACATATTTAATTTCAAAACTGTACTTACTTTTAATTGTATTTTATAGGTGAACCAAAGTTTGAAAATTCAAAATTTTATTTTATCAAAACTGTATGTTCTGTTAACTTTGAATACTGTCCAACACCTTAGGAAATAATTGTAATAAAATCATAAAATTAATTGGTTGGTTTTTTTAACGCGTTTTTTGCCAAGGAAAACAAAAAAGCCACAGTTTAAATGCCTTCTAAGCAAAGCTACTATAATTTTAAACTATATTTACTATCTTGCTGTTAAGAGTTTTCTGGGCTTTGGAAAGGACAAATAACTTGAATATTTAAAGCAAAATATTAAAAATAATAATAATAGCCAATTTGGTGAGATTTTTCCTCCCAGATAAAAATGGTTAAAATCAATTAATAGTTCGTCATTCTTGATTATCTTTAAGAGCAATGCAGTTGGAATAACTTTAATTGCTTTAAAAATATCAAAAATTAGATCAAATGTGCTTTTCATATTCTGTGGATTTTTTCAGATCGATATTATGTGCCGATTTCATAAAATAGCATTAAATGTGCTAGCTGCAGATAGACAAAACTTAACCCGGCATTCATGAATAACTGTTAGACTTAAAGAGGTTGGGCAACTCCAAGGAGCAAGGCACATCGAATGTCGATTGTACCCAAGCCCTAGATCATGATTACCGGAATAGCTTTTTAGCTGAAACAAAGTTCAGAAATATCCTGTGTTCCCAAGCCTTAACACAATGTCCCAGGTGCTCAAATCTTTGAGCAGAATAGACCTCGCAAAGGATATGTCGTGAAATCTCCTCAAGATTACAACCACGACAAAGAGAATTGAGTATGAATAACTTTACATACCCGCAATAATCCACAACGCTAATGGGTCATTCTTGCTTCAGAACCTATTTTTATTTACATTCAGAGCAATGATGAAACAGCCTTACGAGGAAAATATTTACTTCCTGACTTTAAGCTTAGCTACGTCACAAAATGAAAATTTGACTAATTGTTCATTGAAAAAATAGCATAGTGTTCACTACAACGGCGGATTTGAGGTAAGAGCCTACAAAAAAAATAATAAAATAAGTAAATGGTAGAGTATGTAACTAACTCTGCTTAGCTTAAATAGAAAAACTTGCGGTGTAGTGAACAATAAAAAATGTCAACTTGAACTAAATTTTGCATGTCATTTACTAAGCCTTTGTAAAAAGTACACTTTATGCAATTGATGCTAAAAATTGATTAGTACATGAGTTAAAGCAGACTTAAATTTAGTTACTTTTAAAAGAATATATATTGCTCATCTTTTTTTAAATTTTCCATTCGCATTCTTATCAGATTTTTTGCACTACTAATATCGTTGTGTTTTAAATGTTTTACCGAAAAATTTAAGTAAAAAAAAATTACCCAGCTTTATCCACTTGCTGTAATTACTTTAATACAAGTGGAGTAGTCAAATGCCCTCTGCAACCTATTGTAATTCATGTAAAATAGATGGTTGTAAGTAACCCACCCAAAAATTATTTTAAAATTTCATATAATATATAAAGGCCGGTCCCGAATTCGCGGTACTTTACGTATGCCGAAAAATCAAACATGTATGGCCGTACAAATGGTTAACGGCAGAACTGCGCTACGAATGTATCTCGCGCAATTTCCTGATCGACGTATGCCGGATCATAGAATTTTTTCAGTGGTTTCATCGTCAACTTCGTAAAACAGGTTCGTGTCACGTCACCAGACTTGAAGCTGGACGACGAAGAGCTGTGCCCAGACCAAGCTTGGAAGAAAGCATCTTGAACGTTGGGGCCCGATAGACCCGAGTCAAGTATAAGAGCTGTTGCTCATCATGTAGGTGTGAGTCATAGACCGTTTGTAGTGTGTTAAATGAAAATCGCTTACACCCCTTCCCTTTTCAGCGAGTACAAACTTTGGATCCGGCAGGCAATCCTCTCAGGCCGGAACTTCTGCCAGTCGGTGGTACAGCGGTGGTCAGCCGGACTTCATAGTTCACGTGCAATTTACAGATAAGACGTTTACACACGAGGGTGTCTTTAATGCGAACAATTCCCATGCGTGGGAAACCGAGAATTCACAGGTAACTCGACCGCATGCGCATCAACAACGATCCTGAATGAATGTGTGGGCTGGTATTGTCAACGACTTTTTTTATTGACCCATACTTAACTACCAACGCGACTTAATGGCAAATGTATTCTGCACTTATGTGCCACGTTTGGAGCGTGGTGGATCCGTCCCTTGTCCACCTCGACCTCCCGATTTACGGAGCTTCGATTTCTTTTTATGGGGGCATATGAAGAATTTTGTTTAAGCGACTCCACTTAACTCAGATGAGGATCCCATTGCTCGCATATCCGACGCTGCTGCACGTGTGCGTGAAATACCTGTCATTTTTGAACAAGTACGCCAATCGCTCCTCCGCCGCTGCCAAGCATGTATCGCAATTTTGGCACACGTGGATGCAATTTTGAACAGTTATTGTAAACATAACATCTGTCAACGACGCTTCCTATAAACACTTTGTCTGTCCTTTCGCCTCTTACTTTTTGTGTTTGAGCCTCCCCGCGTAACTAGCGCCCATACATTCCTATGCAATAAATGATTGTTACTATGTCCTATACCTACCCTTAAAGTTTGTACCATGAATTCGGGACCACCCTGTATTTCACACTCAAAATAAAAATCGTAAATCTAATCCATTTTTATTTGGTGTAGGCATCCTTATCAAATACTAATAATTGTGACTGTAGCAATATAATGTTAATTCGTTGCACTATACTGTATGTCTAAGATAGGTACTCTTCCAGACATTCGTCTGGAGCTGTGGTGGTGACTATGGTAACGAGGTATGATCATTTCAAGCAGGGGTGTGGGGTCCCTCTTTAGGACTGGTTTCGGCGAGAGAAAAGAAGACCTCTTCAGAGAAGCTACCCTCCCCTAAAATGCCCTCTTCTTGTTTCCATAGCACCAGACCGTCGCAGAATCAGATTTTCTATTCTAGCATTAGTAAAAAATTGCCCAATTTGATGAAGTTTTCTAAGAAACTATATATTTTTTGTGTTTTCATGTTATAGAGCACGTTTGGAAAGTTAAGTATTTTTTTTATTGCCATTAGTTTCATCCCCTTATAATTTTTTTTTCAAAGATTTAAAGCTAATTTTACGACAATAGTTCCAATTCCAAAAGTCGAATTTATAATTATAATTAATATCCATCATTGAAACATTCTAAAAAAGTAAATTGTTCATGAAAGTTGTTTTTCAGAAAAACGGCCATTCTACGCTTGCTGGGTAAAACATCCAAATTCCCTTCATAAAGTTTAAATTTTTATTTAGTGAGATGCAATTTACAACCTTAAGTAACCCTATTCATGCTCTAACAAATCAATCATGATTATTCTAGAGACTTAAACTGATATTCTATCGATGGTAAGTGTAATCAAAACTGATAAGCTGTTATCTAACGTATTATGTAGTATCCATATCCCTGAACTTATCTAAAAAGATAAACATCACTTTGTAGACACTAAACTAACCTTAGCAAAAAAAGTTTTATTAAAAAAATAATAATAATAATAAATGCTTTCAAATAAACATCTTATGGAAGCAATTCAAAAAGTCGAATTTGCCAATAACCGTTTCACTTTAAGAAACTAGCGTAGTTTAAAAATTCCTCAACATAAAATTTTTACTCCAATTGAACTACTAATATTTTATAGTTGTCTTCATAAACACTTGACATTAGCTGCAAAATAAAATTAGAGAGTTTTAATATTAATTGAAATGGTGCTTTTACGCATCTTTGGCCGAGCATGAATTAAATATTAAAGGGGAGAAATATAACTTTTAAGATGTCTAGACCAATTTTGAGACTTCTTTCTAGTAGCGGTTCTCAGTTATTTCGGCAATGGAACCCCAACTTTATATATATATATATATGTTACGGCCAAAGTCCGTAATTTTCTTGATTTCGGGAATTGGCCGGCCAGATCGCGAAGTGGCCACGATGTTCCGGCCAATGTCCGATATTTTCTTGATTTCATTTGAGACAAATTGAAAAATTAAATTTTTTAAATTTTAATTTAAAAACTTGTCTATTTTTTATATTTTTAAATTAGAAGATTTATATTTCTAAATTAGAAGATTTATATTTTTAAATTAGAAGATTTATATTTTTAAATTAGAAGATTTATAAGAATTATTTATATAATTATAGAAGGCCGCCAAAGTAAAATACTAACTGATCGTTTCAATTATTTCACACTTTGGCCGGAACATCGTGGCCACTTCGCGATCTGGCCGTGACATCCAAAGCCCGAAGTCCAGCCAGATCGCGAATTGGCCGGCCCTCTTGGCCAAAGTCCGAAATTCTTTTTATTTCGGGAATTGGCCGGCTAGATCGCGAAGTGGCCGAGGATGGCTGGCCAAAGTCCGAAATTGTTCTTGATTTCGGGAATTGACCGGCCAGATCGCGAAGTGGCCGAGGATGGCTGGCCAAAGTCCGAAATAATTGAAGTGATCAGTGAATATTTTACTTTGGCGGCCTTTTATAATTATATAAATAATTCTTATAAATCTTCTACTTTAAAAATATAAAAAAATAGAAGTTTTTAAATTGTCTATTAAACAATCATTAATTTAATAATCATTATTAAATTGTCTATATAATTGTCATGCATACACGAAAGGTCTTGTTATACTAGGTCTAGTTAAGTGCCACTGCCCGGTATACATTTGCCCGGTATACATGTTTTTTTAAGGTTCAGTGCCACTGCCCGGTATACCCTACACTGATGTTTTTTTAAGGTCAAGTGCCACTGCCCGGTATACATTTGCCTGGTATATCCTACACTAATGTTTTTTAAGGTCAAGTGCCACTGCCCGGTATACATTTGCCCGGTATAATGATTTTTTCTTCCAACCTTGGTTGATCTTCCCATGCCAATTCGCGATTTGGGCGGCCAATACCCGAAATCAAGAACAGTTTCGGACTTTGGCCAGCCATCCTCGGCCAATTCGCGATCTGGCCGGCCAATTCCCGAAATCAAGAACAGTTTCGGACTTAGGCCAACCCATACTCGGCCAATTCGCGATCTGACCGGCCAATTCCCGAAATCAAGAAAAATTTCGGACTTTGGCCAGCTAATTTACAGCGCTCTTGGCCAATTCGCGATCTGGCGGGCCAGATATCGAATTGGCCGACTTCGGACTTTGGCCGTAACATATATATATATATATATATATATATATATATATATATATATATATATATATATATATATATATATATATATATATATATATATATATATATATATATATATATATATATATATATGTAAAGATAAATGTGAACTGCATGAAAAAATAATATACTATTTTATTTTGAGATTAATTAATAAGACGCATGATTTTTTTCATCGTTGTGTTATTTGTTGTTGTTATCGTTGGCAATTAAGGCAAGGGGTGCGATTGTTCTTGTTTTCCAGTGGCGCTTTTTTTGGCCAAGAATTCGACTTCTGCCACACCCGTTTTCAGGGCGGACTTATTCCTTCATCCACAGATCGTAATTTTGACCTAAACCAGAGAACGATCAAACTCCAATTTAATACCCCCAGAGGTATAATTTGTTGCAGAAACATGGAAGACCTTGTGACCCTACATATCTAATGCGTTCCAGTTATCATTTACTTCACGGGAGTCTTCGACTAACTGAATTCGAACTCCCGTTCTTATGAACGTGAGTCCAGCTCCCTACCAACCAAGATGGCAGAGAGCAGAACGCTCTACCTATTGCAACACTCAGCATGCTTTCACCATTAACGTGTGAAGAGTCATAGTCATAGGAGAAAGAAGTCGTACGTTAATTTCTGTCTTGATTTTCAAAGATATGAAAAACTTTTAAGTTTGGAAGCTTTATGGAAATGAAAACTGCATTGAACATAGTTCTAAAAGAAAGCATCATGAGAATTTTAAAAAAAGAAAAATTTTGAAAATATTAAGAAAGAAGAAAATATCGTCAAACATTCGTGTACAACTGAGGAGAGGGGGAAGGGGAATTCTCCCCAGATTCCGTATTCACAAGCGTTGCGATCGCGAATTCTAATACTGAATTTGTTTTTGGTGTATAAAAACAAACTAAAAATGAGCTGAATTATGGTTTTCTTTGAAATGGAAACTAAAACGAACTGCTATAAACGTTGAAAATGGCTAATAAAGAAACATATTTCTTAATTAGAAAATATAGTTTGATTTGAAAAGCCCGATGGGAAATATGAATGCTATTTTTTTTAAATGCATTAAAAAAAATGATATGCTACCTTTTTTTAAAAGGTGCCATTTCTTTTTTACTGGCATTTCAGTTGGAATAATTTCATAAAATCAATATTCAAAATCGATAAAAATTCAAAATCTGATAACCCAGAGAAGCGCTGGTAAGCCCCTCTGTTATAGTACAATAAAATACGTTTAACATTTGATGATACAATATCACGTTTGATGAATCATCTTCGCTGTACACTTGGGATTTAAAATATATATATACTAAAAAAATAATTAAATTTATCAATTAAACAGTAATTTAATTTATAATTTAAATAATAATTAGTTAAAAAATTAATAGCAGAAAAATTTTCTATGTCTCAAAAAATTAAGTAAATAAATAAGTAAAATTAAAAAATAACATTTCTGTTATGTGATAACTCACAGGATGATTAACTGAATGTAAACAGTAACAAGCTTCCTAAAACCGAAAGAAATTTATTAAACTTCCGATGTATCCCTCTGTTTATGTTATGCTTACAAAGTTCGAAGAAAAATAAAATTTAAAAATAACATTTCTGTTATGTGATGACTCACAGGATGATTGACTGAATGTAAACATTATGTTAACATAAAAAGTTATAATATAAAAAAAATAATTAAATTTATCAATTAAATAATAATTGAATTTATTATTTCAATAATAATTAGTTAAAATATTAAAAGCAGAAAATTTTTCTACGTCTCAAAAAAAAAAAAAAAAAGTAAATAAATAAATAAAATTAAAAAATAACATTTCTGTTATGTGATAACTCACAGGATGATTAACTGAATATAAACAATAACAAGCTTCCTAAAACAGGAAGAAATTTATTAAACTTCCTATGTATAATGATTAACTAAATGATTAACTAAAACAAATTCAAGAAATTAATATAACAAAATAAATTACGTGTAAGGTTTTATTTTATTTTATAGCCGTCGTTGAACAGCCGACCCAATTTTTTTGGTTTACGACTACTAATGTTCAACTCCATAGCCTTGTATTTTGTAACCTAATCCAGAAGATAAGGGAACTGCTGCATCAAGTATTGGGAGATATTTGCCTTCGTGGAGGACTTTTCGATGGAACTAACATGCATTTGCGTTACATAGAGAGGAAACCACGGAAATCTCTCAAATTTAGCCTCACGGCAAGGGGACTCTAACCCATGATCCGTCTACCACTGAGGATATTTTACGTCTGCACTGTAGTCAGTGAAAGCCGGTTGCGGAATTCGTATCGAACAGCCATCGCCAGGAATCGAACGCGGTTCACCTCATTCGAATTCAACTTCGACAATGCATAAATTATCATCACCCTGTTACACCAGCTCATCTTGATTCCCGGGATTCTTGTTCCGATCTTGAATCTCATCTTTTTATTAACGAGATGAGTTGCTCATCATTTCCCACGGGCGCATGGAAATGCATTTTGCCCTGATTTGCTACTGCGGTTTTCCCAACTTTATTTATTATTATTATTTTTTCTCCATAAGGTTTAGCGGCTTTTTCCAATTTTATGTTTCAAATCACTTTTGTTTTTTCTATTCATGCCTGACAATTCTGGAGCATACGCATTATTTTTTAGTATTAAAAAGTAATAAATATTAAATAATAGTTATTTTTCTCATGGAATTATCTTTGGATAAACGAAAATTGTAATATTGTGCAAAATTGTTTCGATTCGCCTTGAAAAGTTCTCGAGATAAAGCGAAATACGCAAAAAGAAAAATAAACATTAAGGGGTCGAAACTTTGGAGTGCTGTCCTGACCAAATTATTGGGACTACATTTTCCAGATTTCAGCTACCTCATATATTTTATGGGGTCAGAAATCCGAATCCGTCGAAAAAAAAGTATGTTTATTCAGAGAAAGTGCGTTTTTGTGACAGATTTCGTAACTTAAAATATCTTCTGCACTTATTAATTGGCATATTTGAGCAAAAAGTTATTCAAAAAAGTCAGTTTTTTTTAAATTTTTTTATTTGTGCACTGTACATTGCAAATGCATACAAAATATATTATTATATATTTAGTATGCATTATATGTCAACCTATAGATTTGATTTTCAGGTACAAGGTCCTTAAAAAATGACTTATATTACATACAGAATAATGAAAAGAGAAGAAAGAAATTTTTAAAATAAAATAAAATAACATAATCTAAATAAATAAAATTCAATAAAAATCCGTGGGGAAAAATATAATCTCTTCATCAGCTCACACGATTATATCCGCAAAAAGGAATGTTTATTTTGTATTTATAATATGCTATATATATTATATATATATAAGTTTAAAGTGAAGAAAAAACAAAGGTAAATTACAGACAAATGAAAAAAGGAGAGGGGGGGGAATAATAATGGCAAACAACTGGGGAAAGAAAAACAATTAATTAATTAAAAAAAAAAAAAAAAAAGATAAAGTTTTTTTTATTAAAAAAACCGGAAAATAAAAGATATAATCTTTTCATCAGCCCACACGATTATATCCAAAAAAGAGTGCTTTCTAATATTGTATCAATATAGCCAAAGCAAAATATATCAATACAATAGTGTGAGGAGCACTCAAAAATTTTTTTTACAAAAATTACGACAAAAAAAACCAATTAAACACAATAAGTAAAAGTAACACGTAAAAACAGAAAATAAAATATAAAGGAAGAGCAGAATAAAACAAAATCTATAAAGCGAGCAGTGAATTATAGCGAACTTACATAAACGGGAAATTTTTCAAGAATGATTTAAAATGTTTACGTAACAAGATTGCCAGATTGCAAAATATGAAAACTATTAAAACAAAAGCGCAAATTGAGTGTAACTAGAGGAGTTTAAAGTACGTTCTTGCTGCATTACTGAAGTCCGTTTGATTTGTTAGTTACCAAGGATGGGTCAGAAAACGGATGTGCGCGAGGTAATATTATACTGGATAATTTAAAGAAGTTGACTATAAATAATTTTAGAAAATAAATATTTATTTAAGAAAAGAATATAAAATAGAAAAGAGAAAGATACATGAAATGCCAGTTTTGCACATAATTTTAGCCACGGATTTGCCCGAAATGGATTTGCACATGGAAAAATTATATAAATTAATAAAGAAATCTTTTTAGTAAATAATTTTAGCCACGGATTTGCCCGAAATGGATTTGCACATGAAAAAATTGTATAAATTAATAAAGAAATTTTTTAGTAAATAATTTTAACCACGGATTTGCCAGAAATGGATTTGCACATGGAAAAATATTATAAATTAACAAAGGAATTTTTTAGTAACGAAATTTTTTTAGTAAATAATTTTGACCAAGGATTTGCCCGAAATGGATTTGCACAAGGAAACATTATACAAATTAAGGAAGAAATATTAGTAAAAAATGTTTTTGGCCACGGATTTACCCGAAAAGGATTTGCACATGGGAAAATTTTATAAATAAAGAAAATTTTTAGTAAATATATTTACAAAATATGCGATTAACTCAATGATTTTATATAGAATTTTATTACTTTAGTTGGGTATCTATTTTTTATCAAATTTTGAAAGAGTTTATCGATTTGTTTTTTGGATAAATAAATATTACTACATATTCTTTTAATTCTATTAATTTCATTAAAAGTAGTATTTAAATAGATGCTCCTAGAAACATTAGAATTCCAAGTAATTAGTTTATTTATATTAAAATTAAAATAATTTCTTTTATCGTATAAATCAACAAAGCAGATATTTTCTTCTTTTATAATACCCAAATCCAAAAAATTGAAATTAATATTATCATCATGATTACGAAGCAAGATTAATTCCTCGGGGTAAATATCATTTAATAAAATAGTATAGTCTTGAAAATTAAAGATAATAAGTCATCAATATATCTAAAAACAAATTTAATACTAAGAGTGAAATTTTTTTCATAATAATGCAAAAATAAGTTAGCTAAGAGAGATGAATAATTAGAACCTTGTGGTATTCTATCAATTTGAAGAAAAATATCCCTTCCATTGTAAAGATAATTATTAAAAAGACAAAAATTAATCAGAATTTCCCAATAATCAAAATCGCAACAAAGGATATTTTTGAAATCATAGTAATAATTCAAAAGGACATCTTTTAGTTTAGAAAGGGGAATGCTATTGAAAAGATCCTGGAAATCAAAAGTTGCAATAGAATTAATTTTATTATGTTTAATGAAATCTAAAATTGGTTGATATATATATATATATATATATATATATATATATATATATATATATATATATATATATATATATATATTTATATATATAAATATATATTTTTTTATATTTTGTTTTACAATATTCCTTAATATTTGGACACGTTTCACAGTAGAACACCGAAGTCAAGCATCACTGGCTGCGGTCAGTAAGCGGATGGGTTACCACTTTGATCAGCCTGCGTAGGGACCGATTGTGCATGGTATCGGTCCTCGTTAAACTGTTCTACCGTAAAGTGCTCGACTTCACGCGCGGATCGTCGGGCAGGGGAGCCATCCCCTCTGCAGAGGATCATGTCTTCGGATCATTCCCAGGGATGTTTCCCAGACCGTCGCCTATAGCCCATTGTGCAGCTCTAGTGCGACGTAAATAAAGAACCTACCTGCCTACCAGTTGAAAAAATTATATGTGCGGTAAGAATAATAAACCGAACTTGAATTTTTCAAATATAAACGCTTTTTCTCAGTTTGTAGAGTTTGAACAAAGAACGTGCATTTGTTCGTAGGATATTTCTAAATGAAAAGTAATCAATATAAAGTTTTAAAATGTTATACACACAAGTTCTTTACAGGAGGGATGGTTTTTAAACTGAATTCAAATTTGAATACTGTTTAAAATTTTGAGGGTAAATGATCAATTCATTATTTCTGATAAAATTAAGAAAATTAAATCATTTATTTTAATTTAATTTTTCTTTTCTATTAAGTTGTGGATTTTAATTTGTTTTTAACTCTTAGGAAAAATATATTTCTGTATTAATTTAACTTTGATACCAATGCCAAGTGTGAAAAAGATAATGTTGCGCACCTTGTCATTCATATTACAAAACATTGAAAAATATTTTTTTTTGATTTCTGATTTAAGCTACATTGTTTTTAAAAAAATTAATATTTTAGCTGTGGTAACACTTATATTTGAAATGTTATTTTAATGGTTATCCTAAGTATAAAATAATGAAGTTAATTTATCTAGCAATTATAATATTTAAGTTGTTCGACTTCAACTTGACATTATATAAGCCTCAGTTTTAAAATTCATTGCTTCTCCTCATCAAAAAATTTTCTAAATTATCGGAATGATTTATGGGTTCCACCAATCCCTCTTTTATTCAACGTTGCACTCCTTTTCTTCATCTCAGGGAGATAAAACTTGAATTTCCCTCCAAGCTCAAATTCCACAGCAAAATAAATAAGTAAAACAAAAAAGAATTTTTTTTTTTTTAATGATTAATGAAATTTATATTAAGAAATGCTTCTATAATTTTAGATTTTACGAAAAAACATCGTATTGTTCTCAAGTAGATCAAATTTCAAATTTGATTGTGCAATAAAAAAATATTACGTCGAGAGAAAAAAAAATAAGGAGAGGACTTCTGTCAACCAATCAGAAAAGAGGTTGCTCTGTCACTGCGGTGGGTTTAAATGCCGCGTAGGTGACCTTCATTTACCCTGTTGTTCCTGAGTTTGACATCTGTCGGAGCAGCTCCTTTTCTCTCTGCCGGTAAATAAGTAAGTTTAGAGAATTGAACAAAAATTAATGTCAGTGGACTCTTAATTATTTACCTAATTTCCTGTATTTTAGAGTTTTAGTAAATATTTTATATCTTGTAAAATATTTGAGTTCAATTTCTTAAGTTTGTAGCTTTGAAATTATAGGACGACGCAACACTTCCTGATTTTGCATCATTTTTAATTAAATTGAGGTGGTAAATGCTGCACCCTTATTTTAACACTTTTTAAATTCAAAGAGCACTGATTTATATATATAAACTCTCAGAATATTAATCCGATTTTTTATGCTTTGTGTAATCTTTACTATATCTTCAGCTTGCAGTTCATTTACTTATTTTTCCAATTTATGGCACTATATGTAAATAGTTGAAACCCCTTTTTCTTTGCAATCTGTTAAATTTTATGTATCATGAAGTTAATAACAAACTATAAAGTTTTGTATTTTAACTCTCTTCTCTTTTTTTTTCTCTGTAAATTCGTGTTCAGATTATTATGTTCATGAACTGTACTTTCCGCTTTTAATGATGGCATTTTACTGCAATTGAATGACTTCAATATGTTTTGTTTTCTAATAAGTTTGACCTTAGTTTACATGCATATTCCGTATTTTAAGGCCGAATTTTAAAAAGGCTTTACTACGTGTATAAAACTTTTCTAATTACTGTGAATTATTTCCCAATGTTTAAATTTATTCTATTTCAGTTTTTTCTATTGTATAGTTCCAGTTTAGTTTTATTTTATGAATACGAAGTTTTTATACTAGTAAACAATTTTCATGCAATATAAAATTTGTCTTTTTTTATAAAAGGATACCTAAGCCTTTATTTCTACGAAATTTTGGTAGGATTATTTAAGACTTTCTTCCCTTTTTTTTTTTTTTTTTTTTTAAATAATAGTTTAAATACTTATTAAGTAATCAAAATAAGGTTTGTATAGTCAGAATGAGTAATTTGGTCAGAAATGTAAGTTTCTGCATAGAATAAGTCCAACATGCAGCAAAAAACTTGTTTTGATTTTAGTCTGGTTCAATTTAGGAGACATTGTTGATTAGTGAAATAATTTTAAAATTTTTTTGATGCTATATTAAGAAAGAGCATGGAACTATTGTATTTGTGAGGATCAATCTTTGTGATGAATATGCTAAACAAAATGACACGGATAACCTTAATGACCTTGTCAAATCTTTGGCAAGTGCCTCAAGGATAACAAGTCTTTGTAGAGCAAGACTATCATTTAAATTTTTTGCTGGTACTAATTGCTTTGATATTAGAATTTTATAATTCTAGTAAAGATAATTATACTTTAATTAAAATTCTTGATATTTTCAGAATTTAGATCTTGTGATGTGGAGTTTATAATTTTTTTCTCTATTATTAAGATATTTATATTTGCAGATCACCAACGAAACCATGGCTCATTTTAGCTACCTAACCGAAGAACAGCAAAATGGTTTGCGAGCAACTGCAGAAGCTATTGTTGCTCCTGGAAAAGGGATTCTGGCTGCTGATGAAAGTACAGGTTAGTATTAAATTTTAAATTAATTTCTCTATCAATTTGTAATTTTTTTCTACAATTTTAGCAAATATATTAATTTAATATCCTATTCTTAAATAGTATTAATTTAATAATTGTATCTTAACTCTTCAATTCGTGAATTTTTATTTTTAATAAATAAAATTGGGATTAAATTAGGAAATCTTGAAAGTCACACGCAATGAGAGAAAATGAGTTTTTTTTTTTTATTTAAAAAAACATTGATGTATTTTTGATAGTGAACAATCACTACTTGGGTTCTACAAATCTACTACTGTATACAATAGTATGTTTCAAACACAATGACTTTTTACATACACAATTGTAATTCTTAAAACTCGTTAAATTGAAAATGTGCATAACTCATCAATAAATTTTCACAGATAAAGAAGTAATATTGTTAGTAACATTGAAATAGAAATTTTTTTATTATATAAAGCGATGAGGTTTTATATGCATTTAAAGGTTTTATTAAATGCCAGTCAGTCTCTCTTTTTTTTTTTTTTTTTTTTTTTTTTTAAATGAAACTGGTTGTTCTGAGGATTTCACATCACACTTGGTAATCAAGATTTTAAACATTGCCTGTATTTTTTATATGCAAATTTTTTTAATGTGAAACAATTTGTTTTGTGGGAACAGAACATTGATATGAGTATTGTACAATGAACTTTTAATGTGTGCAATTCTAGTTTGCACCTCCTTAACTGGTGCATTGATCTATTTTACTAATTTTTAAGTGAGAAGCATGTTTAACTGGTCTTTATTTTACTTTCCATTGCAGATAATTACGGGAACTACTAAGTTTTTGTAATATCTATTTTTTAAATAAAACAAAATCCTGAATAAAAATAAGGTTCTATATTCTCAAATTTAATCTATTTGAAGAAATATGATTGAGTACAATTGAATTTACTTTTTTTGTTGTCATGTTTATGTTAAAGAAATCATTTAAGCAAAATGTCTTAACTTTAAGTTCAGATTTTTGACTTGGACATGAATATGATCTAGCAGTAAAGAAATGTTTCTCCATTTAGGAATGGCGGCAAACATTTTTTGTTAAACACTTAAGAGTTCAGTTTTAAATTTTTTAATATAAACATGCTAGAAATTATGATTTTTTTTCCTACATTAAATCAGTACTCTTAAAAAAAAAAAAAAAAAAAAAAAAAAACTTTGGGTATAAAATAACATGATTTTTAAAATCAATTTTAGATTCTCTTTCTAGATTTAGATTTTCCTACATGGTTGTTTAACAGGTCTGTTTTTTTTTTGTTTTTTTTTTGTCGAGCCTTTTTATCATTTCTATGTATTTGTTTAGAATACAAATTTTGTATGTGTGTTACCGTGGTCTCTCTTCTACTCTTTTGATCTAAAAAGTATATGAAATTAACATTAAGTATGTCCTGATCATTTTGAACTAACAATGAAACAGACATTGACCATGAGCAGTGCATAGCATATTATTTAATTTTATTGATTATATTTTAAGAAAATTTTTTATTGGAAAGCATTCTTAATTGAGAATTTTCAAATTGAGTTATAGGTTACTAGAGTTTGCCTAGGTATTTGTTTACAAACATTAAAAAAAATTTTTGATATAAAAATTTCTTGTAAAAAAATATATTGGTATTATGTTGTTGCTTTTTTTTAGGTTGCTTGTGCTAGTTTCTTAACCATATAAAATTTTTCTAAAACTATTATATATTATTATAAAGAGTGATAAGTCCCATATGCGGAATCATCGAAACTTAGGCAAGTCCGGAAAACAGTTTCATTATTTTTGCAGATTTTGTTACATATTTCCACATTGTTTCTGTATAATGGTATGCTGTATGTTTTAAAGGCATATTGAAAAATCTGTTTTTTAATAAGCCATTATAGCATACACACCGAATTCCGAATCTCATATTTCAGTTGGCAATTGTTTCTCAATTCACTCAAGAAACTGCGATTCCACAGTGAATGTGTGGTTTTGACAATTCACACGCAATCCAGCATGGATTTGCGATCTAATATTTTTCAGTTTCTGCAGATTTTCATAGTTTTTTAATGCTATATTATAAACTAGAAATTTTTAATTGCACATTTGTATATTTGTTTTTTGATGCACTCTATTTGTGACGATTTTGTCTATGAGATTTTGGCTAGACAGTTTTCAACAGTTGGGGATTTTGACATATATTAAAAATATCATAGAAATTTTTAACTGACATTATTGTGAAACATACAATCGGAATTGCTCTTTTGATAACAATTTAATATCAAATCTGAAATTTTATGCAGGGTATGGTAATTTTTTTTTTAATGCAAGATGTGAGAAAAATACAATAACATTTTTTGATCTTTAATGATATTTAGTTTTCATTATTCTTTCATATTGTAGCGGAAACCTGATTGAGATCTAACAAAAATGGTGGTTTGATAAAAGGAAAATTCTCATCCTTGCATGCTTTTTTTCTTTTTAAAGTTGCAGGAGTTAGAAAAACTTTTGTTTTTTAAAATAAGAAAAGCCGGATATGGTACTTCGCACTGTATGAAATGTATATATTTCAAACTATTGCAAATAAATTAGATATATTTATTTGTTTTTAATATTTTTCTTATTTAGCCACTGTGGGCAAAAGATTTGCAAATATTGGTGTTGAAAACACTGAAGAAAATAGGAGAATTTACAGACAATTGTTGTTTACCTCTGACAAGTCCATGGAAAGCTACATTAGTGGTGTGATCCTCTTCCACGAAACTCTGTTCCAGAAGACAGATGATGGTACCAATTTCGTTACCCTCCTCCAAAATAGAGGAATCATTCCTGGTATTAAGGTTGACAAAGGTGTCATTGATCTTATGGGAACAGATGGAGAATCTACTACTCAAGGTAATGAAGTTTTTTTTATTAAATCTTTTTTTTTCTTTTCTTCCCGAGTTTTACTTATATTTTAATAATGAGAAAATGGTTTTCTATTATGAATGTTAACTGTCTAACATTAGAGATGTCATGTTAACCCTCCTGTCATTTTTGAGAACTCTTTTGAAAATCATATTTTTTCCCCTTTTCCTTAAAAATGTAATGATTCCTTAAATTTTTGCTTTATTTTTCTAATACTGTATCATATTATATTACACGGATTTTTTTACTCCGTTAATTCTTCTCTAAAATGTTTTCAAAATTTCTTTCTTTTATTACATTTGTCTATTAAAAACCAATATTGATGTTAACAAATATTTGATAAGAAAAAACAACTCTTTTGGTTATGCATTCCCATTGCGGCCCTTTGTGGTTAAAAGAGTGGTCTTGGAGGTTAAGGCTCCTTGACTTCCTGGCAAACTGCTAGATTGTGGCAATATGGTCAGCAGTGCTCACGGGCTGCCTTTACTTCCCAGACAAACTGGTACCTATCAATCTGAAGCTGGGTTGGCTTCAACAAGCGCAGTCGCTGTAGAACTTTTTGGTTAGCCAAACTCAAAAATCAACTATGTTTAGACTTTTTCATTTTCATAAAAAAATTTTTTATTAGAAGTCCCTTTTTCTTTCTTTCAGTATTTAAGGATAGTAAAAGGAAAATTGGCGTAGTTCTATTTTTTTAACTTTTTGCTTGCGTCCAGCTAATAAAAAAATTACTAAAGATACAATTCACTTGATTGTGCAACTTGTTAAAGAAAATAGACATTTAATTTTGCAATATTAATTATTGTTAGAATTTTTTAAAATTTGGAAAAATTTAGATTTTTAGTGTTGACTCCTTGAGTTTAACTCCTACTGTATTACAGGTATGGTGCTGCCAAGATATAATGAAAGCTGCAGTTATTTTATTTCAAATTGTTATTTTTTCAATATTTATAATAGGGCTTTTGTGAATATTGTTGCATTTATTACACATGGTGCATAGCGTTTTTTAAAAAGTGCTTAAATGTGCTTATTTTTGAATTTTAAAAGCCCTTAAAGGTGCTTTTTTCATGGGATGTTTTTAAAGAGTGGTTAATTTTTCCTTTTTGAAAATGAGATTTTTTCCTTCACCGCATCTATTTTTGCTATGTATTGTGCAAAAGCAGGGTTTTCACTTTATTCTATTCAACGTTTTCACAAATCATTCAACCACTATCCATTTTGGCGTGCCGTCGGCCCGCAACGTATGATAGCACCGTGTATGCCCCCAATCATGTTATCTGTTTGATGAAATACTTGGGAGTCTGCATGTGCGTCTACTGAGTTTGG
This sequence comes from Parasteatoda lunata, assembly GCA_949128135.1. NCBI lineage: Eukaryota > Metazoa > Arthropoda > Arachnida > Araneae > Theridiidae > Parasteatoda > Parasteatoda lunata. The sequence goes on from OX421978.1 coordinate 19,914,552, forward strand.
TTCGGTGAGATTCTTGCACTCTCATGTTCAACTCTGCTAAATTTTGCAAGATATTCTCAATTTCAGACTTCATTTTCCACCCTCTGAAATTGAACCGGAAATTTTTTATCCCGGCTAATACAATCAAGAAAAGAATTCTTTGTCAAAAACTAGTTACTTTATCATGATTATCATATGTGAAAACTATTTTACATTTTGTTAATCTATATAGTGCTTAAAAAGTACTTTAAAGGTGCTTATTTTTTGTTGAGAGATTTGGCTACACACCCTGTTACAGTAACTATTTATGCCTTTCATAAAATAAAATCATAATAGAAAAATAAAGAATCAACAAAACTATAAAGTCAAGATTTCATGGAGTTTTTTTTTTTTTTTTTTTTTTTTTTTTTCCTTCTCTTAGTTTTTGTAGAATTTTTAATTTGTATTAAATATTTTTTTCACAAATACTGCCTTTTTGAAAAGTTAAAGCACTTTAGGTTATTTTGTTGTCTTAATCTATATTGTCTATTTGTTAAATGTTAATGAATAGCACTAAAGCAAAATTGTTTAAAAATGAAAATCACAAGCCTGTATGACTTCACTTTGTTGAAGATTTGTAAACGTTTCTCAACTTTTTAAAATTTTTTCTATTTAGGTCTTGATGACTTGAGCACCAGGTGCCAAGAATATTACAAAATGGGATGCCGCTTCGCTAAGTGGAGATGTGTCTTAAAAATTAGAGATCATACTCCTTCTCCTTTATCTATTTTGGAGAATGCCAATGTACTCGCTCGTTATGCCACAGAGTGTCAAAAGGTTAGGCTTTAAATTTTATGGTTATTTATCTTAAAAGATTTTAAATCTTCTGTTTTTTTTAACCTGTGTCATATGGGAGTAATAAGCTTTGAAGAAAATATTTAAATAAAGGATCAGTTTTATTTCCACTTTAATTGCAGATAAATCTGACTATCTTTTGTTTTGATTTAAAGGATGTGACTTTATAATTTATCTGTTTCGTTTTGCCTTATGGATTCATCTGGTGTTGAATTTGTATATGTTTAGCATAACTTATATTGTAGCTTCAAAATTAACTATTTTAGAAGTGTGTTACTCATTTTAATCATTCACTATCTAGAATAGTTTGTAGTAGCATTGTTCTCTATTAGATGAGATAATTATCTTATCAATTTTAGAGTATAGCTAATGTTTTATATAATCTTGTATAATAAAGTATATTTTTAAAAAAGCTTAGAAGAAAACTAAGTTAGAATTTTTTTATTGTTTTATCTAAAACTATTAACTCTGACCATCTTTTCCAACTTAGTTACATTTCACAATTTTAAAATTCAAATATATTAACAGAAAAATGAGAAAAAAATGTTTATTAAAAAAAAAAAAAGCTTGTCCAAAATTTAATACTTTAATTTATATCCAGAGTAGGTTTTCTAAAATTTAAAATTAGTATGTGAATTCTTAGTTAATATTAATTCAATGTAGTGGAATTGGAAAGTTTTAATTTCAATGGTTTATTAATGAAGATAGTAAAATTCATCACTTTAAATAAATATTAAACATTTATTCATGTTTTTATGAATCTTTTGTTCAATCCACTGCTTGAAAAGATTTCAACCCACTTTTAGAGTACTTATTTAAAAGTAATACCCAGGGTATGAGACTTGACAAAAATGTTTTATTTGGAAAATTATTTTAACAAGGTAATTGGAAATAATACCTAAATTTTCTTTCGGTTGTCTACGACTGAATTCTAAATGCTAGATAATTGTTTGTAAAAATGGAAATCTCTTAAAATTTAAATTTTATAAATCCGCCAGCAAAAAGTTTTTAGTGCATATTTAACAATATCGACTTACAGTTCGTACAAGGGAAGTCTCCAAATTGAAATATATTTTATATACATAAGAAAAAATGGAAATCATAGTGTGGCAAGTAGCTTTAAAGATCTCTTATGGTGAGTTATTCACAATTGGGTTGGAGAATAATTTATAAGTGATGAAAATCCGTTTTGCTTCAAATATTATTCTGTGTTATGAAGCTTAAGTTTTCTATTAAAGTGAAAGAATAACATCAGATTAATGAATATTTTGAAATTGCAGGCTGGAATTGTACCTATTGTTGAACCAGAAATCTTGCCCGATGGTGATCATGATCTAGAGCGTTGCCAAAAAGTCACTGAGAAAGTCTTGGCTGCTGTTTACAAAGCTCTAAGTGATCATCATGTATACTTAGAGGGCACACTCTTGAAACCTAACATGGTTACCCCTGGTCAGAGTTGCTCAAAGAAATACACTCCCCAAGACATTGCCAAGGCCACAGTAACAGCTTTGCAGAGGACTGTACCTGCTGCTGTTCCAGGTTAGTTTTGTGACCTACCTGGTGATTTAGTTTATTTTTAAGCAAGTAAATTGAATCAAATCTGCATATTACAGGAATAACTTTCTTGTCTGGTGGTCAATCTGAGGAAGAAGCCTCTATTCATTTGGATGCCCTAAATAAATACCCTGGAAAGAAACCATGGGCTCTTACATTTAGCTATGGCCGAGCTCTGCAAGCCAGTGCTTTAAAGGCTTGGGCTGGAAAGAAAGACTCTATTAAAGCCGGTCAAGATGAATTCCTCAAGAGAGCAAAGGTATGACTAAATTTTTTTTAACCCCTTAACGATTGGTTAATTTTTAAGAAAACTGTCATAAAAGTGCCTATTTTTTTTAATACACTTATTTGACTAGTGATGACATTTAGTTTAAAATAAACTATCTACAATTACCTTAAAAATATCCTGGTGTGGAACATGCTTAATTTTTGCATGTTGATTAGAAATCTTAATGAACGAATATGTCAAATCTTGCAACTGTAGAAACTTATTATTTTTTTTATCTAAATGTAAGTATAATATTGCATGATAGCTTGGGTGTCATGGTAAGTGTAGAGCCTTTATTGCACTTTTTTGCTTGTAGATTTAGCTGCTTTAAAACGAATTTTCCTTTTAGGCTAATGGACTTGCATGTCAGGGTAAATACACTCCTGGATCAATTGAAAGCCTGGCTTCCCGAAGTTCCAATTTTGTCCCAACTCATTCTTACTAACTCCTCTTATTCCTCCTGCACTCTTGCCATGTTTTTATTTATGCATTTTATATGGTGCTAAATTTATAACTGCTCTCTCATTAGTTATAAACTAATTCTTAAAATACGAAATTTATTAACCCCTTCCTATCTAATCCATTTTCCTTTATTTAAAGCCACTCTCTTGCCTTAATTGTTTTCATGGTGCTATATTTTTTGTTGCTATCACTATAGTTCCTATAGCTAGTTTTAAACTAATCCTAAAAATCTATTTGTGTTGTTTTGTCCAGTTTTATTTCTAATGTGTTTTTTATGTATCTTTGTGCTCTTCTCTTTTGGTGCTATTACGTTAATTAGGCTAACAGTGAAGCCTCTCTTGGAAAATATGGTGGTGGAGTATCTGGAGCTGCTGCTGCTGAAACCCTCTTCATTAAAGATCATGCATATTAAAAGAAGTTTTATGTTCCTACAATTCAACAATATCTAAAGTTATATCTAATATATTTCAAAGAACTTTATCTGTGTTGTTTCCTTTTTAAATTTATCTATAGAAGGATATGTTTAATGTTTTAAAGCCATTTGTTTTATTTTGACCAAATTATTACAATAAAATTGTTTTTGCCGGAGAAGCGCTGTCTTTATTTTAACAATTGTTTGTACTTGATAGTTTCAACTTTTTGAACTACATTTGATTCAAGAAGTACACCAACCTTTATCTACACAGAATAAGTCTCTTTCATGTGGTTCGAAATAGCACCATTTTAAGTTCTGTAGGTTCAATTTAAACCAGTTAGGAAATGTTTAAAAAATAAAGTATAGAACCAAAGTGATTTTCTAAGATTTCATGCAAGTTTCATGGGATGTTTAGCTTTAAACGCTTAATTTCAGGCCTTGTTCTGATATTTTTTTAGCCCATTGCATTATTTTACATTTAAAAAAAATCTGGACATTTTTAGTGACAATAAGCCTATGCCAGATTTACTTTTAGAAATGGAAAGGTCTAAGGCTAAACTAAAATAATAATTTGCTCTATTTATGTCTGATAGACAAATTTTGTAGCAAAGACTAGAATGTATTTTTAATTTAAGAAGTTTTTGCTGGAACCTTAAAATTTTCTGTTATAATTTTATTAATGGACCAGAGAACTAAATTTAAACGGAAAAAAAATTTTCATTGGAAAAAAGAACAGTATCAATTAGGTAATATTCTCTCCTACATAACATTTGATTAAAATTTGTAATTAGGCCTGTTTTATCAAATGTATAATTGATAAGAATATTTTTTTTAAAAATCTGATGACAGACTAACAATATTGAAACCATTAAACTTCACCCTTCAAAAGTAGTTGCTGCATTTGCTTCAGGGGTCCTTACTTTCCTGACTGAATTCAAATAATTAGATTTTAAAAAAAAATCTAATATGAGTTACACGCAGTTTTTAATCAGTTACTCAAAACCACATCCCATTTTTATTCATAAATGTAGGCGGAACAACAACAAAAAAAGAAAAAAAAAAGAGTTCATAGAAGTTATAGAAATAATCAAGATACCCCTTTATTTTCTACCTTTTTGAAAGGTTTTGTGCTCTCTTGTACCATATCAATCATCGACAATTTGATAAGATGGCGAGGCCTCTTATAATGAATGACTCCTGTTGAATGTAAATTGTTATGTTTTTCTGAATTCCCAAAAAATCCTGGCCTGGATGGCACCGACCACAGTGCCGACGAAAATTATCTGTGATCATGATCATGGATTAAACGTAACCATAAAACAATCCTATGTGCCAAACTGCAAGTATGAACTGTGTGTATAGTAAGAGAACAGCCCTGAAGTTTGAACTATCGAGTAGTGATTCTTATAGCATTATTAATTAAAATATGTTTGACCGAAAATACAATCTTTTGTTAGGAAATTGGTTCTGAATCCACAAAAATTTGGAAGTTCGGGACAGTTATGGACCATTAATTTTTAATGTTTCGGTCTAGTTTTTAGCATTAATCTGCACACTTTTCCTTTAAAAAAATCTTTCTTGTAAAATTTTAGTCAATGTAGAAAACAAACATTGAAATCCTCAAATGTGACTCGTTTATTTTATTTTTTTTTCGGCCCTATAGTATTAAAAACTAAAACTGTTTTTATTTTTCGTGCTTGTAGAAAATTTTTTATTTTAAAATTTTCTTCATTCTTTTTGTATATAAAATGACATTTAATGCTAAACATTCTTGAAAAAGATTTTACAAGCTAATCTAACATTGCAGTCGAAAGATTCAGATAAGTGAGTGATTTCTCCCCTAAGTTAATTTATTAGTTTTAATGCTAAATATTTATCAGGTTTTTTTTAAAAAATTAGCGAATAATATAAATTTTTATTTTAAAAACAATTACTTGAAGAAAATTAAAAAAAATATTTCTTAAATAACATTTTTCCTTATGATCAGACAGGGGCAGGGGTGATAGTATTCCGGGTGAATCCCGGAGTTCGGGGTTTTTCGTAACATTCTTCAGGATCTAAAAACTAGAAGAGCCTGTTTTTTTCCTGCGAATATTCGCAGAATTCAGTATATCGCAAGACCATTGGTTTACGAACTTCTGCAAATTAAAAGCTTATAATCCAATGAAAGTATACAAGTTTTGTTAAACCCTGCTTACGAGGCGTTTACATACATTTGATTCCTCCGCCAATTCGAATTTTTTTTTTTGGTTTGGCGATGTTTTGAATACCCGGAATCTGCTAATATCGCGATTCTAATATTAAACATCGATTTTCGTATTTACCCGATTTAAAAGTTACGCATTGCGATTCGTATTCAAGTGATTTAAAAATCGTACATTACTATTCTTATTCACGGGTTTAAAAAATCCAATATCCTGATTTGTATTTACAATATTTTAAAATCCAATATCGCGATTCATATTTACGCGGTTGTAACATCAAACACTGATTTTCGTATTTAAAACTGACTGATTTACGTGATTTAAAAGCTACCCATTAGGATTCGTATTCATGCGATCTAAAGATTCAATTTAGCAATGTGTACTTTCGCGTTTTTAAAATCCAATATAGCGATTCTTGCAAAAAGTTTTTTAATTATAAATGCTAGTTCGAAAAATTATGTTAATTGATATATAATAATTGATTTAGATTTTTCTGCGCATAAAATTTTCAGGGTTTACCACTTTGTATCACAATTACCCCAGATCAGAATTTGTATGTACCAGAACTCAATAGTAGAATGTACTTTCTCTCAATAACATATTTTTTCTTCAATGGGCATGAATTTTTGACTTCCAAAGAATAGGGGAGGCAGCCACGATTTAGAAAATAATTTTCCTAATAGTTTAGACAGGAGAGCAGAGTCGAAATATTCCACACTTAAATATAATTTCACATTCTGCAATATCACAAGAAACTTTTTAAGAGCATCATTTAATGATTTTTGTACTCATTAAATTTGTTCAACCAAAGATAATGGACTTTTAAAAAATAATTTTATTTCCTGAGGCTCAGGATAATTTTCTACTAAGCTAAATTACACAATTTTAAGTGATGAAATACAAAATTTGTACATAATCAGTTTAATATTTTTTATTTCTCAACTAATTGAATAATTTTGTTTTAAATTTGTTATTTAGGCATGTATTTGTGCTAGAAAATATAGTTTAAGAATTCAGTAGCTGAAGGGAAATAACTGTAAATTGCGTAACGCATGCTTGCTTGTTGTAACGCAGTTTGGTTTGTAACATGTTAGCATTATGTTAAAAACTGAGATAAACTTTAACAAAAAAGTTTTTTCTTAGCAGTTTTTCTTTGAGAAAACGAGTTTGAAAAAAAAAAGAGTTTGACATGCTTTTGCAGTACTAAAAGCATGGATATTTTGTAAATTATTTGTAACTACCAGGGTGCGTAGCGTTTGTAAAAAGTACTTAAAGGTGCTTTTTTGGGGGATTTCGTTTTTAAAAGCTTTTAAAGGTGCTTTTTTCAGCTGGCGTTTTTCAAAAGTGCTTTTTTTCACGAATCATTTTTTTTTCTTTCTGGTGGATCCCATGCATTTCATGAAAAATGGGGTTATGCTACGGAATCATTCACACTGACTTCATGTCATACCCACGTTGTCACTTGCGCGCACACTTAAACCGAAACCCGAGCGCACCAATTCGGATAGAGAATATCAGATCCTTATGAAATGCTTTTCTTTTTATTCTTGTTTATTTTATTTTTACTTCTAACACTTTTTTGACGTAGTGAGTAAGGGTACTTTTCAGGGTCAAGTTGAATTCACTCGGATTGGACCAGTGATGTGGGAAAGAACTGATTGTTTCGATTTACGTCCGTTTCTTTTTGGGTTTTTTTAACGCTAAAACTGTTTAAAAAAGTTTTTGTTTTTCAATAATATCATTGATTGAATTTGAATTTTTTGAGTGCTTGAAAAGTTTTTAAAAAGTGCTTATGTTTGATTCGAAGATTTGGCTACGCATCCTGACTACATTTCTCAAAGCTAAGTGCTAATCAGTTTTCATTTTTAAAAAACCTATTTTCGTTTTCAATTAGTGTTCCATAAAAAACTGGCATTTAAATAATTCAATAAGAATAGAACATTAAACTGACAAGTTTCTATAACTTAACTTTCATTAGCTCAATGGGTGAAATATCACACTCATACAAATAAGTATACTTAGAAAAAGGATATTACTCTTTTTAATAAGCAAATCATATGTGCTTGTTGTGTGCACAGCACTTGATCAATACAGAAAATGAAACCTTAAATGCAAGACATTAAAAGAAAAAACTGTTTTTTAAAAAAAGATAACATTTATTCAAAACAACACAAAGTTTTAAAAAAAATTATGTACAGCTCTTTACATTAGTCCGATCCTGATTCATTTCCTGATCCTGAAGCAGCATCATCTATCTCCATCTGAAAAATAAAGAACCAGTTAAATATTTCAAAATGAAATTATATAGAATTAAATAAAATATATAAGGAACAAAAATTTCTTTTTAATTTTTATTAGTTTATTATGAAATTTTCGGCAACAATAAGTTCACAGCATTTCTGAGAGCAATAGAATGTGGTAATTTTGTTACTTAAGTTCTGTTCATGCAATGGATTCAGCGTATACAATGAAGTGTAATTACTTTAAGAATTTCCGCAACTAAACTAGAAAAGGAAATTTCAAGTGGAAAAAAATTAGAATTTCAAAATTCTAATAACAATCATCAGATTTATCTAATATTATATTAGTACCATATTTTGCTTTCTAAATTACAGTTAAAGTTAACTTTTAGGATAAATGCCAATTTAAGCTACCCTTTTTTTACTAGCATATTCATCATTACTTGCTTTGTAATCTAATAAGAATATTATAAATTCATTTTCAATAAATATTTTTATTATCTACATTTGAACAAAAGATAAATTATACATTTCTAACTCATTAATATTTCAACAGAATCTAAATATTCCCCTCATTTTTATAATTACCACATCATGTTAATGTTGTGCTCCCAACACTCTACATTGTAATTTGTTTTGGATCGCTATCTGAAAATGTTTGTGCACTTCCCATTTAAAGAATAGAATTGAAGTACTTATTTAAAGATAATGAAATAATAATGAAACTTGGAATTATTAATTTATTTGGTTACCAGCATGTCTTATCAAAATTAAACCCATTTTAACACTTTGAAAGGTATTTAAAAAAAAATCCACTATCAGATAAACATACATGATCTACTGAACAGTTTGACATCAAACCTTAGTTTAACATTAATACTAACATTCAATAATAGATAACACTACCCCTATATTGCATCATTTCTGCTCATTTTTGAGAAAACTGATCTGAATATAAATATTATTGCTGTTTCCACCATAATAGGTGAGGGGTGTCGCTGCAATAATATACATTATATATTGTATACATTATAAAATATTTTTAGCTTTAAACTAGTATTTAAAATAATTCTTTCTTTTTAAATCAATTTCACGGAGGTAAAATTAAATATGTCAGACAGGGGAGGCATACTCAGAAAAAGGATAAAATTACACATAATTTATCAATAGTATCAAGATTTTAAAATGTTTTTGTTTGTAAAGCAGTGTAATCAAGAGTAACAAAATTTAAAACGTGGATTGATAATTAAATAACACAATCTCATGTATAAGCAGAGTAAAAGTAGTAGTATATTGCTACATGAGCCTCAATGATAATTAAAAAAAAAAAAAAAAAAAAAAAAAACGTAATTAAAAGAAAATTTAAAAAGTAATAAATCTATTGATTATTTTTGTTTAAAAAAATATGCAAAAATTTTTGGACCTGTAAAGGTTGCACATGTTGGGAGAATCAGATCAAATCTAGGAATTGAGAAACTATGTAATGACAAAGAAATAATTAACATCATAGTCTAAAAAGCTACAGTGGCTCAGATCACTTAATAAGAATGAAAGAGAGTCGAGGTATAAATAAGGTCCTTTAAAAAGAAATGAGTCGGAAGAGCAAGAAAATAAGGAATTGAAGAAATTGCACGAGACCTAAAAATCACAAAAGTTAAAAATAGAAAGATGAGGAACGAAAGGTTTAGGTATGAGTGGTGAGGGAGACACGTATAATATACACTAATGTGTAAACACTGTTCGTGGAAAATGTGTGGTTTTTTAAATTTTTTTTTTTTTTTTTAACTATTGTCTTGCTTTTTCAAATAGAGTTAGTATAGTATTTTTCAAATTCCAGAGGGATTATTATTATTATTATTTTTAGCCTTTTCCTATGAATGCAAAAGTGATTTAAAATTGCATTCACATGATTTAGAACCTCACATCGAGATTCCTATTGGCGCAATTTAAGATCGGACAGTGTTTTATATTTTCGCCCCAACCAAATGGCATTTTGCATTCACACGATTTAAAAGACACTATCATGATTTGTAATCAAATGACTTAAAAATCCTACATCAGAATTCGTATTCATGCGAGTTTGATTTTAAAATCAAACATTGAGATTTGTATTCACGCGATTTTGGAATGAAACATCAGAGATTTATTTACACCCAATTTTGATATAAAATATTCTAGATTCGTATTCACCAACTTGAAAATTAAATGTCGAGCTTCTTATTCGTGTGATTTAATAATCACACATTGAGATGATTCATATTCACACAATTTAAAATAAATAAATAAAATATCACAGTGATATTTTTAATAAAATGATGATAATATTCTGTGGGTATAGAGTTCTATAAAAATGAAACACTTTTTTTAAAAAAAAATCTGTGAATTTCAAACAGATTTTGCCAAAATTAGACGGTGATAAAAGAGTTGAAACTAGTTACAAGAGTTAAACAATGAGCGCAGAAAGTTTTTTAATTGAGAATTTGCATTTACAGAAAGCATTTAATTTAACCAAGTCTGGTGAGATAAGCCAAGGTCCTTCATGTGCTGTAGCACTAAGGATTGAGTGATAAAGAGTTATCATGCCTATGCGACGTAAAGATAGTACAAGCATCTATATGCATATATTAAAATTTAAAATATTGACCTTATCATCACTATCTGAATCAGCTTTTTTCTTCTTTGGTGATTTACTTTCATCATCACTGCTATCAGAACTGCTGCTGACATACTCTTTACTCTTGAAAGCACCTGGGGATTTTGCAGGGGATTTGACAGTTGATGACTTTCTATCCTTATCTTTCTTGGGAGTCCTTTGTTCTTCTTTCGCCTTACTACTATAATTGAAGAGAATGTCAATTAACATGCAACAAGAAAAAGCAATACAGTTCAACAAATTATACTGTTAAGCACGTTGAATACTTGTGATTCAGACTGCATTACAGTAGAACCCTGATTATCTGCAGCCCTCAATATTAAGGGTATGCCGGAAAATCTAAATCGTCAAATCAACCCATGTCAATTAGTTAAATATAGAAATCTGTTGGGTTTTGTTCAAGTCAGATTCTTTCTAAAGTATTAGAAAATTTCCATATGGAAGACTACTTTTCTCAATAGATATCTTGTTACAAAAACTCTAAATTAGAAATCTTTTTTTCTTTGATGTATCCACATATTTTTATTTCCAACACAGAAAGTGAAAAAAATTTTATAATGAACAACTGTTACAAATTAAAAAGATTTTACTGCATATACATTAGATAATTTTATTTAAAGATAAAATTTAATAGACACATAATTTTCAACCATTTATTTTTTACTAGATATTTTAAGATTTATATAACATTGCTTATACTAAGAATCTGTAATGATTTCAAAGAAATTTTTTTTATCACAGTTTGCACCCATTAACAAAAATATAACTTCAAAAACAGTCAATGTAAGTAGCTACTTAAAATAAGGACATGAAATGTTTTTTTTTAAAGATAATATTCATTTCGTCCCAAATTAGTTGTTAAATATTGAGTAGGTGGGGACATTCCACATTCCATGTAGTTTAAATTCCAATGCAATCTGAGACTCCAGTAAAATTATACTTCTTATGAATACAGAATTCATTAGCTAGAAGATAGTTTTATTTGATTACTGGTGGAAGAGTACTACAAAATGCAGAGTGACTTAAGAATGTTCCAACTCTAGATTTTTTTAAAAACTAATTTGGTGCTGATTTTGGAAAGGAATAATTGGTAAGTAAATATTGTTGACTAATAGCACAGTACCCTGAAATCTCTGAAAAATGTTCTAACAAAATCATAAAATAATCGGTGTCAATAATCAATACAAAAGTATTCAAATGTATAAACTAATTTGGAGTTGAGGGAGTATAAGTCATCCACACAACATCTAAAAAGAATTGGTAACAGAATTAAAATTTAAATGAAAGGTATTACTCTAATAAGAATAAAACATTCAGTGCACTTACCCACCACCACTAGCCTTATACTCGGCCATAGCTTTCTCATATTTTTTCTTTGCCTCCGCAGCTTGTTCTTCCCATTTCTAAAATAATAAAATACAAAAATAAATATCAACGTATCTGTGTCTGTTTGGACAACTAAGGACACTTACAGCTACAAAATTTAACATGATCTAGTGAGATAGTTTTCAACTATATGAAAATTTAAAATTGTTTTAAAAAAAGTCAAAATTGATTTCAGGTAAGTGATGTTGTGTAATAATTACTTTGCTTTTACAGAACACCACATCTTTTCTGTTACGGAGTTTTTTGTAAATGTTTTTTTTTTTTCTTCTTGCAAACTAACTTTTTTAAAAAACTAAACGCATAAACTTGTATTTAATAAAATCTACAGTTCAGTGTTGATCAATATAGAATGTAAAAGTGAAGAGCTAGTGAGAGAAAACTAAGCTCTCTGTGGAATGCTGCAAGGGACAAAAGAACCACTGTGAAGTCACAAGAAATAATGAGTGAACATGTGTATTGTGCTTATTCAAAGTGAAATGCATAGTTTTGTAAGGATAAGGATGTTCCCTAGGTTCAATTAAAATGTAATATTTATAGACTTTGTTCCTGACAAAATAAACTTTCTGTTAATTCAAAATTTCTTTCTCTCCATGAGAACTTTATATTCATAATTTACCAAATAGGCATTTAAAGAAAGTAAACAGAGTTTTTTAAGTTGATTAATAGAGCACATAACAAGATTATAAAAAATTGTGAGTCAATATTTGAGTTTTATCGATTGAAAACTGTAGTTAAAATAATATAATGGTTGAGTGAAGGAAGTAATTATGGATTGAGTAAGTTACAAACATGGCTAAATATTTAGCAAAGTGCGGAGGAAAAACTAATTTGAATCAAAAGAAAGAAATCTTTTCAATATTTTGATTTACACCAGAAAAAAGCACTTCATACCAGAAGCTTTTGTTAAATTAATTCTTATAGACAATATTTTAGCAATATAGCAAATATATGATCAAATAGTTACCTGCTTTATAATCAAATAAAACTCAGATGAAAAGAAGAATACGATATCATAACTTAATAAATTTGATTTCAAGAATAAAAAGATATTAATACTAACACTTTTATCAGTAACTTCTTTCCACATCTCACCAGCTTTCTTAGTTATTTCTGTGATGCTTATACCAGGATTTTCTTTTTTAATTTTCTCCCTATTATCAGCAAGGTAAAGGAAGTATGCCGAAGCAGGACGCTTTGGTTTATTTTCATCCTTTTCCTTTTTAGGCTTTCTCTTGCGCATACCAGGCTCTTTCTGAAAACATAAGGATCAGATATTAATTGCAACAAAATTATTAAATATATAACTGACATGTGTAATAATGATTCAAGTTATAATTTTTTTAAACAAGCACATTCCCTAAATATTTATAAAACAAAATGTGCTATATAAAGAGAAACAGTCATGATATGGTGCTGAAAAATAATTAATACAAATTATTGCACTAACCAAACAAGCACATTGTAAATAACACACAGTCTAGAAGGCAAACTGATTATATGATTAAAAGTAACAGGGATTAAGCCTTTTCCCACTGAAAACTTTATATTGCACTAATTTTATGTAGTCACGATATAACGACACCACGTTTTAGTGTCCGTTTTCGTCCGGACTACAAGGGTGGTTGTAACGAGCACCAACAGTAGTATACATATAAATTTTTTTAACATTGTTGTTTTTCGAAATTAATACTTCTTTTAAACTGTGTTCTGCAAGCAGACGCAAGGACCAACAAAATGACTATGACCTTAACTTTACAGCTTTCAGGTTCATATTCATTTATTCAAAAAATCTGTTTAATATATATATATATATATATATATATATATATATATATATATATATATATATATATATACATACATATATACACACACACACATACGGTCAATACATTTGTATTTGTCAGTCTTTCAGTTTCAGTTCGTTTTCCTTTTACAGATTAGCCGAGATGGCTTAGGGGACATATTTTTATTTGTAAGAATTAGTAGAATTTGAGCCAACAATGGTTGAACAAACATTCTCATGGGTTTATCATGTTCGAAATCACAAATATTTGTTGACTTTTCAGATCTGATGCACTTGCAAATACAGCACGTAAACATTTGATTTAGTTGCACAATTAATTGATATAGACAGGCTTTTTCAGTGTTGCTAAAAAAATAAATAAATAAAAACCTATAGAAAGAAGCTCCATGTAGAAGCGAACCATAGAATAAACCTTTCTAAAAACAGAGTCTGGTTGTTCTGGTTTTAAGGGAAACTGCACGCATCACATTAAGCAAAAAGTATTTTCAGAAAATATTATAATAAAATGCATTTTCAAAATTTTTCAATTCATTGTACAGCAATTTCTTTATTTTATGTTATTTGTTCAATAAATGTTCATCTCTATTAATGCATAAATTAAAAAAAATATGCATATTTTTACTAATATTTAATATACCTTAGTGTGTGTGTGACATTGATCTATAAATTAAGTCCCAGGGAAAATGCATAACATCTATGGTTGAGATGGGAGTAGAAAGCATTTTGTTGCTCACAAAAAAGAGTCCTACAACTACATAATGTTAATAATCCCACATATAAATTCTTTATTAACAAACCATTTTCTCATGGCATATCTTTCTGCATATGTTTTTTTTTTTCTTCCTTAGTTGTAATATTGAGATTTTAAGACTGAAAATTTAGTCTTGCTCCAAACTTGCTACCTTTCAAACTTTAAAATTGATATTTACATTTTGCAAACTTTTTTAAGTTTCCTTTCTTTCATCATAATATATCAACTCAATCCTAGAATCATAGACTTGGATATAAAGCTTCAAAGTGATTTTTTGTGTTTGTTTGTTTGTTTCTTGTCTATATTTAATGTATTATATTATTTTGTTAATTTTCCAGCACATGGGCTCAGCAATTTTAAATGAGCTTGCGTGCCCCTTTTTTCTGACAGCTGTTACTTTACTGAATTTCACCTACCATTTTCACATACGACCAATGTTTGTTGAAAAAGCAACCACGTAACACAATTCCGCGATAAAAAATAGTTGGAAAGGATTGAAAGGAGGAATCTTCAGAGATTCCTGCTGCATTGTGTGTGAAAAAAAAAAAAAATTGTTGTAAAATTTGAGCAGAGACATATGCTGGAAGGTTAAATAAAAAAACTATCTTCACTGGATACTTTACTTAGAAAATTTAGATACATTTACATACTTTTTTCACAGCTATCTGATGCAGCTTAAAACAATTTTAATCTTAAAACAAAATAATCCTCAAATAACCATTTACTTAAAAATATTAGTTTAGTATACACACCACAGTTTTAGCACTTCTAGACTTTTTGGCTTCCTTCGGCTTTTTTTCTTTAGGTTTCTTCTCAGGTTTGGGTTTATCAGACTCGTCACCCGAATCTGAACCTTCGTAGTCCTCATCACTATCAGAACTCGTTGGGGGATTGCTGTCATACCTAAACAGAAATTTTTTTAAAAAATTAATATAATTTTAATAAAAAGAAAGAAAACAAAAACTGTCTACATCATAAAATTCCCTAAAAATTTCTTGCTTAAGAAATAAAATTTGCCTCTATTTTTCAATGTCTATTGTCTTTATTTCAAAGAGCTCATATTTACGTTAAGAGCTAGGAACCTGCTCTCCAATGCTGGTAAAATACGACCATCAAGGTAGATGAGGTTTGGATAATTTACAGGAACTATCTCTCCTTTATAATCAATAACATACATCTATTAAAAGCCTTTCATTCAATTTAATTTTTGAATTTTGCAATCTTAAATAACTGCTATCATGAGAATGACTTATATGGCAAATGAATTTCTTTAAAGTAAGAATATTTGCCAATTGTATCTATAAACTTCAACCTTAAAGTAATCTGACCTTCTCTTCAAACTCAATTTCTCACAGCTACCCACGACCTGAATCAGCTATACAGAAAGAGTGTGTACTACAGCAAACTAAGCAGAATTACTTTCAATGTGAAATCACTGTATAAGGCCCTATAACTAAAATAGGGACCATATTCTCATCACCCCTTTTAAAAAAAGAATTAAATGTTTAACCATTGTCTACCTTCAGAAATGCCATTGTTTACTTATGAGGGTTACTCATAATAATATGCTTGTATTATAACTGTTTAAAGATTGTTTCTTTAATTCATGTTCTAGCAAAATTTCAGTAGTACATTATCAGAAATTCTGAAGGCAACTGATCACAACTTAATACAGGGTTATTCATAATTCCCTCCGGGGTTTCGTAGCGTTATAGTAAAAAAACGAAGACCAATATGGCAAAAAAGAACAAAAGAAATTATTCCGAAAGTATTCAAGTTTTAATTTAAGGAGTTGCCGGGCGATGGCAGTAACATGTACCACTGAAGTCAGTTGTAGTAAATATAAGGTTGTAGTAAACAGAGGGAATTATGAATGACCCTGTATATAATTTTGAACAACAGTGAAAATTAATCTATACTTTCTAATTAAATTGACAAATTCTATTTGCTAAAAATTCTTTCAAATTTTTTTATTATTTTTAAATCTAGAGTTCAGATATATTCCTTAAACTGTGGGCCTTGACCCTAATTGAGGCTATAGCGGGGGTTGGTAAAAATTTTAGTAATTTTGATATTTCTTTAACTTATACTAATTTTACAATTACCAAATATTTTTACACAATGTATCTGAAAATAGATACAGATGAGACAATACAGACTAAGAAGAAATGAAAAAATTTTTGATGCAACTTCATTTTTTAATATATTTGTTTTGTAATATTTTACTTTTTAAAAATTTTCCCATTGTTCTATATTTTAAAATTAAAGACTTAAAACTGCAATAGTATATTATAGCATAAATAAAGAAACTTCTAGTTTCACTCACACGTGTGTCGGATTTACACAAACAGGGTATCTGCTACATTTTAGATATTCAAATTCATGACTAATTCCATGAATTAACGAAGTTACTATTTTCTCAGATTTGCACAAAGCGTAACTTATGGGGCCTCGGAAAATTTCGGATGGAGTCCCCAAACTAAGTTTAAGAAACCATGGCTTAAATTATTGATTATTATGTACATACTCTTCAGCAACTTCACTCCCACTTTCTTCTGGTGCAAAAGACTCATCAGATGATTCTTCATCCGTAGAACCACCGCCTTCTTCTCTTTCACGGCCTTCTGCTTTGACCCTTTGCAAGTATGCATCTGGTTCATCTTCAACATCAGAATCAACCAACTCCTCATTATAAACAGGTTTCTCTTTAGTAGTCTGAAATTTTAATTAGTGCTAAAATTTAGACCAAAAAAAATTTAAATATGCATAATTATGCTGGTAATTTTAGTCTCACAATTCAAATTAAGCATTTCTCGTAGTACACATTAAAATTTGATACATATTGAATTGATTTTGATCTGGTAGAAAATTGAACAAATAAATACACAGTGAATGTCAATATGAGATTCCTTAATTTGATGGCCCATTTGGACATGTGGCCATATGGAACTTATAAAGGTGTGTTAGAAACAATTAATTTTGCTAACGCAGTACTTTATCAAATAAAAATATTTTTTTTGTAGTTAATTACAACTTCTTTATTAAAAATGTAGTTGACCACAACTATCTTTTATGAAATGTTGTAATTACTCTTCTTACTAATATTGTAACTACTTTCAACATTTTGTCGCTAATTAACTACTTTCGGCAGATCATTTTACTGGAGTATTCAATTTACACTCCTGCTCAAAGTTTCTTTTTTTTTTTTTTTTTTTTTGGGAAAAAAAAAAAAAACATATCTTTAAGATCTTATTAAAAAAAAAAAAAAAAAAAAGAGATCAGAAATAGTTTGTAGTAATTGTTTAGAAAAATAACTAAAACGTTATTAAGAAATAGATAATTCTTGTCAGGGGTCTGTTTAGAAGAAATTTGGGTCCGTTAACGGACCCTTCACAAAATATTTTAACTTAAGAACGGACCCTTCACAAAATAATTTATCTTTTAATCGGACCTTTCACAAATTTGTTTATTTGCATCATTGTCTTGTAACCCTTCCCAGGAAGGGGGGGGGGAGAGAAAAAGACAAATGTTAACAAACTAAGTTTTTTCTTCATCAGATGATTCTTCCTTTATTCGTCCGAAATGAATATTCTGCGTTCAGCAGTATATGCTAAATACCAAATATTTGTATTTTCCATCTCTAATTTAGTAGCAGTAATTGTTTATTTTAAAAAATTTAATTTTTCTTATTATAATTTTACAGTGTTGAGCATAATCTTGTATGTCTTTACAATTTAAAAACTCATTGAAAAAGTTTTTTGCAATAACAGGACCATATTTGCACAAATTCACAAAAGCACGACCCTGGTTGAAAGAATGTGACTTAACGTTAATTTTATATCCACAAATTACGAGCAATCTTTTCACAATTTTACAAAAACAAACCTTTCACAAATGTCTGGACAGACCCCTGCTTGTTTACACGAGCTAATTTATTATACAAAATCATTTTTTTCTCTCAAATCTAAATTTTTTTATACTTTGTTTAAGAGATGTTAGAAATATACCAAATATTTGTGATACTATAAAATGTCTGAGTTTTTTTTTAAAAGTTCCTAAAAAAGTAACACACCTCAAGAGTTATAAAACGTCCCACCAATTATATTCAAAAAATTAGTTAGGTTAACTTTTCTTTGTGGAACTAATGTTAAAAATAGTTGCAAGGAATAACTACAAAGAACCGGTCGTATCCGACAAAAAGCCCCCCACCAGCCGATTTTTTGGGAGCGGCATATATACCAGGGCGGCGTTTCTCTGCAAAATTACTGCAATCAAAATAAAAACAATAGGGAAGTGATTTATTTTATCAAATTATATAAGCCCAATTAAACATATAAACAATAAAAAAAAACTTTAAAAAAAAAAAAAAGTATTTAAAAGTAATTATTTAAGAACTCATCAGCTTTTTGAAAACAAAAATGTATTGAATGTAATAATACTGTGCTAAATATCAGGATTGTCGAAAACCGCAGGGAAAAGCAAAACAAAAAAGTGACCGAAAAGCCTCTCAGATTCACCATGAAATCACATCAAACAAGATGTGTCCAAAAGTGGTTATTTAAATATGAGATTCAAAACAAGCATGTCGTAATAATACAGTATTAAAAAGATCAGGATTTCAAAAAATCCCACTTTGAGGAAATAATCAAAAATACTATAATATAAGTACTTTAATGGAACAATAATAAATACTTTGATGTCTCTATTCTTGATTCTGAGTTTTTTACCACTTGTAAAATCATATAGACGACCATATTCTTCCCTAAAATAGAACAGAAATAAATAGTAAATAAACAAGCATAACATTTACGTTATATAGAATATTTACCGATTAACAAAATACCAACTTTTCAATACTACTGAAAGTATGTACCACTCCAGTCTTTGTTTCAATTTCAATATCAAAGGATCTGGTACTACCGCCACTTCTTGCAAAATTTATATTTGCAATTTCTTCAAATCTAATGTGTACTGGAGGCTTATGAACATAAATTATTCCTCTTTCTAAAGGATACAACAGACCATTGCCAGCTCGATATGAACAAGTAACTGCATGCGTCCCACTGTGCCTGAAATATACAAACTATTAGATACAAATTATTTCCCTCACGGACATAAATTTTGATTGTAAAATAAATGCAATTGTTGGAAAATAATCAAATGTATAGGTTTAACACCTAGGAAGCAAATGTTGCCATTGAATGATCTAAATGCGGCATCCTATGCTTTCCAACCAAAAATCAATTGAAACAAATTACATGACTATCAAAAGAGAAATTATAATGACCTTCTAAACTAGAATGTGGATTTACCAAGTCAAGATATTAAAAGAATTAAATTTTTTGACTTATAAATTTTTTTAAAGAAAATTTTCTTTAACTAATACATGATTAAAGGTCAAATTCAAACAATAGAAGATCAAAATTTACGTTTCTTTCCTCTCTGAGAAATTTTAAAACATACAATAAGTTAAATTCATTAAAGAGGATCAAGCGAGCATAACTTCAATTTTTTTTAAGTTTAAATATATTTTACATATGCTTTGTCATTTAATTTTTGAGCCAAATCAATATAGAAATATAACAGAGATATCATTCAATATGAAAACTGAATTTGCAGAGGCATCAAAAGTCAAAATGTCTTCTTATTTTGAAACACAAGTAATGAATTTCCAAACATGAGTAACATTTACAGTATATTTTTAAAATTTACTTCTATTTACCCTTTAAAAGAGCCAGGCACAGTAATTTTTCTTTGGACAATGGCTTTCATTACACGGCTAATGACTTCAAAAGTGGGTCCAGACATTTCCTTTTGCAATTTCTCTTCATACTTTTCTTTGATGTCTTCCCTGGCAAAATAAATAAAATGAAATTAGTTAGAAAATATTGTATCATTGTTCAAATTACTCATCATTTCCCATGAAGCATTTAGGTAACACATTATACTTAGGAAACTAGGAATTTTAAAAATAATCTAAATGATAGCATTTCCAGATTAAGATTGATGGATCGTCAAGACCTTCATCCATGCAGCAAATTTATTAACAAATATTATAGGCATAAAAATTCTCAATATCAAATATAAAAAAAAAGACAGAATCATATTTTTAAGCAAGATTTTTAAACTTACAAGAAGCTTGATAGTAAAAAACCTCAACAAATCAATTAAAAAGGACAAATTATCTTTGATAAATAGGAAAGTAGAAACCAAATTATTAATATAAATATGAAAAGCTTTACAAAACTGTTCATAGAAATGTCAGCCTTATATTTAAATTTAAAACTGCATAATCATTTAATGGTTTTCTAACAAGCAAAAAAAAAAAAAAAAAGTAATTTAAATTACTAGAACAGATCTCAACTTATGGAATTAGAGCTTTGTTCATGTAGTTTAATATATTTCAGAAAGAGAAGAATGGAAAACTTCGTAATTTACTTATTTTTTTAACATTATCAAATACATAAAAATAGTGAAAAATTATTTTAAAAAAAATATAAGAGAGGAAAATAAAATATAAAAATCTCTAATTTAAAGAAAAATAACACGCATATATTTTTACATTATTAATATAAAATCGTGATATTGAATTTTAAAATCACATACATGAATCACAATATTGGATTTTAAGTCAGCGTAATTACAAATTGCTATATAGGACTTTCAATTCACCTAAATATGAATGGCAATACATGATTATTAGACTGTGGTTAGTAACTTGTGTAACGTGCAACTTTTAAATCATGTGTAATTGTGATAACTGATAGTTTTAAAATGCGTAAACATGAATAACAATATTTGATTTTGAACTTGCGTGAATACCAAGAACGATACCGATTTTAAAAACACGTAAATACAAATCACGAAATGGGATTTCTAAATTATATGAATACAAATCAAAATGTACGATTTTTAAGTTGCGTGATTACAATTCAAAATGCGTAACCTTTAAATCAGGTGTAATTTCAAATATTAAAAAAATCGGACAGTAGTGAAGAATCAAATTGACAGAAAAATAACATTTATGAAAATGTCTCTATCTTGGCTTAGCGAAAGTTTTAAATTTTATATTGTGCAAAGTACTGGAAATATAGTCGGGTTATAAGTTTTAACTTTTGGAAGTTTACAAATCAACTGTCTTGAGAAATGCAGATTTACACAAGTTCAGCGGCAAAATTACGATACTAGATTATCTTATGCTCTACTCTTAGTTTTTAGACCTGGAACACAATCACCCCTGACAATTGTTTTTCCAAGTCTGATGTAACCATACATAAAATAAATCAGCCATAACTGTTTATTATTCTATCATGTTCACAATACAGGAAACTATCTAAAAAAAAAATTTCTTTCAATAAAACATACTCGGAAAGACTGAGCTCAACAGTAGTTTCATCTTCTTTACTAAATAACAAGATCAAAAATGGATAACGAGTTTGTCCTTGTTTGATAGGAGGATCTAAACTAAGCTGAAAGTAGAAGATAAGACAAATTAAAAAAAAGGTGGTTAAAGGCATATTCAGGCTTAAAGTATACAAAAGTAGTATAAGGCATGAAAAATAATAACATTTATTCCCGATATGAGAATTTTTTAAAATAAAAAATAGTTGGTAACCATAACATGCTTCCTATCTGTGTTATGCCTGTTTGGCAATTTTAACTTACTTATTCAAACAAAAAACGTAGTTGTTTATTTTAAGCAGAAAGTGGGAAGAATTTTCTATTAGCAATCACGTTGCTCTTAAAAGTCAGATATAATTCCAAAAATAATTTTCTTAGTCTTTAATTTTAAAAAGCTGATATTTGGAAGTCAGAAGTAATTTGGATGATTTAATTCAATAATTTAAAATGCTGCATACAAAGTAGAAAAAAAAAATTTTTTTTTTTAAAAATTACTGAATATACAATGATTTTTTAATGAAAAGATAAATCATGAAAAATAAAGCATAAATTCGAATCTTAAATGTAAACTAAAGCCTATTAAAATCTACCAACATTTAGCTGCTTAAATTTCTTGATAATCTATAAGCAAACATGTCCTGATTTATGTTACAAAATGATTATTGAAATAAAGAGTTCCTTATTAGAAGAGCTTTAAATGAGTTTTAGAGAAGAAATACAGACTTTAGTATAATTAACTCTAGAGATCAAATATTTAACCTTTGTATAACTAAGTTTCACAAAGAAAAAAATCAAATTGAAAATTTAATAGTTTTACATTTTGTAACAGCTCTTTTCGATGAAATAAAATGCATTTACACATTTTGGTGTGGAAAGAAAATTGGAATCTTGATAATTTCAAGTCATAATAACATGAATATTAATAGCCTAAAAAAATAATAAAAGTTTGTATAATAACTTACAATAACAGATTTATTGTTATAGTAAGCATGTTGTTATGAACTAATATATATTTAAGAAATCAATAAAAAATAAAATAAAAAGAAATAAATACATTCATTTATTATCTTTCCATTTTTAAGCAATATTTGGATTTAAAATCAAACTTAGAGTAGACTGCCTCTGCTCACAGATAATAAACTAGACTAGGAATTTATTCAATATGTGAGAGGAAAAAAGAAAAAAGAGTGCTATTTCTTTGATGTCATCGATAACCTTAAATATTGATTTTAATAGTAGGCTGTCAAGAAGGGAAATGGGTAATCGCATTTATATTAACATTTGAATATGACCTTGTAATAAGTTGTGCACACTATATCAGGCTTGTTAAGTACATAAAACGATTCCTTTTACATTTTCTTTTAAAAAAGAAGCATCAGAGAGCTTACCACAAAAAACATTTGTCGATTATCTTTGTGAGGCAACAGAAAAAGACGAAGTATGGAATCTAATGGTATCTTGTAATCAAAAGTTTTACCATGGAGTTGAATAAAAGATGGAAATATTTTAATGTCATATCTTCCCCTGTTAACAAAAAAAGAATCATTATTATAACAAACTAAGATATAAATTCAACTTATCTATCTGGTACTGTCAATAGTTAACAGAAGAAAACACATTTGTTTACTAGATACATAATGAAACCATGTCATACCTAGGTGTCAGGCATTGCAGTTCTTTGAATGTAACAATTGCATCACCAGTAGCTTGAATAATACTTGCCTTAGCCAAAACATTATCTACAAAAGCCTAAAAAAGTTACATTGTTAAAATTTATCTAAAGAAATATTTATTACAAAGGCAACAATGAAACAGTTGATAATATTTATATAAATATGGAAAAAAAATCTTTTTAAAAGTAGAACAAATTAAGAATTCTAGTTATAATTTCAGTAATATGGAAAAAATATATTTCAAAATTCTTTAGAAAAAGAACATAATCTTACACACAGGTATCTTCCCAAACTATATTTAAATCAGCATTCACAAAGAAAAAAAAATCAGCCATAAAATTTAACCCATTAGTTTAGTTGAAATAATTATAATGAAAAGATAAACTTAGACTTCCTTTATTTTTATCTCACATATAAATATATAAAATAAAAAGTTAAGGAAATAAATTAAAAAATAAATATTCTTTGAAAGAAATTTTGTGTTTAAGACATTAAAAAGAAAAACAGAATTACTTGAACAGGATCAATAGTTCCATTAGGATCTGTGGGTATATGAAAACGCAATTCCATGAGCGAAACAGCAGCTTCATCATTCTGATGAAATTCCAGGGTTACTTCATTTTTTGCATTGGTACAATGTGAAACATTGGTGAGTGGAACTTCAAATGCAGTATTTTTATCCACATCAAAGGAAAGAACATTTCCTGAAATCAAACAGAGAGCATTAAAGAAAAACTTAAACATTTAAAACTAAACAAAATCCTTCAGTACTAGTACATGAAAAATTAAAGATGCGAAGCGAAAATATTTTACCTTGAGAATATTCTTGGAGAATGAGAATAGTCTCCTGTAGTTAAAAAGAGAATAATTTAGAATTTTTCCTTCTTATGTATTTATATATGTATATTTTTTTAAAAATTAATGTAAATGTATATTTATGTATGTAAACTAAACCCAGTGGCGCGACAGCCCATAGAGGGCCAAGGCCTACCGTGCAGGAGCAAATGTTCTGGTCAGGTGGTCAGCCGAACGCGGAACCCCCAGTGTTTAGTTCCCATACTCATTTATCGAGCCACTGAAGGGATGAAAGGCTGAGTCAACCTTGCCCGGCCCGAACCCAGATGAGTAATATATACCCAGAGTGGTAGCGCGAAGCGCTACCACTCAGCCACCGGGCGCTATTTATGTATGTAAGACACACACACACACAAAAAAAAAACTTTTAAAACAAATTATATGAGAAAATATACATAAAATCTAAATTAACTGGAAAAAAAAAGAAAGATAAGTTATTTTTATTTTCTTCATTTTCAAAAGATGAATAACTATTTCATCAGTTGGCACACGAATAAGTCCTGCATCAAAATCAGATGTACTAGTAAACTCGACCAAGCATATACCTTGGCTTCAATAGCTTAAGTGTGGTGTACAAATGATAATATTATGGGTTACATATGAGTGTTCTATTGCTGCTGTTGTTGAAGGCATAATTAATACTATCAGTGCAAATTTCGGCCAACTTGACCCAGCGCATGCTCTATTACACCAAGCTAAAGGATGAATATTTTCAGCCGACTTTAAAACATTGTTTTTCAGAAGAAAAAAAAAACATTGTTGTCCCAATATTGAGCTAGTCTCTACAGGACTTTTTCTATCGGCATAGCTTGTACAGATGCTGTTAGTTGGTGAATAGATTTTAATGCACTTTTTTGTTCTTCCTTTCAAGGTATCCGCTACATTTTAGATTTTTAAATTCATGGCTTCCCATGACTAATTCCAAGAATTTTTCATGGCTTAACGAAGTGCTATTTTCTCAGACGAAAACCCCAACAATAAATTTAAAAAAGCAATATAATAACATTAATTAAAATGAAAGGTATAACCATCTGTTATACTGTGGCGTAACTACTATGAAAATTAAACATCAATTCTCTGGTATATAAGACATGCTAACTTGAATCAATCAAGAGGTACCTTTTGATAGATGAAGGCTGGCATTGAAGGCTGTTATACCGGGGCGTAATACTATGAAAATTAAACATCAATTCTCTGGTATATAAGACATGCTAACTTGAATCAATCAAGAGGTACCTTTTGATAGATGAAGGCTGGCATTGTCGATAACCCCCCCCAAATTGATGACCCGGACGAGAGTTGAGCACGCAGTAACACTCACTTCAATCTGGTAACGCCTATATCCTTGGATGGTCCACATTGATTAGTTGACTTGCTACTTGTGACTGCGACATGATCCACCTCCTCACGCTGTTGCTACTCACTCTCATCTCGAACATACACATCGTCGGCCTGCATACACTCGACTGCTAATGGCAACACAGGAGCGGCTACGACTGTGAAGTTAATACACCTCTCACATTCAGCACTTAAAAAACCTGGTGATCTTAATTCCAGCTCTTCCGGTCTTTCACAAGTACAGCAACTAGTGGTATCTGTTCATCGAATTCTATCCCTGATAAAATTCTGGTGGGGGAATATTGTGGTGTAACTACCACTGCGAAAATTAAACATCAATTCACTGGTATATAAGACATGCTAACTTGAATCAATCAAGAGGTACCTTTTGATAGATGAAGATTGGCATTGTCGATAACTCCGCTAAATTAATACTCTGCATCTTCATATTTATAGATTTTAAATTTAAAACACAGAGTAAAGAAATAGTTAAAGTAATAAAATAGCTGAAAAAATACAAAAGCAAATAATTTTTTCTTCTTTTTTCCTGCAGAATTATATTCCAAAGATACTTTTCTTGTTCATCAGAAATACTCCTGATTTTTCTGTTCTCATTCTGTTTTTTTCGTCTTCCGCCATTTTGAAACACATGAAAACAGCTACAACAAGTGTTGAGGATAAAAAAATGAGTCCTATATAATAAGTTGTTTAAAGTTAGCTCTATTTTTAGCTGTTAATGAATTGCCAAACTCCCTCATCGATAATTTACAGCAATTTGTAAAAGTTGAAATCTGTGAAAAATATGCTGGAAGACCTAACAAGAAGTATGAACATGGAAATAACTTCATTATTCTATAACAGAAATATTTGAAAAGCCTATGCTGGCAGATGTAGAGGATAGGAATTTTGTGCACAATGCTACAAATTTAATTATTGATTCCGAATAGTTCAGCATCTGTTGCAAGGCCATTTAGCACCCAAAACCGAATTAAAACAAAATATCCTAACAGATTGATTGAGGAGCAACCTAATGAGAATAGCTGATGAAAAAGTAGATATAGAACATTTTCCACATGATGATGCAGCAAACATATTCAATGGTTTAGAAATTAGAAGTTTTTAAAAATGTATCATAAATTAAAGAATTTTTTTTCCCCAAGTCTATTCATGCTTTTTTAATTTTTAGAAATTTCACTTAACTTTTTGAAATCTCACCATGTTTTTGAGAAAGGGTGAGAAATTCTCTGCCATTTTTTTTTCTGTAATGAAAACACTGGCATGATAAAAACATTTCATATTTTAATAAAATATGACTGAGTTGGGATTTTGTTACAAATTCAGACATTCGGAACACCATGAAATGGGGTGAGGGGTAAAATTCCATTTAAAAAATTAGATTTTTCGGGACCTAAATCCATGTCTTTTTTTATAAAATAGTTAAAATCATGACATTTCAAGACAAATTTTGTTCAATACCGAAATTCATGACTTTCCATGATTTCTCATGACTTTCCAGGTGCGCTGATACCCTGTTTTATTGAATTTAGAATTCAAAATATTAACCACAGTGAATAGATTTTACTGCCATAGTTTTTCTCTTTTACTCTATTGAGAATAACTTTCATTTCCTTCTTCAGAAGTGCAATAGATGGTAAAATTTTTGTTAACTTTAATAAATTTCAATAAATGCTTCAACAACTATACTAATGGTCAGTTTGTCAGCGCAATCTATATCAATAGTATTCAACTAAACATTTTCAAAACATATCGTAATCTAGAATGTAAGATGTGTGGTGCTCAAATGAGAAACTATTCTTACACTGATATTATTCTTATTATCTAAGATTATGTAATTCTTCATACTGATTAGTCATAGTTCTTAACAAAAGTTTAAAGTAAATCTTGAACACACAGAATTTGTTCTTAAAAGTTTTTATTTAATATAATTCAATTTATTTCGAAAATTGCAGAAGATACTCAGTAAATATGACTAATTTTACTCACTAAGAGAGAAAATTATCTATAGATATATAAATATTTAAAACATTTCATTAAAATTAAGTAAAAATTAACTTTTAAAATTACTTATAATTAAAAAAGATTATTTTTTATAATTTTAATGATAAGTTTTCTAAGGGGAATTTATACCTAAAATGTAGGGCTTCCGACTTTCTGCACTTTTACTAATGATAGCTATAGATATTAACTTAATTGTCATACCACTACATGTAAATTATTCATAAGTTTATATAAAATGCCACTTTGTTCTAATACTCTTGGGGTAAAACTAAAAATTTTGGCAAAATTACCAAAAATTAAAAGCTTTAACCACTCTATAAAATATTTAGCAAAAGTTGGTAATACAGTTTGTAGTCCAGGAAATGTAATGTAATTAAGAATAATTCTGTGCACTTTAGCACCTCTAAGGGAAAAAAAAATAAGGTGACATTTAAATTAATCAAATAAAATATTTCTACTTATAAATCAAAACTGTTTATAAATGAATGAAAGTTGTTAACAGTAATTTGTGATACAAAAAAGAAAAGAAAAGAAAAGAAAAAAAAAAAAAAAAAAAAAAAAAAAAATATGTTTGCAATTAAACATCGGGAAAACATTTAAAACTAAAAAATTATTACACACCAGCAAACTTTGCTGTTCCCCAGTTCCATCCTTTTAGACAAAGCTCTTTATTTTTAATTTCTTCTTCAAAGTTTGTTTGGAAAAACTTGCCAAGCTTTTCATTGTCCTAAAAAGAAAAAACATAAAAAATACAAACTAGCAGATAATTATTTTTTAAGAATAAAATAATCATGGAATGAATGACTGATAACCGTGATAGCAAATAAAACCTCTAAGTGTAAAGATAGCAACAAAATTTTTTTTAAAAATTTACACAGTGTTCTGTAGACAATGTGATGTCTATATGTTTCAATTATATATTCCATATTTCAATCATTTTAAATTAATAATTTACTGAAAATTGATTAATAAAGCATCTCTTTAAAACTATCAGAGATCCAATAGAAGCTTACAACATAAAACTTCACTTGTACAATGAGATTCAGGTTCAGTTACAATGACTATATATATAAGAATAACATTTCCACAATACACTATGAGAATAATATTCCCAAAATATGGTAGCTCTTAAGAATGTTTATTCAAGAAAGAAATGCTTATTTTTATGTCAACTCCTCTATGTTCTGTTGTCAAATTTAGAATAAGATAAATCAATTTGGACATTTTGTTCTCTTTCTTATAAAAATGAATTATTTTCTTATTTTGTGTTACAATTGATATCCCAGCATATCAACATACATCAGGCACATCAACATATGTTAAATTTGTGATGTTTTTTTTTGTGTCAGTATAAAATAAAATACTACTTTAATTTTTATTGATCATCAAACAGAAAATACAAAAGTAAAATTTATAATTCGAACAAACTTATTTCAAAATTTTTTTATTAAAGTATTAGTCTAGATTTTATTTAAACTAATGTTACATTTCTTTTTTATTTAGTAATCTATAATGAATCAAAAATGTTGAAAAAGAAACGACATTCTTTAAGAAACAAAACCCCTCTATAGAAATACTGACTGAACAATCTTATCAAATCAAATTTATTTAAAAAAGTAGAAGTCATAATTAAATAATAATATAGTTGTTAGGTTTTAAATGTACTTTATTCTAAGAGATATTTCTATACTGGTATTCGGTAGCACCAACAACCATTGCACAGGCAATGTTCTCCCTAAGCATTTTAAGTGTGATCCATCCTGCTTGCCCTTTGATTCCAATAAACGTGCCCCCTTCGCTCCTTTTATAAAATAGACCATTGCTTCTTTCATAAAATAGACACCATCCCTTAAAAACACTGCCTTTATATTCATATTCTATTTTGAAAAAATTACTTCACTGTTTAAATAACAATTACACACTGGTAAAATCATCTGTATTTACAGGTTTTCTGCTTAACTATCACAAATATTTACTTTGTTAGGATTATTCTCAACTGGTTAAATTTCTTTTAGTATCTTTTTTTAAGTTATTTCATATTTAAAACAATTTTTTAAATAAATACCTTTTTTTTTATAAAAAAAATGCACCTTTTAATGTTTGTTTTTTCATAACCTACAGTTTAAATTATAGTTGTTCAAGTTGTTTATCAATTAATCATTTTCTGCAACTTTACTTTTTTTTTTTTTTAGAAAAAAAGAAAATAAAAAAGCACAGAAATTACCTGAATTAATTTTATAAACTACAAATGTTTCTCTTATTTCGATAATGAAAATTACTTTTTGAAATATACACATAAAATAGTACTACATGGTAACTTTAAAATTGCTGAGGATAAAATTTAGTTATTACATAATATTACACATTTTGATAAATTTTAATGGCGTTAAGTGAATGCCCTTTCAAAACGACCAAAGTGGCCGTTTCAGAGTGAAAGCGCCCTGTCCTTATTTATTCCTTGAGAGAACTAAAGCATATAGAGCGTTTTTGTACTAACAGAACATTTTTACCAAAAAAAAAAAAAAAAAAAAAATAAAAAAAAAATAAACATGCAGTGGTTCATCCAAAACAGCTACAGGTATTTTGGTGTTTGACGGTTCTTGTTATCACAGGAAGCAATATGCAAACCTTATCAAATTTTGCTTTAATGACGAAAATAACTTTAAATATACATAATTTAGCAATCATTTATTGGCAGAAATCTAAGGCTAAAATCAAAAGAAATTAGCGGCTTTTTAAAATTATTCTATAATTCAAGAAAATTATACTTTTTGTTTTCAATACTCATTATTTCTAAAAGAGCATAAAAAATTAATATTCTATCTCAATGATTGTTTGATAAAATTGAAATTTATATTATAATATTAGACAAGATGGTTTTTTAGTACTTTTCAGTTAATTAGATGGCATAAATTCCATTAATCAATGTTTTAATAGTTTAGAACTACTTCCACATGAGAAAAGATAAAATTGAAGGCACTCAGCAATGTAGAAAACTATATATAACATATATACTGAACATTAGTTGTTGAAATTTTTAAGATTTTATTTTAATGCATGAATAAATGATTTAGTAACATTTTGCTAGCACCTGGCTACTGAAAATTATGATTAACAAAACATAGTAATTTTGCAGATAAAAACTTGATCTTATTGATACTTAAAGAAATAAAAACTCATTAGACTTCTCACAATACGAAGAGGGGGAGAATACAAAAACTTACAGCATCCTGAAATCCTCCAAAACGATGTAATACTCCACTTTTAAGCATGATTCTCAGACCAGGATGGGCAGCTAACCTTTGCCATCTCACACTTTCTATTTCAGATGCTTGAATTTGATCTACTTTACCAGTTTTGTTGTTCTTAAATATCACTGATTGATTTGTAAGCTTTAGCCGTCCTGGAACCTGAATAATACAATTTATAAATAAAGAAAACCAAGTTTAATATGTACAGAATTTTACCTTGAACAAAAATAAAATTTTACAATGTGATGTTATCAGTTAACTTTTCAAATTATTTAATAACTAGGAATGCAACAAATAGTGATTTGGCCAAATATTCAGCGACCAAATTGCAACTATTTAAAAAGAAATAATAATAATTCATTAATAAATATTTTTTAATCTATAAATAAGTTAAGCCATCAAAAATAATTACAATTTAGCTACATTATTGGTATGAAGTTAAGGGAAAAATACTATAATAGTGATCCATAAGAAATATTTAAGATAAAAAAAATCTTCTGAATTCTTAGAAAAAACTTTAATGCTACCAGGGGTCTGTCTAGGTTTTTATGAGAGGTACCTATTTTGTTAAAATTCGTGAAACTTCCGTTTTTCCTAAAGTTGAATTTGTGAAGGTAGTAATTCGTAAATGGTAGTACTATGGTATTTAAATGGTAGTAAATTCGGCCTGGACACACCCCTGGCTACAAACTGTTTCTCTTTGGAAAACATATCTATAAAACGTTAAAAGAAATATAGTCTATCTGGAACGCTTTAAAAAATGTTGTGCTTTCATAAAAACAACTTCACTAAAAAAAAGCGAACCTGACTGTGTAGGGGTCAGGGAAGTGGCCTTGTATGGGAAAGGTTTTGGGTTTGAATCCGGGGCAAAGCATGGATGTTCTTTCATTCTTTGTACTAGGGGAGAGTGGCTCACCTTGGGACACAGTACACCTTGGGACATTTTTATTTTTGGTCTTAAATTTTAAATTATCTTTTAGTTCTTTTAGATACAGATATATGTCATCATCACCTAACCTTGGAACAAATTTTGACTCTATTGATTAAGCAGGTAAGAATTTATTAGAATTTTTATTTTTTGAAGCATGTTTATTTACTTTTATACAAAAGTTTAACTGGCTGTAAAAAGAAATTTTAATAATTTTTTTTTTAACAATGGGTAGTATAATGAAGTATAAAGCTTTGCCTTTAGAAGCTATCAAATTTAAATGTTCTAATGCTAAGCCTAAAAATATGATATTTTAAAATATACTACTAAGTACACCTTGGGACAGATGGAGGTGGCCCACCTTGGGACACTAGATATACATAATTAATCCTTATTAAAATTAGATTTTTAACAAAAAGATATTGTGCATGCAAAGTATTTTTTAATTTAGATAATCTGTGTTTATTAATAGCTATTATTTCTTATTATAGGAATTCATTAGACGTAACTTATCACAAAAATTGGAAGCAAAAAGTATAAAAATAATGCAGCAATTTGAGTTAACAATGTTGAAAAAGCAGCAGCAAATTTTATCGGAAATGACCTGTAAGAAAGCTTCTGAATTCTACAGTATTAGTAAGACCACTCTGAACTGCCAATTTTATTTCCTTCAAAAAAAAGAGAGCAGCCAAATTCTACATTTAAATATATTTTAAATTTACAGAGTCTCAAAATATTCACAGATGAGAAAGAAACAAATTTGGTACACTATAAGTAACAAACCTCTAAGTACCATTAAGAATTAACAATATGTGATGTACGTGCACTTACATATCAGTGTGCTTCGTCAAACCAAATGAACATTCCTCCAAACTGGGAGAATGTAAAAAAAGAAAGAAAGAAAAATCTGGGAAGATGAGGATTTAATGCTCTCAGAATTAGTGAGAAATATATCCAGAAGAAAACCAGTAATTAGTGATTTATGCAATGATAAAAGTGATGATGATGCTTGCAGCTTAAATGAAATGAACAGTGAAAGTGACAACAAAATATTTGACGATAAGAAAAAAGTACATCTAGAAAAAAGTAGTAAAACAAGATTACATATTACATATTGGAGATTTTGTTCATATCAAATTTGCTGGTAAAAGATTTGTTGTTGCCTTTGTAGGTTGCGTTGAAAGAGTCGATGGAGACGAGTAAGAGTTATCAGTTCCGAGAAGAGTGAATCAATCTGCAACATTTATTTATCCCGAAAAAGAAGACAAATCATACATAGATTCAAATGACATTCCGTTAAAACTTAAGCAGAGCAAAGCTTAGAACGTTCTTTAGGTTTGGTATTTGATTCTGAACGATTGGATTTGCATACAAGAAGTTGAAACTAACAAAATAAATCTTTATTAACAATATTAAAAAATGTCAATTTATTTAGTTATACTATTTTTAGAAAATTTCTACTTAACTTTTCACATCTTTTTAACTGTCCCAAGGTGCACCACTAGGAGGTACACCTTGGGACAAATAGCTAGGTAACTAAACATTTTTTAAAATTTTTTCTATGACAGATAAAAAATCAAAACCTAGTTAAAAATGTTTTCAAATGTTACAATAATACCAGGTAAAATTTTGACAATAATTGATCAAAATAAAAAAATTAATAAAAAATGAAAATAAAAAAGTGTCCCAAGGTGAGCCACTCTCCCCTATATATGTCCTTACTGTAGAAGCAACATTGGCAAACCTAATATGGAGCCCCTGAAAGGTTGGCCACAAATCTGCCATTTAAAATGCCCGAATCAATGAAATGTCATCATAGGTGGGCACTGGAAATAAGAAATAAATAAAAAACTTCCATAGCAAACGATTTTATACACCTCGGCGAGTAAACGGAACTCTTCGCCAACTTGCCGTAGTTATGACAATTTCCCCTTTAAATTAAATTTAAAATAAAAACTTCGTCAAAAAATACTTTACCGGAATATTTGGCCGAACATTCGACAAAAGGGCAGAACACCGAATATTCTTTACATCCCTACTTATAACATAATTCAATGATAAACATTATTAGATTTTAATGCGTCTGAATATTTCAAACACATTAACCTAGGATCCGAAAGTCTGTGGCATATAAAATATTGCACATATTCAAAATTTCATTTAAGAAGAAATCATTTAAATGGCAATTGACAATACTAACCAAGCCACCTTTTTCTTCTTTCACAACTTCTGGGTACTCCAGAAAATCCATTATAAGAGTCTTTTTTCACAACTACTATTATAGATTAATAGTGCTATTTCTACAAATTATAGAAGGTTAAAAAAAAATAAATTTGTACAATCAGCCATGTAATAACGAACGGCGCGCAAAAGACGACGAAATAAAATCAACAAACCAAAGTAGTAGTGCTTATTTGATTGCTTTATGTTTCACTTCGTTTCTGAGAAAAAATAAATATGAATCATCAAGAAAAATGAAAATCTTAATTTAGCTGAATTTTATTATTTGCACCATTTAAGTTGAAATTGTTTAGAATGAAAAATTAAAAACCATTGCTTGTATTAGCAATTATAAATATTTTTTTACAGTTAAAACTTATATTCACTGCAGCAGACAACAAATCAAAATAAATACAAAGGGAAAGCGGCATTTTCGTGCCAAGTTAAAAGAAAAAGTAGATTTATAAGCATTTATCTCAGCTAATTTAAATTTTAAAGTTGTAACACACAGTCTGCAATCTAAAGCAGTTCGTTCTTTAAATTTAATGTCAGTCGTAGGAAATATTTTTTAACCATTGGTGATATATACATTGGTCATGAATTTTTTTAAAATTCTCTTCTTGTTTTTTAAATAATTTACGAAGACATTATAATGATTTACGGAAATATTACGTATTTCATTCGTTTCTATGAAATATCGTAGTGTTTTATTGGTTTAATTCACCGAAATCAAAAATGAGTATTGTATATCAAAATATAGGTCTGTAATACTATTAATTTGAAAACAGATAAATTTGTCACAAAAGAGTTCTTCAGATTGTATTAAAATAATAAAATAATAAGAATAAAATGCAGGGAAACCTGAAACTTAATCTTTAATATTAAGAACTAAATTTATCATTTATAAATGAGATAAATTTTTTTTTATTGTGTATCTTGTTTGTTGACAGCTAAAATAGGTTATTTGTGTTGGAGTGCTATTGTAAATCCTTTATAAGTTGACTGAAAATGAAATTTTATCAGGAAATTGATGATTATCGTGTTATATATTAGAATTTCACTGAATTGGTAATGTAGTAACATTAAAACTAACTTTAATTCCTTTCTGAATTAACCGTACAGAAAAACTGGTACGTTTATTAACTAATAGGATTGTAAGAGTAAGATATAAAAGAATAACCATTAAAAAGTTTAAATTGAATATGTTAAGTTTTCTAATTGCATATATATTTTTGAACAGATATTTTAAGATTTTATTTATAATAAATATTTGATTTACATCAATAACAAAATATGAATGTTTTTAAACCAATATCATGAATTCTATTATAATTCTGGTAACTGATCTCATTCTATAAGTTGCATGAAGATTCTCATATAAATTGCTTCGGAAAAAAATCTGGATTTTTCACTAACCGCAATCTGGAAGTTTCCAGAAATCCAAGGTCCAGAAGTTTTAAGAAATCATCACATTTATGTATTAAAATACATGTATATAGTTTATTTAGAAATATTAGAACTAAAATTTATACTTGGCATCTCTTTTATTTGGAATTTTTTTTTCCCTGGTAGAAATGGGATTAGAGATAAAAAGTAAACTTATACATAATTATTCATTTAAATTATGCTGCATATAATTTATTTAGAATGTCATGTTTTGTAAATATCAACGGTTTAAATTTATAAGCACATTAATATTTTGAAATGCCTCATTAATGATTTTACTCAAGAAATTTTTTTAATTTTTGAGTTGGGCTCACAATCACCCCTGACTACGTGAATAATATGTTGTAAGAAATGAGAAGAAAAAAAAGGCTCATCCTCATCTATAAGTTGACTATTGAAGTAATGCACTGCAAGTGATTACCTTCCTCTATGCTTAGCTTTAAGTTTATAAATTGTGGGGAAACTGTACTCGACTGTGTGATCATCATCAAGAAGCAAGAAATCTTAAACAAAGTGATGTTGTTTGTTCGTATAACAGTAGTATTACTTGTAGGTTTATTCACAAATCACTTCCACTGTAAAATTTTGCAGTTTTCCATGAAGATATAGTAATCTTTTTTAAAAATAAGATTTTTTTAAAAAAAATATTTTTATGGATATTAAATTTCAAAATAACAAAAAAAAAGATATGCTCGATTTAAAAGTTTTATAAAAATATAGAAAGATTTAAGTTTGACACAAAATAAAATGAAAATATAGCAGTTTGAGACGAATAGAACAATGGCTTTCATCTTTGAGTAGTAGGACTGGTGAAGGGGAACATAATTTTTTTTAAAAATTATTTTTATGCATATTTAAATTTAATTTTAAAATAACAAAGATATGCTCCATTAAAAAGTTTTATATATATAAAAAAAAAAATTGTGTCTAACACTAAATAAAATGAAAATATAGCAGTTTGAGATTAATATAGCCGTGGCTTTCATCTTTGAATAGTACTGATGAAGAAAAATATCTTCAAATTTTATTATTATTATTATTTTAAATAGATATTTATATACTGATATATTTTATGTTTTTTTAAAATATTTCTTATGTATTATTTATTAAAATAAAAATTTTTTACTTCACAGTATTTTGCAATAATGACTTCCTTCGGAATTATTAAACGACTGGATGAAACAGTCGTCAATAGAATTGCAGCTGGTGAAGTTGTGCAAAGGCCATCCAGTGCTTTGAAAGAAATGATTGAGAATAGGTAGGTTTATTGAACTCATGAGACCCAATGTCATATTGACAACATTAAGTAAATAATTTTCCTTAAAAATTATATAATATTTTATGCTTTTTTTTCCCCTTTTTTTTGTATACCTTAAAAAAAAAATTGTCTATGGAAAAAATTATTGATTTTTCTCTAATTGGTAGAAATTTTGAATTACAATGAAACGTTATGGGAAGAATTACAGTTTGATTCAAGTAACTTTTGAGGTTGTATGACAAAAAATGTCTTATTATTTGAGTCTCGAAGATTTTTGTGTAGTAGCCAAAATGCGAATCAATACATTATAAAAGTGTGTTATAATTTGCAAAAGTGCTTAAAATTTATCATTTCTTAATGTAATAATTAAAAATTATAATTAAGTCTAATTCATTGAATTTTTAAAAATATTTTTTACCTTATTTATGAGTTTGTTTTCTTCTAAGTTAGATATAAGTAAAAACGGCAAGTTCTATCATTAAAATTCTCTAGTCTCAGGCAGTTTAACTGAAATAAAGGGTGTTTTGGAAATATTGGTAATCACCATCAATAATTATTTCAGTTTCTTAGCTATTTGCTTATAGGTCTGCCAATTCATTTAAACGATGAAATAAATTTAAAAAATGGAGTTTTTTTTTTAAATGTCTCCAAATTTCAAAGATTACCCACAGTTTGAGAAAAAACCTGTTGACAAGGGTGCAAGCATACAGAGTTTATTAGTTCGACACACGTTGTAAATCCCTTTGTGATTAAAAAACTATAAAAAGATTCCATTTGAAATGGTAGTTTTATGCATAAAAGTATACATACAAGAAAAATATTCTAGAACTTAGCTTTTCATCATTCATGTTTTAATTTCAATTTGTATAAATCAATGTAGCCTGAATTATTTGATGCTGTATGTTTCTTTAAACATGTTCTAATTCAAGTTTTTCCATTATAACAGTTAATATCAATATTTTGCAGTTTAACCTAATAGTTTCCCTTGATTCTAAAATTTAATTTCTAATAATTTTAAATGTACTACAATGTGTTTGTGGCTAATCCTTGAAATCTGACTACAGTAAAATATATTTCGTAAGATTGTTGACATACTGAAAGTCATTTATGGTTAGGGGATCAGCTGACAAATCACCTCTCTTGTTCGTCCAAGGCAGACTAGTATGTGCTCAAGTGAAGCAAAATGAGTACTGTAATTTTTTCAAATTGGGGAGCTCTTTTAGCTGCCCTTGAAAGAGACACAAAACGTGGTTTTTTTTTCGAAGTTCTGTTGCCAAGGAAAATTAAAAAAGCTATTGTTTAAGTTCCTTACACTTGACGCAAAGCTATAATTTTAAACTATTATTATTATTAGGCTTTATTAGGAATTATCCAGGCTTTAGAACATGCGAATAAATTTATTAAAAGCGTTTTTAAAGTTCTTATAAATTCGTCTTTTTGGCAACATTTTTGTAGATGAAAATTATTAAAATCATTGCTGTATTCTCAGTTTTTGTAAATTTTTATGAGCCTGCCTAATGCAGCATTGGATTAATTTTTTAAATTATAAAAAATTAGGCCACAAATAGTTTTCATTTTCACAAAACTGTGGTTTTTGTTTCATTTTCAGAATAGACATAGAGGGCATTGACTAAAAATATACTAAAAATAAATAAAACTTGATCTAACAGTCATGAGTAACTGTTGTAAACTTACATCAGTTATGAAAATAGGGAAAAAGCATAATTTCATGTGACTACTGAGCCTTCAAAAAACAGCCTAAGATGACCACTTACAAACCTGGCCAAACTGAGTTACCCCTATTGTATTTGTTCAATAGTTTGCCAGAGCATGTCCTTCTGTACAAGTGGTATGTGTCATACTAAATGAAGCCTTAATTTTACATTAGTATATATTTCTTGAAAAGTGAGCAAGAAGCTGGTGGTCAAGACACTCTCACAACTTTCTTTGACTAATATGTCCACCACTTCATTACCATGTATGTTCACATGTGGTGGAATCTACTCAAGTGGACATCGCATTTCTACAAGAACTGTTTCTACAAATGTTTCTAAGTCTTCAATTGAAGCAAGATAGAAAAATGTTAAAATTAGTTATTTACAAAACTAGTAGAAAGGAAAGAAAAAATAGCAAGCAGCAATATCGTTTCAAATTCATGATAAATTTCCTTATTATAAGAATTATTATAATTATTGTTCGAATTTTAAAATTTAAAAGAGCTGAAAGTTGAAGAACGTCAAAATTTATAACAAATTTTCATTCAAATAAGCATTTAATGATTTTATAAAAGAAAAGGATTTTTTATTAATTTTTCCCTTTTTAGCTTGGATGCAAAGTCTACCAGTATTGTAATTACAGTGAAAGGAGGTGGAATTAAAATGCTACAAATTCATGACAATGGTTCGGGAATAAAAGTAATTATATTTAACTAATTATTTTCCATCTCTTGTAATATTTGTGACTACAAATTATACTTTTATTTAAAGTATTTTGTTGTTTGAACTGCTTGAAAACATAATAATTAATTATTAGGAGGACCTGCCAACATAGGGAAAGCTTGCTCTTTTAGTTTTTATGCACTATTTCTTACAATGTTATTAAAGCTAAATAGGAAATATTAGTTACATTCAGGAATATACTTTGAGGGCTCTGTTGGCAGATTTTATATTTATGTTTTAAAAATAGTTACCTCTCATCTAGTAATTTGTGAAAAGCATTTTATAGTATTGAATCTAACAATAAGAAATCCATAAGTACTGTAAAGTTTGATAGTAAAAAAACATGAGTTCAATAAAACTATGGTAGCAACATTAATGTTTTTAACTTATATCAGGGGGGATTGTATTCCGGGTTTTTCATATCATCCTTCCAGGTTTAGAAAGTAGGAACAGGGCATGTGATTTTTTCGCGGAATTCCGCAAATCTCATGACCATGTGGTCCCGGTATTCCGCGAATCAAAACTTATAATCTGATTAAAATTTTCACTGCAATCTAAAATTTAAATAAAAAATTCTTTTCTACAATTTACATTTCAAAGCCTTCGCTAAATTGCATTAACGAGATGTTTTTAATACATGGTACTCTTTCGCAATTTAGATATTTTTTTTTAATTTGTCAGATTTTTGTCATTTTTAATTTTTGAAACTGCGTCAAAATCTGCTCATATCGCTATTCATATTCACACGATTCTAATATTAAACATCGATTTTCGTATTTACCTGATTTAAATGTTACTTATTGGGAATCGTATTCCCACAATTAAAAAATTATACATGGTGATTGGTATTCACGTAATTTAAAAATCCAATATCACAATTTGTATTTGCAGGTCTTATAAATCAATATCGCAATTCATATTCAAGCGAGTTTAAAATCCAATATCATTATTCGTATTCACGGGGTCTGAAAACTATACATCGCAATTCGTATTTACGCGATTCAAAAATCCAATTTTGTGATTTGTACTTTCACATTCTCTAATCAAATATCACGATTCATATTTACACAATTTTGAAAACCAACAGTGCAATTTGCATTTTCGTGTTCTTAAAATCCAATATCGTGATTCATATTCTCATGGCTTTAAAATCAAATATTGCAATTTTTGTAAGAAATAAGTTTTCTCTTAAATTAGGTACTATAGGAGTGGGATGTTATTTATTGGTTGGTAATTTAATTTAAAATCTTGGTTCAAAAAATTATATTAAATATGAATAGTATACAAATTTATGTTTTTGCACATAAAATTTTCAGGGTTTTTCACTTTGTATCACCAATCACATCTGCATATTTTATATTTAATGTCATAACATATTATATGTTATAGTCTATAACATATTATATGTTAAAGTATTACTGTTTGCGTTACTGTGTTATAAAAAAAGGAAGAAAGTAAAAAAAAAAAAGCAATATCACTTTTCCATTAATTTTTAGGGAATGCCATTTTAAATGGAAGATAGAAAATCAAAACAGGCATTAAGTTTGCAAATTACTTCCATTTCATAACACAAATTTTGTTATAACTAATATATATATTATGCGTATTATTAATTTATAACTCTATAAAAACAAAATTTTTTAGCAATACATTAATACATAATTTTTAGCAATGCTTTAAGATTTTGTTTAGATTTATCTTATTTTCATGCTACTTAATTTTATTTACTTTTATTATCAGTATATGATTACAGAAATGAATTGCTTCTGCCAATCATACATATTACTTACAAATAAAGGTTAATATAAATTTTGCTTCGTTACAATTACATTATTGCAATAATTTTTTTGTTTTGTTTCAAACATGATGTTTTTCAGTTTTTGTGGTCGCTGTCTAAAAAATTTATCTTCTTTGATTATTAGTTTAAATAAAAAATATTTGAAATTTGATTAAAACTCTTTATAGTGCATTTTTATTGAAAGGTCAAAAGATTATTTTAATTAAGCTTTATAAACTTTTATATAAAGACATTTATTTTCCAAATATTTATTGATGAAAATTGATAAACTTAATTAATACTTGGTATGTGTCTTAAATTTTTAGAAAGAAGATTTGGATATAGTTTGTGAAAGATTCACTACTAGTAAGCTTGAAAAATATGAAGATTTAACATCAATAGCAACATTCGGTTTTCGGGGAGAGGCACTAGCAAGTATCAGTCATGTGGCTCATGTAACAATTACTACCAAAACTGAAGATTCTAAATGTGCTTATAAGTTAGTGCTCATTTTTTAAAAAAAAATTATGTTACATTACATTTGTGTTTTAATACAAGTCATCTTGCTTGTTTAGTGCTCATTTTTAGAATAACATATATTAAGATTTCAATACTTATATTTTTCCTGTTTTAGTAATTGTATTTCTGGTTCTAGTGGTACTATTATTGATTATGATCTGTCTAGTAAAATCAAAAATCTTAAAGATAAATTTATTGTTACGGTAGTGGATAAAGCTTCAAATAATTTTTGTATTATGTGTAAATATTTTTTTTAAAATTTGATTATTGGAGAATATAACGCAAATAATACTTATTTTAAATTGAAAGTAGATTGTTGAAAAAAGAATTATTGCATTTAGTAAAAAATTAAAATTTAGGTTTAATAGGATTAAATTTCCATATTTATTTCCTATTGTTAAATTTCATAAAAATCCTGTTAAATTTAGGTTTATAGCGTGTGGTACGAATTGTTACAATTCTGATGTTAGTAAAAAGTTTTTTAGTTTTCTAAAAATTATTTTGCTTAAAATTAAAAAAGAAAAAAAATATTGTTATTAATAGTAATGTTGATGTTTTGGATTATATTAGTAATAATAATGAAATATCCAACATTAATACTTTTGATTTTGAAAATTTGTATACAAGTATACCACACGAAAAGATTATTGATATCTGTAATGGCATTTTTGATAAATATTTATTTAATGAGAAAATTGATAAGTCTAATTGGTTGGATTTGTGTAGGTTTAATCTTTTTGAGAATGTTCTTTTTAATGGTTTAGATTTTTATAAACAAATTATTGGAATTCCACAAGGTAATTCCTTTTCTGGTGCTTTTGCTAATATTTTTTTGCATGTTTTTGAAGCTAAATTTCTTGAATATAATGATTTTAAAGCTTTTAGATATATTGATGATCTGATTTTGTTTAATTGTGATAATTATAATTTTATTTATAATATTTATCCTAAAGATTTGGTTTTGAAGAAAACTAATGAGGATTGTTTTAATGTTGAGTATTTAGATTTTAAAATTGTTATTGTGGACAAAATTATTAAAATTGGTGTTTTTGATAAAAGAAAAGCTTTTAAATTTAAAGTTATATTTTTCTGCAACTTTTATACTAATTTGTGTAATAAAATTTTTAAAAATTTAGTTTTTTCACAATTGGTTAGGATTAAAAATATTTGCAATAATGTTGAAAGTTTTCAAGAGGCTGTGAATAATTTTTTGAATAATTTGAGTAATAATGATTTTCCTTATAATTTTTGTAATGTTAATTTGTTAATTAAGAAAATGATTGAAGAATATTAGTTTTTTTATTTCTTTTAACGGGGCGCAATTCAAGACTTAACTGAGCATCCCCAGTTAATCATTCTATTAATATGTGACGTAATTTTTCTTTGACAACTTCTTCCTATCATTTTCTCAATCTGCGCATTTTAAAAG
Organism: Parasteatoda lunata; assembly: GCA_949128135.1. NCBI lineage: Eukaryota > Metazoa > Arthropoda > Arachnida > Araneae > Theridiidae > Parasteatoda > Parasteatoda lunata. The sequence goes on from OX421978.1 coordinate 19,957,657, forward strand.
AGGGTGTTGTTTTTCTTTTGGTTTAAGTGATTCCTTTTCATTTGGTTTGCTTTAGAGTTCGCTGTCTGACCTTGTTTATGTGAGTTTTTATTTTCTGTTGATTTTTATTTTCTGAAGAATTTGAGTTTCTGATGAGTTGTATGAGTTTCTTTTCTGTATTAGTTTTATGTCTTGCATGTTTTTTTCTCCTGGACTTTTAAACAAAACCTTCGGGGTACTGAGGAAGGTTTTTAGGCTTTTGCCTTCTTCCTCAATAGAAAAGGTTTTGTTTTTTGGCCACTGGGGCCGGTACCCCCTGAAAACGTCGGCTTCAGTGGTCATATTTTTAATTTTGTTTTTTTCCTTTTCTACTTTTATTCTCTCTTTTTTTTGAAAATTCTGCTGCTTTTTAGCGCATTTTTTTAAAAGAAGTTTTGTTCATTTTGTTTAGATATTAATTGTATTCTTTTAGTATTACATTTTAATAATTCAGTGTAAATAAAATAATTAAAAAAAATTTTTGTGCCTAAAAATTATTTTTATTTAAAAAATAAGTGACAAATTTGTTATGTTATTTACAATTTATTGTTTATGTATATCTAAAATCTGAAAAAAGTAAATAACTCTTTTTGTTTTAAACTTTTTAAAGCGATTTTCTTTCTTTTTTTGAAATTAACATCCATTTTAGTCATTAATTGATCAGCCTGTGTTAAAATTTAACATTTTAAGTTCAACTCTTTATTTAATATTCTTTCTTATTTTCAATTTTATATAATTATTTAGAGTTCAATATCGTGATGGCAAGCCTCTACATGCACCTAAACCTTGTGCTGGAAATAAGGGAACTCAAATTTTAGTAAGAATTTTTCTTTTTTAAAAAGTAGTGGAGTTTTTATTAGTATTAAAAAAAAATGTTTAAAATTCTAAGTTATGAAAAGTAACGTGTACTCTTTATTTATATTCATTCCTTCTTTTTATTTTTTCTCATTTGATGTTGAGTTACAGACAAAAAACTTTTTCTAACTAGGTCGAAGATCTATTTTATAATATGAGTGTGAGAAAAAATGCTCTGAAAAATGGCTCAGAGGAATATGCAAAAATAGCAGAAGTTGTTGGGCGCTATGCCATACATAATTCTGGTATTGCATTTGTCTTAAAAAAGGTACTTTCCAGTCATGATTTGTTAAATGAGTTAACAGCAATTATTTAGATTTTAACAATATTTCTATATTATTTTGTAGCAAGGAGAAGGAGGCAGTGATGTTCAAACTTTGAAAGATGCATCAGTGAGAGACAATATTCGAACAATATTTGGTGCTAATGTTGCACGGTAAATATATATATATATTTTTTTATTAATTCATTGTCTAAAGGAAAAGAGAGTTAAATTAAATTTTGACTGTATTATATAAAATAAATATTAATTTTGTAGTAGTAAGAAGACAATAAAAATTTATGCAGTACAGAATGAGTGAGAAGTTCCTCTAATTTAATAACTTATTATTGTATGTAATTACAATAATAAGTTATTAAGATGAAAGGTTGAATTTTTGTTTATGTTAATTATTGGTTTTCGTATTTCAGAGAACTTCTTGACTTAGAAGTAGAAGATTCAAGATTGAAGTTTAAAGCTAAAGGTCTAATATCAAATGCAAACTATTCTGTAAAGAAATGCTCTTTTCTTCTATTCATAAATCGTAAGTTTTTATGCATATTTTTTTCACTGATAATTTGTTTGAGATTATTGCCAAACTTCATTCAGTTCAGTGCATGTATTTCAAGTTTTGATAATTTGAGCTAATTTCAAAAACCTTTTAAAATTTTTATTTTTGTCTCCTAAAAATCAAATATTTTTTTCTTTTTCTATATATTTAATTTCCAATTGTGTGCAGTTATGCCATTTAAGTAGGTGTTATTTTATTTAAAGGTTTTTACTCTAGTTTTATTTTAATCGTGTGTTTAATTAATTCTCTTAATGATTTTTTTATGCAATTTGAATTTAAAGATAGTGTGTCCTTTTTTGTAACGAAGTAGCACAATGTATTCGATATAACTTTATGAATATTTGTTGCTCCTAGTTGTCATAGTTTCATTGTAATACCAAAATGAATTAAAGAGTACCTAAATATGATATCAATATGTTACTATTGATCATTGTTTCTTTTTTCTAGATCGATTAGTTGACAGTTCACCAATGCGAAAAGCTATTGAATCTGTTTATGCTGCATATTTGCCTAAACATATGCACCCTTTTCTATACTTAAGGTTTGTTATATAAATAAATAAATATTTGTTTTTAAACTCTATATTTCACAGAATGCTTACTAAACTATTTTTACTTTATTATTTTACATTTTTCCAATTTTTTTAAAATTCTGTTTTATAGTTTAGTTCTTAAAACCATGTCAATTAATATAACTCACTTCATAATTTGCCTCTTATATATTTTTTAGACAAACAGTAAAATATTTAGTAGTAAGACTAAGTTTTTTAATAATCATCACCCTAAAGCAAAGGCTGTATTAAATCATTTTTTCTCATTAGGCTTAAAAGAAAGCTTTTATTATTTAATTTATAATTCATTTTTTCTAAATAATTGTTTCATTTACATGTCATATAATTTTAGTTTAGAAATTGCACCTCAAAATGTTGATGTAAATGTCCACCCTACAAAACATGAAGTTAAGTTTCTAAATGAATCTGAAATATTTGAAAAACTACAACAAGCAGTTGATTCAAAATTACTGGGTTCTAATACTTCTCGAGCTTTTTTAACTCAGGTAACAAATAATAATGTTTTAGTCTTTTTTTAAAATAGCTTACATAATTTAATTTCTTTATTTCGTCTTAATCTATCTAAAATATCAGTTACATATTGTTGTTATCAAATTATTATATTTTGTCTTTGTTCAGTTATTTATGTTTTCAGCATTTACTGTTAATAAAACTTAGTTTTAGTCTTCAACTTCGCATATTTAGAGACCTTTATTAATTATTTTCTTCTGTAAATTTCTGCTGTATGAGAATGTATTTAGTTTAATGGTTATAAAAAGCATAATTTAAACTTTTGCTTATAAATATCTTCTCTGATTATTAAAAGAATGCAGAAATACCTTCGTATATAATTAATACTGAGGTAGCAATTCTTTATTTTAATTTAAAAAAAAAAACTTTTTTAAGGCTTCGAATACATTTTGTTCTTGGAGTATTTTTTTATTGTTATTATTTTCAAATCTTTTTTTGTTTTTCCAATTCAATTTAGAAAGATCTAGAATTCGTTAGAAAGACTAGGGTCTTCTCTATAAAATTTTCAGTTTAAACTTTTTACTATAATTTTTTTTTTCAAAAGATTTCTGTAAAAAAATGATTAATTCTTTTATTAAAAAAAGTTCTGACCATTGAAAAGCCACGGAATAATATATAATCACCATTTGCAAGTATATAGTTCTGATTGGAAAATTAAAAGCATATTTTTAATTTGTTTGTTTACTGTTTTCTTTTTTAGTAGTTTTATGCTTGTAATATTCTATATTTGTATGTAATGACACAATTAAAATTGTTTTTGAATATATTTGAATTGTGCCATCTTTATTGTCAGTAAGGTGTCTATGACATTCTGATTGTTCTAAAATTTTTAGTTTTACTTTCTAAGTTAACATTTTTACATTTTCTTTCACTTTTATTTTATTTGTGCTCATAAGTAAAAAACTAAATCAAGTCTTATGAGAGTGTATTGTCAACCTATGAAGCGGAAATTTATGTAAAAATGCTGTTAAATATATTGTTAAAGGCGGCAATGCAAAAACTCAAGGAAGCCTACCTTTTTTCGAAATCTGCAGTTATTAATACTTTTGTGCAGAAAACATGACTCTGAAAATGTATTAAAAGATTAGATAAAAATAATTGAAAATTATTGCTAGTATACAGCAAAATGAAAGTCTGTTCCATTCTTATTAATTTTTTTAAACTTTTGTTCATTGTTAATCTAACTCTCTGGATATTGTTTTTTTTTTTTTTTTTTTTTTTTTTAGACTATGTATTTTAAGCGAATCATCTCTAGATCTTTAAAAATTACTCACCAAAGCTACTTGTTATAAATTTAGTAATTTTTTAATAATAATATTTGAACAATATAACATTAGTCTATCCTCATCGTACAAGTTGAAATAATTACATGTATTAAAAATTTTTAAATTTTACTTTAGTTCTATAATGTTAGGACCACTGCTTACCAAAAATAAAAATTAAAATTTTAATTAAGACTGTTTTAGGAAAAACTAGTATCAAACCCAGTTAGATATCTTAATTGTATATTTTTTGGTATCCAAAGACTGATATAGTTCATTTTATAATGATTTTTTATTGTATAGACATTACTGCCTGGAGCACCTGTCACTGTCGATGACCAGTCAAAGGAACCTACAACATCTAATGATTCTTCAAAAGACAAAAAAATTTATGACCATCAACTTGTCAGAACTGACTCTAAAGAAAGGAAGTTGGAGGCATTTTTTTGTACACCTACTTCTGAAATTACAAACCCATCAAATGAAGAAAAAGGGAATGATAAAAAGAAGTAATTATACATATTTCTTTGTAATATTGATTAATTATTTAGTTATTTAAAGAAAAGAATTTAAATATTTTTGTTATTAAATACACAATTATTACTTTTTAAATTATGAACGTTTTAAATATTTGCTTACCAAAATTTTATTTTATTAAAATTTTTTTTAAAATTTAGTAACATTTTATGTAAGTATCTTTTTAAAAAGTTTTACAATGCATATACTGCATAGAGCAATAAATAACCCCAGCCTAACAAGCATGTTTAATTTGTCACTTCCATTTAATATTTTTATTGTATTTACCACTATTATTATTTTATTGCAACTATAGTTTTTTTTAGCTTTTAAAATTATAAGTATTTTCCTTTCAAAATATGTTCTCTTTAACATATAAAAAAGAGAACATATAAATTATATGTTCTCTTTTTAATCATTATTTCTTTAATTCTTATTATTTGCCAAATTGGTATTGCACTTAAAATGATTATGGTAAAGGGTACTATTTATATCCATACAAAGTTTGTGCTTTTTACATTGTCATTGTTCTTAGCTTTGTAAGTATTAGAATTTTGAATCATTTGTATAGAAGAACACCAAAATTTCTGCAAATAATTGCCTGAATTGATAAAAAATGCATTTTTTATCACAACCTGCGGGCTGCATATGGCCCGCAAGAGCTTCAAACACAGTAAATGTTGTTGTTTTTTTTTCGAAAAATATAATTTTTTATTTTTATTTTGAATAGGTTATTTGAGTAATCACAATTTGATGCTCTCAATTTCCACAGATTCTATTGTAAATCTATGTTTTTTCTCGATCCCTTTTTCAACGGTTTTTCTACAGATTTCTGCATGATCACAATATTTTTATACCATATTACGATACGCAAATTTCGAATTTGAGTAATCACTTTTTGACTCTCTTTATTTTTGCTAAATTCATCATTAATCCATGTGATGTTCGATAACTTTTTTGGTATTTATAAGTACCAATTTTCATGTGGTTACCCTGTAGATTCATTTCAATAATTATAACGATATTATCGTTATTGTGCATTTAATTGATCACTTTTTGACTTGCTATATTTGTGCCGATTTCATCGCTAATCTAAATGATTTTTTAAAAATTTCTTTAAAGGCAATTACTCCTTCGCTTTCCCATTTGTTTTTTAAAATCTTATGTTTCTACTACAATATTAGTATGACACATGAATTTCACGATCCCCCAATTTTAACTACGATGTTATTTATTACTACATATGAGTTTCTAATCACGCATTTAAGCAATCATTTTTTGATTACTTTATTTGTGCATATTTCAACGTAAATAAGTTATTTTTTCCTGCATTCTTTTTTTTGAAGTTAGCGCAATGCATTTGTACTTAGAAATTTTATATATTAATACCATGTTATTGCAACATAAAAAATTAAAAAAGTGGGGGTAAACACAATTTTTTAAACTGCTAACTGTTTGTAATTTTATTTTAATTTTTTTTTTCGCTGCGATACAAAAAATGAAAGGGAAAACGTTTTCTTTCAAAAATTCATAGAAACTCATAAAACATCTGATAATTTAAGAAATAGAGATTATAGCTGAATTATAATATCAAAAAGATATTGAATCTTATTTTGTAATACAATGGTATTGTTTAAATTTTTGTTTTTTTTGTTTAAACCCTAAAAGTTTTCCTTGATTAAAGTATTTAATTAAAATTTATATTGCTCATTAAAATGTGTACATATTTTTTGACACTTTCATTCTGTGAGCATTATAATTTGTTTTTGTTTGTTAAAATTTATCTTTATATATCTTTATATTTTTAGAATCAATATAAATATATATATATATATATATGTACATATTTAATAAATCTCATGTTAGTGAAAATTTTAAAAAAAAATTTATGTTTAATTTTTAAGTATTTAATTTCTTACAGATACATTACTAAGTTTTCTGATTAAAAAAAAGTTCTCAGAACACTTATGTGTGTATAAAAATTATCATATTTGCCACCTATGGGACTAAATAAGCTTGCAGCTGTTCGTTATTCAACCTGCTGTCCAAGTGGCCCTTCACCGAAAAAGGTTGTGCACCCCTATTTTATGAGGGGAAATTTTGATAATGTGTTGATTTAATAACAATAAGTATTTCCCCCATTTTTTAAAAATGTTTTTGCTAATTTTGAGTTGGTTGATAGTTTTTCATATCGGAAGTTTAAGTCACACTTTGAAATCTAATAGCTACCAATTACTCTCCCCTCCTCAAAAAATTTTGATCCTGATAATTGCTGATCCTATAATTTTGAAATCCTGATACTTTTGATAACAATTGGTAATTATATATATTACGCCGTGCAATTTCTCATATTTGTCAATAAAGTTTAAAAGTTTTCTGAGGTTTGAGGGACTGGAAATAAATTAAGAACAAAAGGAAATGTTCTAGTACACCCTATGCCAGAAAATATAGCAATGCGCTTGTATAAATTATTTTGGTTGTTATATAAAAAAATTGTATAAAATTTCACGTGCATATCTTTAATATTTATGTAGATATGAAAATGTTTTATAAAAAAAAATATTTTTTTTGCCTTACTTTATTTTACAATAATGGTAAAAGAATTCAATAAAATTTTAAAAAAATGTTGGTGTAATTTTGAATTAATAGCAAAAAAATTTAATATTTGAAACAAAATTTTTATAAAGTTTTAAACATGTGAGTAATGATGAAATGAGAGTAATCCTTTTTTACTGTGTTTGCTCAAATGGCAAACCTAATTTTGTAGTGAGTTGTATTTAATAACTTATTACAAAAATCTGAATTTGAATATCTTAAGAATTTAAAAAGTGTCTAGCAATTTTTAAAGTAGTTTTTGTAAATTTTTCAAAAAGAGCTTTGAATGACAAGGAGGTTTTTCCACAAATTTCATTTTGTATCATAAAATATATTTAATAATTTTTAAATTATAATAAAAATACCGTACAATAATTGTTCAGGCAATAAAATGTGATAGTACAAGAAAAGAAAAAAAGTGATAAAAACATACTTTAATAATGGTCATAATGTTGGGGTCATTTTTAAAAAATCTTGTTTAATAGTTCATGATGAAATTTTTGGAAAACCCCGTACCATTCAGAGCTTCTTTACAAACTTTGCAAAAACTACTTAGAAAGTTTCTAGAAACTTTTTTCATTTTCAAAATATTAAAATTAGACTTTTTTTTTATAAGTTATCAAATACAATTTACAACAAAATTATTAAAAAAATTTTAATAGTTTTATGAACATGCACACTATGAAAGGGTTATTTTAAATGGTCATATTTTGCACAATTTGTAAAATTTTTTTTTTAATTTTGAAATATATTTGTTATTAATTATAAATTGCTTCAAAAATTTTATTTAATTTTATTAAATATTTTTCTTATTGTAGTAAAGAAACGTTTAAAAAAAATTTGTTTTTAAAAAAACAAACTAACTATATTTATGTTATTTTGAACATACATTTTATTTAATTTTATTAAATATTTTTCTTATTGTAGTAAAGAAACGTTTAAAAAAAAATTTGTTTTTAAAAAACAAACTAACTATATTTATGTTTTTTTGAACATTAAAGCTAGACTTACCAAATTTTATGTAGTTATTGCTGTATTTTCTGACAGAAGGTGTTTAAAGAGAGACACTCGTTTTCATGCTTGTTTATTGATGATCTCTCAGACCTCTGAACGCTTTAAGGCTTGTGAGAAATCGCTTGGACCTAACCACTAATAAAGTTATAAAAAATTCTCTAAGTATTAAGATATTTGAAAAAATGTCAAAACTAAAAGTGGCTCTTCCATTATGGTAGGGTAGTATATGTGCCTATTTGGGCGAGTATCTCATTGTTCAATACAAAATTATTTGTTATAGTTGTGATGAAGTGCCACAAAGAGTTGAAATACAATTAACTAGTGTATTAGAACTCCGGGAGGAAATAGAAAAAAACTGCCATGCAGGTAATCTATGTATAATTATATTCTGAATTTTGTGCTTTTTTATTTTAGCGACCTGTTTTCATACAACACTGAGTAAAAATTATGTTTCAGTAAATTTTGCTTATTGGTGTATTATACTTTAAGAAACATTGAATCATTGAATCCTCAAAAATCTCAGGCTACGTTTTTTGGTTAAATTCAGACTTAGGAGTTTTAGATTACATTTAGTCTTTCTAACTTGAAAGTTCTTAATTTAAGTCCATTTTTTTATTAATATCATTTGTAATGTAAATTTTTAGTCATATTTCTAATACAGTCTTAAGTCATCAATTATTAAAATTATCCCTTAAGACTGAATTATCAGTTAGTCTTAAGTTATCAATTATTAAAGTTATCAATAAACAATTTGTCTTAAGTTATCAATTATAATTTGTTGCAATTTACTATAATCTTTCAGCTATTAGATAAAATCCCAAGGAATTTATTAAAAATTGTCTTAAAACTTGAGAGAATAAACGATAAATATAAAATGTTTCATGAGAAACTATATTGCTACCATAACTACAGTAGTACAATATCTCATATCCGGTTAGGCATTTGTTTACCGGAAGGGTCTGTTTTCGGGACACTTTATAAAAATTGAGGTAAACCAATCACTTATTCTTTTACAAAGCAAAAAAAAAAAAAAAAAAAAAAAAAAATTCTTGATGCTTGCTATCTGATAAAAAAAGGTATGAGTAAAAAAATATTTATTTTCACTTATTTATTTTTATTTTTAATTTCTTTTTGCTGCTTTTCTGATAGTTAAAGATTTATTCTGCTTCAATAAGCACACTAAACCAGTTGAAAAGATTAGAGCAATTAAAGAAAAACAAACTTTGAAGGAAAAAAAAACTATAAATATAAATGAAGCTGAATATTAGTACTGTTTGAAATTGTTGTTCAAATTGTTTGTTCGGCCCCAAGAATTTTATTTAGAAATAACCTTAAAAAACCATAGAAAAATCTGCATTTTAGTTTGGGTAATATGAAGTTTTCATATGATTACAGTAAAAAATTGTCCCTGAAACAATCCTCTACTGCATTTACCATTATTTGTCAGCCAAATCCTGTCATGCCTGAGTAATGATTTTAGTATTTGATAGGTTGGAATCATATGCTGCTTTTAATAAAACAATGAAAAATATTTCCATTTTTATTTCAAAACAATGAATAATTAAGCTAGTGAAAAATTTTTGATTTAATGAAAAAAGGGCAATAACTAACCAATTTTGTTTATCTTTTCCGTTTGAGAGAATTTATGTAATTTATAGTTTTGCATATTTTTAATTTTTTCTCCGGTGTTTTCAAGCTTGAGTTATCTAAGTTTGACTGTAAATTTCCAGAAATGGAAAAAATTTTTTTTTGTTTTGATTATTACAGTGTCTCTGTACATTCATCAATGGTTATGCTTGAAAATGTTTTTAAAATATTGTATTTAAAAAACTGTATTAAAACTCTCTCTGTTTATTTTGTTTATTTTCTTCCAACAGTTGCGTTTTGCTACCCATAGATTATAAAAACTTATTTAATTATTTTACAGTCTTAATTTATTTATATAACTACCATCTTTTATTCTTAACCATATGAAATAAATTCCTTAATTTAGAAAAAAAAAAGATTGTTATTTTTAACCCACTGACGGTTCTGCACGTAGAAAGTCATATTTTAACCTGCAGTCTTCACTGCATAGCAAAACCGGTTTTCCAATGTTAATAGATAGGGGAACTGTGTGTAGGGGAGAAACTTTCTCCCAATTTCGCCCATTTCCTTAACCGCCAGTGGGTTAAATATATATTATGTCTAGATTTATCTTAATTATCTAGAATTTTATTACATCTTTGTTTCTAGCATTTAAAAAGATGCTTTAAAACTTATAGGTTTGCATGAAATTCTGCAGAATCTGACATTTGTAGGTTGTGTTGATCAAAAGTATGCTTTATTTCAACACAACACTAAGCTTTATCTGGCAAATACTCATGAAATAAGGTAATACTTATTTGAAATGTTGTTTTTCAGTTTGAATTGAAAATTCTAAATTAGTGTGGCTAAAATCCTTTCACAAATTTTTTTCCAGCAAAGAACTTTTTTATCAAATTATGCTGAAAGATTTTGGAAATTTCGGTGCACTTCGACTTTCTGTAAGTAGTTTATATGTATTTAAAACATTTTGCAAGTTTTCTAAAGTGGACCATTAATTTATGCATTACAACTAGAAATTTATATATTACAACTGGCTGTATTATCTTTATGGAAGCAAAAAAAAAAATTTCCCATTGTAACTACTCTGGAAAAGTTTATGCATTTTAAATAATCATGGTCAAAACATTTAGAAATAGTGTTGCTTGTATCTCTAAAAAAAATAATTGTGTTTCACTATTTAATTATTTGAATCTTCAAAAAGTGCTATTAAAAAGGGCTTTTTTTTATTAGCAAAAAATCATTCTATTTTGTCACCTCATTGTTTGTATATTTAAAAAGTAATGTGCTATTTGTAACTTTACCTAAGCTCATTCTATTTCCTTATTTGATTATTTCTGTTTTTAAAAAGTGCTATTAAAAAGTTGCTAATTAAAAGGAGATCATTCTATTTCCCCATTTGATTGTTTCGATCTTAAAGAAAATTGAAGTTAACACTTATTTCTTTTTTAAATCTCAGCAATTTTGAATATATATATCATTTTCAAAAATTGCTGATTTAATTAAAATTTTTATTTCTTCCATTCAAATGCTCATACGCTGCATTTAAGTGCCAAGAAAAACATGCAGATGCAGTGTCAAATTTTTTTTTTCAATTAAAGTACTTTCAGATATGTTTTACTTAAAAAAATTTTAATACCCACTTTCCCACATATTTAGAAGTTTAAGAAACTGTAAAATGGAAAAAATTCATGGTCTAAGAATTAGCATTAATTAGAATATCAGATATTACCTCTTAAAACTGTAGGTTGCACCTTAAAAGTAATGTGGCAATATGAATACTTGATATAAAATTATTCAAGGTATTACCAGGGTTTGTACGCATCTGTAAAAATTAATAACTGGTATCAATTTTGTTTTACAGAAGCTGAAAATTTCTTAATATTAGTTTCCACTATTAAATAAAATTTCATATCCATCACCGTTGGATCTATATATATATATTTACTTGGAGAAAATAAAATATTCTGGTAGCTACAAACATAATATAAAAAATTAATATTACCATTATTTCCACTTTTTAATTTTTTCCTGGTACGTATGAACCATGTGTTACATTTTTTATCTATTTTCTTACCATTTCAAAATCCATATTTTTTTTGAAGGAATGAAATACTAAAGGGGATAATACATTAAAATAGATTGTTATGAAATGGAATAGGTCAGGGTATAGATAGCTCACCTCCCAAAAAGATGAAACAGGTTCGGATATTGAAAATAACTGGTCAATCTTGACCACAATGCTAACATGAAATATCCCTAGTGTCATGGATCACAAGTATCCTCTTGGAGCAAATCATGGGAGGTTTTCCTCTTTATGAAATGCAAATACATGTTAGTTTCATTAAAAAATTCCTCTAGTTCTTGCTACAATGCTAAAACGAGGACATTTTTTTCTTCTTCTGGTTGGATTTAAGATTAAAAGGCTATAGTTAAACATTGGTAGAACCAAATTCTATGTAGATTGGCTGTCAACAATGCTGGTTTTAAAACAGATTGTTATAGTGCTACAGTTTTATGCAGCAGAAGTATGTAGTTTTTGTAATAGATTTAATTTTTTTAAAATAGGTATTTAGGTTACTTTTAATAAATAAGTAGGTAATAAATATTTTTAGAATCCGGCACCAATTTCTGAGTTAGCTATGTTGGCTTTGGACAACGAAGAGAATGGGTGGACAGTAGCAGATGGACCTAAAGAGGATTTGGCTAAATATGTTGTAAACCTCTTGAAGTCAAAGGCACCCATGTTAGATGAATATTTCTCAATCGAAATTGATGAGGTAATTACAAATTATATATATATATATATTTTTGCTATTAGTAATATTTGATGTTTACTTACATTCATTAAATTTTTATTAATTATTAAATTTTTGAGGCTTAGCTATTAAATGTTATGAGAAAATTTTCACTTTAATAAGAAATCTAAACTGTCAATCGAGATGTAATTTTGAAATATTAGTACCTGTTACAAGTATAAAAAAAAATGATTTAACAAAGTGAACAACAGTTTTAAAATTTCATACGCAAGTTGAGTTGATTTTTATTTTCAATTATTTTTTCTTTCAAATTTGGGGTAAACTCATTGCCCATTCAAGTGCTGCAGGTTGTGCAATTCTTATGGACATACAATTTATTTTACTTATTATTTATTTCTGGTACATTCAGTAGAATGAAATTATTCACTTCTTCAATCAGTTTTAAATATCTATATCTTCACTTTGTAAAAAATCTTGGATGTATAAAAATAATTTATGAGATAAATTTTCTTTTGTCCAACTATATTCGGGATATTGTATTTGTATTGTAATATAATTGTTGTTGTATATTGAAATATAATTGTATTGTAATATGTGTCTTGCCTAATAATTTTGTGTCCATAGTATTATGTTACACATGCGATACCATGCCCATGTTATTGGGTTATATATATTTAGCATTTTGGTCATATATATGTAGGGGAGTGTCGGGTACCCCCGCCCACTGTCAATTTCATATGTATAGAATATTTTTTCAAGTCAATAGGCCATCGGGCATTAATTAGTATATTAAAAAAAGATTATTTTCAAAGTTTCAAGTGCTATTTATGAAGCTGGTAACATGGTAAACAATAGTTTTGAAAATATGTTGAATACAGCAGTCAAATTTTTTAAATTTCTATTTTGTTAAGTTAAACTATTCTTTTTTTGGTTTATTCTTTTTGCATTTAATTAGATGATAAAACAATAGAAACATACAAAAATATTGATTATTACTTAGTATTATTCAGAAATATAAGCAATACTCCTTAAGTGGGCGGGGATACCCGACTCTCCCCTATATAATGAACAAAACACTTGTAATATTATAAAATGCTCTAGCTTTTATAGAACTACGCAAATTTTGGTAAGCACCAATTATTGAAATAAAAACAAAGAGATTTACAAAGCTATTGCTACAGTAGCACCTGTTTATGGCATAGAAACATGAAAACAGACATTAGAAAAACAAAATCTGGAAACGAGAATATTTGGTAGGATCAATGTTAAGTCTATGGAACAGAAGTCGCTTTTAACGAGCAAGACCTGGTTTTAGTGAGCAATATTTTTCTGTCTTGCAATCTTTTTTCTCATCTTTCTAGCCTTTCTGTCTCATTTTTTTTTCCAAAATGATAAGAAATGCGCGCGAAGAAAAAAAAAACGCGAACTGAAATTGGCCTTGTCGCTCTAATCTAAAGCATAAGAAAAGTCACGTGAGAGTAGGCGGTGACGTATCGATTTCGCACCTTATCGGCTGGTTGGGGGGGGAGGGGTTAGTTGTTATTAAATTAAGAAAAATATTTAATTAAAGTAATTAATGGAATTAAAGTAAGCATTAATTAAATTATAAGTAAACTCAATCATTTGACCTCCCAAGCCACCTACAGGCTTCTGGTTGCACGCCTGCCTTAAGGACCCGTTTATTACGAGCACTCGGATTTAACGAGTACATGTTACGGTCCCTTTGTGCTCGTTATAAACGAGTTCGACTGTATAATGATCTAAGCGTATAAAGTTAAACTTAAAACACATTTTAAACAATGAAACTTACTCATTAGCCTTAAATATTTTATTGTCAATGGCTAAAGGAAATTCTGCGCCCTGGTTTAATGGGCTATCTCTATTGAAGAGAAAATTAAACTTTGACAGGTTTTGAATGGCTTATCAAAATCTTTCTGAACTGTTGCATTCATGGGATAGGGTGCCTGCCATTTTTTTGGCAGTTCAACGGAACTTAACAGTCTGGAAAATACAACAGTTCTCTGTTAAATTAGAATTTATTGATCATCCTGTACTGTTAGCAGATAATTTATCTTAATTGTTTTAAATGAATGGCTTATTTAATTTGATCCTACAGGAGGGGAATTTATTGACCTTGCCTTTACTTTTGGATAACTATGACCCACCAATGATGACTTTGCCAAATTTGATTCTTCGATTAGCCTCTGATGTAGATTGGTCTTCAGAAAAAGAATGTTTCAATTCATTATGTCGTGAAATGGCTTCTTTCTTTGCAGTACCTAATGAACGCATGTTTTTAGAAAAATCAGCTAATAACGAGGTAACTATAAAATTTCCCACTTTATTGATGTTTAGCATTATGTTAACCATTTCTTATCAAGTTATACAAAAAAAAGCAGTAATTGCTAAATCAAATTATTAAAAATGCGAGCTAGAGATATATCTCTAGTGCTATTATTAATAATTTGTAACCCTGTATTATTAAAAAGACATGTTAATTTTGTAATTTTATTGGAAACCATGTATGGTGAAATATTTTTCCTGAAAATAATATTAGATGTTTAAATGAAGAAATACAGGGTGATATTTATTTTTTGCTGACTCAATATATATTAAAAAAATGGAAACTAAAAAAAAGAACAAAAAATAGCACTTTTTATGATTACAATTTTGCAAATTTAAAACATTGTTATTAAGAATGATACCCAGTTGTGTAACTTATTTTGTTTATAATTAAGCCAAATTTATTAATTTATATAAAGTAAAGTGATTTATTGTAAAATTTTATTTTAAAATTATCTATGTAACTTGGCATTAGTTTTAATGTCATGGCTTTATATGTTTTATAGCTCTATGGAATTCAAGAAAGTATTTTTGATTTCTGTTTCAATACATATTTTCCACACAGATTGATGTATCTTTATCAAAACAGTTATATAATTTTAACACAGATCTTTTCCTTAGAAAAAGTTTTTATCTTAGGTAAAGCTTTAATTTATTTAGAATAACTGCTAATAAGAATCTTTTACCGTTTTCACTTGATTCTAGTCCAAGCCTTCAAATGATTTAAAATCTTAGTAACACAATATATTCTCGCAAAAAATGTTTTGGTTACAGTAAAATTAAAGTTGCTAACTTTTTAAAAATAAATTGTGCTTATCATATATCAAATATGGGCAGATCAGATTAAGCAGTTTTTATTTTAATTTATAACTTATTATGTTAAGTTTGGATTTTTTGAATTTTAAAATCAGAAAATTGTTTCTACTTATTTGAAGGTTTTGATTAAAAAGTAAAATTTAATTTGAAAGAATGGTAGGGCTACACACATTAAATGGAATCAATAAATTTTGTTAAAAAATACTACTATTACTTTAATACTTTACTATTTAAACACTTTGTAAAACATTTAACTTTTCATTAAAAACACATATAGTTTTGGCAGAAATTTAAAGCAAAGGTAAACTTTAAACACAATTTCTCATGAGATACCGAAATTTCAATACTCTTTTCAATACTTCTTTTGTATTCACTTTTCTCAGTAATAATTCGAATTTAAAAAATGTACTAATATTTAATATTAAAATTTATTTTGATAAATATTTATTTGAAGCATTCTTTTAATTTTAAAGTAGTGATTAATATTTCAATAAAAAAATTTTATTATCTTTTTTTTTTTTTTTCTGCAAAAATATTCTGAACGTTCATTTTTTGACCGACAATAAATGTTATTTTATTTAAAAAAAGACGGCTAAATGCTTTTTCTTTTCTTTTCCTTTTTTAAATAACTGAATAAATTTTTTTTCTTTTTTTGCTTTATTTTAGGATTCTTCTGACAGATCATTAACAAAATGGACTGTTGAACATGTAATTTATGCAAATGTTAAATCCCAACTTCGACCACCAAAGCAGTTTTCTACAGATACTTCAATTTTACAAATTGCCAATCTTCCTGATTTATATAAGGTCTTTGAAAGGTGCTGAAAACTATTTCTTGTAATGAAAGTGTAAATAATGTAAATAAACTTACACAGAAACACGAGTTCATAATTTTCATTTTATTTTTATGATTGCAAAATTAGTTTAGCTCCAAAAATAAAAATAAGCTTGTGTAGCAAACTGAGATCAGAAAATCATTGAAAAATCAAATAGTGCAAGTGAAACAAATTAGATTTTTTTTTAACAAATGCTGGTAATATGAAATTACAAGAAGGCAACAATTATTGTAAAGGCACAGTAAGAATAGGAAAATGCATACATTAACATCACAGATTGTTAAATAATATACACATTAAGTCCATAATTTTGTAATCAATATTAGTATATAATCAATTACCTTAAAATAAATTTTATACTCAGTATTTATTATAGTTAAACAACTAACCCCCTAAACTTAACAAGTTTAAATTTAGTTTTCGCTTCTATGTATCATTTCTTTCTAATAAAATGAGGACATAATGATTTGCTCTGCAGGTATAAAATTTGAAAGTGGGTTAATGTAATATATTTTTTGGGCAAAAAAAGTCTTAAAATATACTTCAATTTCATTTTATTGGTAAGAAAACGTTTAAGTGCAACTTTATTTAGTAGTTTTTTCATATATGTGACTAAGCAAAAACATTTCAATTAAAAGTAATCATTTTTATTATATGCATGAAGGTTTCAAAAATGCATTTGAGGTCAGTTGCTCCTGAAATATTATATTGATTCATATTTAGTGAAAAGCATTAAGAATTGATAAGAACTCATAAAAAATATTTTAGGATGGTATTTTCCAAAAATTGTCTATACATCTTTTAAAATATAAATAGGCAAAATTTATAGTTAATAAATCTGGTTAAAATTTAGGTCATTATTTTATAAAAATAAATTTTCTAGCATAATGAGTATGTTCACACTTTTTCTCACAAACCCAGTATTGACAGAGATAAGCACAACTATATGTGCTAGATTTATTTAGTTTTAAGAAGATTATTAATGTTAACAATAAATTCCTTAACAGTATTTATATTCCATATTTAAAAAAAGATAAATTATTATTATATAGGAAGAGGGAAATAGATTTTTTGTAAAATTTTTAATACAATTATGAATGATCATTTTATTGTGTTTTAAATTAAAAGTGGATATATATATCTTTTAAATATAGATCCACATAGCAGCAAACAACTCAAAATGATTAACAAAACAGCTTTTTCAAGCCAGGATAGTCTGATCTTATGCCTAATTGAATAAAGTTCTTTTCTAGTACATTAAAAGTATAATAGCTTTAGTGCTATATTTTGGAAAATAAGATGTCACTAAATATACACTCACACTAAAAACATCTGAAATATTTTAGAACATTCAATGTTTAATTGTACTTAATTTATATTAAGTATGAAGAAGAAATTTTTTGTATTAAATATGCTATAGATATACAATAAACTCCCGATCATCCACACTTCACTTTTTTTTTTTGTTGCAATGATAAACAATATAGCATTTATAATTGAAAATAAATTAATAGGGATGGAACTATTTTAAGAATTTTGAAAAAAAATATACTAGCATGTTCATGTTCGTAGCTCAGGTGTTCACAATTAACCAAATAATTGGTATACATATAAACATTGTAGCTTCAAGTGCAAAACCTGAGTAAAAACGAGCGTTGAAAGTGTGGAAATAGCTAGGCATTCATGAAGAGCAAGAAAACGTCAGCTAAGATTTACCGCGGTTGAAGTTTAAATTTCAAAGAATAGATTCAGCACCCATCAAAGCAGTTTCTTCTCCTGCATCCTATTGTAATTATTCAAAGCAATGATAGCAAGTAAAGAATTTTAGTTTTTTCTATCTTGCCTTCATATGATGAATGGGAATAGATTAGTCACTTATTTAGTTAACATGTAACACATTTTGGAACTCTTATCAGTTATAAAATTGATAATTAACAAGTGAAGGTGGTTCCCACACACACACACGACACATATACCCTTAAAAGAATGAAGCAGGGACTTGAATAATTTATGGGCCATATGCATTATTTCAGAATTGTAGTCCTTTGTTTATTTTTAGTTTTGTTACTGATAATTTTTTTAAAACATCGTGTATGTACAGCAACTCTTTATAAGCAATAATTTATGTGTTTCGAACATTGTTTGCACATTTCCCCCCCTTTTCCCATTAGCGTATGAACTCCCGAGTTAAAAGTCTACTTGTGTCTGTTTTATCTTAGCCTCCAGCTCTCCAACACCAAGAAACAAAAAAAAAAAAAACAAAAAAGTTGGTAGGCTTTTACACGCAAAAATAAAAAAAAATTTATATGAAGAAAACTGTTAATAATAGGTACTGAAATTTATCATTTATGATGGGTGCCTTTTAAAGAGTTTTGTGTATTATCCGCAAATTTGCTTCCTGGGCGACTCAATTCTGCAAATAATCAGGAGTTTACTGAATATAAACATACATACATATAATTTAATACCTTTCTTTGCTGATCAAATCCTAGTAATTTAAATTTTCTTAATTAATAAACACAAAAAGGACAGTTATAAAAATTATGTTGACATTCATTGCTAATACAAAAGCATATAATGTGGCACATAAAATTTTTAATTAGTATTATGATTAAAATGAATAAAGAAAAACATCAGTAGAACAACTTTAAACCTTCAGAAATATCAATTCGCATTTTATGCATAACCAACAACACTTTTATTACTAGCTTTAAAATTCATAACAAACTCTGATCACAGATTCCTTCATCACAATTACACAAGGCAAGCAGTATTATCGATTTCTTTTTATACACACACCATTTAACAATTTTAGCTAAGATACTAACTTACATATCTTTAAACCTTATTACTGTGGGGAATAATTTGCAACACTATTTCTGCTGAGTTTTATTTTTGAACTGTTTTAGAGTTAGTTATGCTAATTCCGAAATTTTTAATCATTGGAAGTATTATTTCTTTTCTATTGCCCAACACATACCTTCTTTGGCTGGTTCTGGGTGAATGACACCATAGGGGAGGTGTCACAAATGTATATTTGTCTAGACTAGTTTACTTACTCCTGAGATTGATACAATTTTGCCTGAAATAAATAGGGGGACCTTAAAAAATGATGTGATAGTCAAAACTCTGGTTATTTTTGGATTGAGAGGCTAAAAGCAAGTCACAGATCTAAAAAAAAAACAATATTGCTTTACTTACTTAAGATTTTAGTTCAAATATATAATTTGCTTAAATAAAAAAAAAAAACTATAAAATGTATTAAAAAGGTAAAATAGAATTATTAAATAAAATTTTAATAGAACTCAAACCCAGTTTAAAAAAATCTTAAAACCATTTTTATCAATATAACACAGTAGGAATTCTTTTACTTGGCCTTAACTAGATGAAACTAATAAGAGATACCAAGAGCCAAAAGTGCGTAACTTTAAAAGATGGTGAATTAAAAAATACAATATTTTTTGCTTATGATTTGTTAATGACAAATGAAAAAAAAGGGGCAATACAGGGCCCTTCCTAGAAAACAGCATATTTATTAAAGTAATACTAATATTTATACCATTTAATTTGATATTTTCCTTATGAATGATACTACAGGTGTACCAGAATATCATGTTAAGTAATAAGCGGCATCAAACGGTTAATAAAGATTAAAAATTTCCTCTTTTTTTTAATACAACGCCACTTATGAACATTCATTGAAATATCTGTTTGATTTCCAAATTAGCAAAAATTCTGTTTCTTTCTTTAAAATGTGTGTGTATGCATATATATCCTGATAATCCAAACCTCTAATCATTGATAGTTTATTGTAGGTGGTAAAATAGATGATATTGGATGAATTTATTCAAAATATTTGAGACGTAAGAGTATTAAATACCCTTTTGAAATTATGAACAATTCTAAAAAGCAACATTAAATCTACAATGTTTTAAATTATTGTCGGATGGATTCATACAAGAAAATATGAAGTTGAGATTAAGATATTGTTTTGAGATAAGTAGATGTTTTATTTATTTCACAATTAAATAATTATGTAGGATCTTTCATTTATTTTGGGAATTCATTTTGCAACATACATAGGCATCTAAATCCATAAAATGTATATGAACAAAATCACTGGATAAGTTCAGGCTACAAATATTTTTTAAAAAAAATAATTTTGTTACACTTTTAATTTATTAAAACTTTCACTATCAAAGCAAAAGTATTTTTATCTGTTATTCAGTACATCTTTTAACAGTTTCATGCTTTAAATATTTTGTTGAAGAAACAGTCAGGAACAATTATGGTTTTGCCTATAAGCATGATATAAATTTTTCCAAAAAGCCAAAAATTTAACTAATTACATTTGTTGTTTAAAAAAATTATAATAAAATCTGTCTAAAATGTTTGATGCTTAAAAATTAAGATTAAAATTAATTCAGATGAAGACATTTTGATTTGGCAGTATATCAATGAGTTAATTTTGTCTCAGCTTGTATTAAATACTCTACATGTAGAATCAATGCATTTCAAATAACTTTTTGATGTAGTTATTTTGCTGAAAATTTCAAAAATTAAAGTTATACTAAATTACACAGCTTTCTTAATTAATCTAATACAGCCTTTGCTAAATCAAGCAGCAGCTTAGCATAAACAATTGTACAGCATAATATCAGGAAAAATAATCAGTTCTAAACATGGTTGAAAAGAAAATGATAGAAAAAAAAATGATAGAAAAAAAAGTAATGTTTAATGCAGAACGTTTGTAAAATATTTTATTTTCTATTATGATAAACAGAATTCTCAGAATCGTAACCATATTCTGCATTTATGATGACATTGGTCCCAGTATAAAAGGGAAAAAAATATTGAAAAGCACAAAAAAATGAAATACTAATTGATTATTCACATGCTTAATAAAAACTTAATAAAACTATAATTAATAAAGAAAAGTTATATGATTAATTATGCAAACATAAATAAATTAAAATTTCTACCACAAGATATCACAGAAACGACACTATTTGTTAAAAAAATAAAAAACTCTCAGCATTAAAATAATTTTTTATAAACCAAAAACAGGTATATTCCACTATGAATATGACAGGCACTAATGGTAATATAAGAAACATAATAACAGGTATAATTTCAAATATTTTGTGTGAATACTAAAATATTTTTAACTGCAAAAAATAAATAAAAATGAGTTAGTTTACAAGAAGCAACTTTGTAAAATATGAAGTTTAAACTGAGTTAGAGATAAGCTAAAAACCTACTTATCTAAATTTTATATAATCTATACATAGATGTTAATAGGCTGATTTTTAAGCATTGAAAATAATTACTATATACAATGATTACAACAATACAAGCATTTGCATTTTATATGTTTTTAATAAATTAATTTCACTGCGAATAAATAATCGTAGTTCATCATTTTGATTTGCATAGGAATAATTTCAATCAACACTGTCGAAGACTTCAGTCATAATTTATCTCTATACAATTCTGACATGAACACAGACACAAATTATTGCCACTTTACATAATCCACAGAAATAATTGCATCCTACATAATGTTTCATTTTAACTGGATGGAGGTATTCTCTGCGAATGTAGTATTTTCATGCTCTGTAAAAATAATAAAATTAGTAAAAAAATAAAAATAATTGAAGAAATTTTAAATATAAAGTTTAAAAAAAATAAACAAAAAAGTATAAAATTGGAAAAGGAAGAGTTTAAAAAATATATTTTTAATGCATAAAGTTTTCATTATAAATTATTTTTATTCTAAGCGTATAATTAATCACTAAAAAGTTTTAGTGTATAAAATAATTTTGGAATATATTTTTGCAAAGGTTTTTTTCTTTTAAATATATTAATCTCAGAAAACAAATTTTTTGTAAAAAAATACCAGCAAAGAATATTTATTTGTAAAAAATAAATATAGATAAAAGCAAGAAAAAATTTTCGATTTGTTTTACGATAGATATCTGTATATGTTATATTATACATTAAATGTGTTTAGAAAACTTATTTCTCAAAAATATAGTATTATAATTCTATTAAATAGCAAGGAAAAAATTAATAATTACTATACATATAAATTATTCATAAAAATACTACTATACATAATTTATTACAATTTAAGACTTTCCCACCAATTGTCACATATATGTTTTAGCATGACACGTTTTCATCTCCTGGCTAACACGTCTGTGTGCCAAAGCGATTTCTCATTCAATCCTGATTGTCACATATTTGTGACAGCGTTAAGGACGTTTTAAAAATTATAATTTTTGGTATAATGATCATGATATGGCTATAGGATTTGAGATACATGTAGATTTGAACTTATATCAAAATGAGAGACATATGACTCACATGCACCTGGGTTTTGATTATGTGAACATCTGTGATAAAAATGTTTCCAAATCACATGCTTCAAGACAACTTCTTAAAGTGAGCACACAGAGTTTGTTTCTAGCAAGTGGGAAAGTTTTATTTTGGCTCGAGTGTTGTGTATTTGGGTTTGCATTCCAGTTTTCTATCCATTGATAAGGTAGATCTTGTAGACGTCAATTTTCTTTTATTTTTACAGTTACAGTGTTAAAATTAAAGCATAATTTTTTTTAAATGATCTCGAAACAGCAGAAGGTGCGTAAAAAGGTATTTAAACAAAAAAAATTAAGTAAATAAAGTATGGGCTGTAAATATATGCAATATTTATGTAAAAATTTGCAACTGCAAAAATTGCATTTAAAGAAGAAAAAATTAAGAAAAATATGTAAATAAAGGAATAGATATGGTATGTGTTGTTTATCTTCTTTACAGAATATTTTTAAAGAACACATTACTATTTTAGTTATTTCATGGATCAAGGCTTAACAGCAAAAATCCACCAGCCGTGAACAAGAGCTCGCTAAAGAGAGTACCGGCCTCGGCGATATGCATGCATTTGCAACTCCTTTAGCAAAATGTTTTAAAGTGTAATTTAACACAAAAATGTACAGCGCGCCCAAAAAAAACGGATCACCCTAACTAACTTTTCATTTGATGATCGGTTCTTCACGTTTTAGGACTCAATCTTAATGGCTCAAGGGGGTGACCTCTATGCTAAGAAATTAATGCAGATGATATTTTTAGTTACAAAATCTCTGACTTTCTCTGAATAGACAAATTTTTTTTCAACAGATTTGATTTCGGGTCCCCTGAATATAACGGGTAGCTATAATCTAGGAAATATGGTCCCCATATTTAGGTCAGGAAAGGGATCCGAAGTTTGGACCCCTTAACATTAATTTTACTTTTGGTGTATTTGGCAAAATTTTTCAACTTTTTGAGCAAACTGAAAATTTTTTGCACACAATTATGAAATTAATTTATTCAAAATAATTTCCGTGCAAAAAATAAATTTTAGTAAATTTTTTTTTTATGTAATAGTAAAAAAAAAATTAAATTTAAAGGTATAAAATTTTTTACATCATTTTAAAGCATGTAATTTTGCTTTGTAAAATACAAAATTTGAGCAAAAACGGATAAATAGTTCCTGAGAAATTGAATTTTAAAGAAGTCCTATATTTAAAATTCGATTTCTCAGGAACTATTAAACCTATTTCCCTTTAAATTTGTATTTTGCCAAGTAATATTATATACTTTAAAATGGTGTAAAAATTGTATGCCTTACAATCCAAAATTGCTTTGACTATTATTTAATAAAATAATAAATATTTACTAAAATTTATTTTTTGCATGCAAATTTTATAATTGTGCGCAAACAATTTTCAATTTGCTTAAAAAGTTCTCAAGATAAAAGTAAAATTAACAATAAGGGGTCTAAGCTTTGGAACGTTTTTCTGGCCAAATTTTGGGGACCATATTTTCCCAGATTGTGGCTACCCCTTATATTTAGGAGGTCAGACATCCAAATCCATTTAAACAAAGGTATGTTTATTTAGAGAAAGTACGTTTTTGAGTCTGATTTTGTAACTTAAAATATCATCTGCACTAATTAATTAGAATAATTGAGGTCATCCCCTAGAACCATTAAGTTTGAATCCTAGAACGTGAAGATCTGATCATTAGATCTAAAGTTATTCAGAGTGTTCCTCTTTTCTTTTTTTTTTGCACACTGTACAGTCAGCAAAAAAAAAAAGATATCACCCTGAATAATTTTCGTTCTAATGATCGGATTTTCACGAACTAAGTGTCAAAATTAATGGTTCCTGGGGGTGACCTCAAATATGCTAATTAGTTAGTGCTAACTATTAATTAAGTTACGAAATCAGACACAAAAACGTACTTTCTCTGAATAAACATATATTTTTTTTTACATATTTGGATTCCTTATCTTCAAAATATAGGGGGTAGCCGCAATCTGGGAAATGTGGTCCCCATAGTTTGGTCAGGAGAGCGATTCAAAGTTTGAACCCCTTAATGTTAATTTTACTTTTTGCGTTTTCAGTCATATTGTAAAAACTAATGGAGCAATTCAAAAAAATATTGCACCAACTCATAAAACGCATTTACCCAAAGATAATTTCATGAAAAAAATAATTTTTAATAATTATAAATTATTTTTTTTTATTTAATTAAAGAGAAGATGAAAAAATTTTGAATTATAAGGTATGGATTTTTTTATACCATATTAATCTACATGCTTTTCAATTGAAAAATCTAAAGTTTCAACTGTTTTTATTTATTAGAAGATGAGAAAAATTAAAATTAATTATTTTAAAAAAAATAATTTGGCGACAATGAAAAAATGATTAAATGGGGCGATTAATATTAAAATGTGATAAACTTACGAAGAACTTGATTTAGCGCGTGTGTCGTAAAATTTCATTCATATTTTTTTCGCTAATAATCGTTTGCTAATCTTTTTTTTTAAACTATAAAATATAATGTTTTTTTTTTAGTCCTCTAAAAATCTATTTGAAATTAAGTAAAGAAATTTGAATAAAACATTTTATTGAATAAAAAACATTTTATTCAACAAATGTCGAGTTTTATAAAAGCATGCTTTTGATAGAATATGATTATACACCAGATTGTGCTTACTTAATGTGATTATTTTTTAGTTTTTTTTTTCTCAATAACTGATACAATTACAATAATATACATACGTATGAATAGATTTGGAATAAAATATTTCTCAGTTTCTTGTATATATTTTTTATGAATATTAATAAAAATACGCAGTAAACATATTTAAGCATATCTCACATCATCGCAAATTTCTCAACATCTTATATATCGTGTTAATCTTAAAAGTAATTTTTTAATCACCTGTCCGGAAGTGTTTCGCAGAACTATTTAATTAAATTGTAGCATTTTTAAAAATTTTATTCTTTACCCTACTACATTTATTATTTCTTCATTAATATACTAATCAATTTTTTTAGTACTTTAATTTAGATTTTCTTTAAAGTAAAGTTCCTTTTTACATTATAGTCAAGTTTTTTTTTAAAGAATTATTGTCTGCTAGCTAAGAATAAGGCCTTGTTAAGAAATTAAAAACACTCCGCTGCTTAAAATTATTTAATGCAAAACAGCTGATTATTTACCAAGCATACTATTTTTTTCGAAAAAAGAATATAAATCATTGATTGTCTTTTTTGTTTTGTTTCTTGTGACTTCAACATAGATTATATAATATAGTGTCCATGTTTTATAAGTCACTACAAAGAGTATAAAGATACCGAACATAAAAAGCTGTCAAATACGTAGCCAAAACTTTTAAGCGTCTTAAAATATCTCAGTATCTTAAATGATTCTTTCTTTATGATTCCATGTAGATTTTTTTCCGGATAATACACTAAACTATTTTGTTTAATTTTTTACTTTAGCACGATTCCCAAGATATTATTGTAGTATAATTTGTTATCAGGAACAATGCCTTATTTTGTTTAGCAGGAAACACTAAAAATTGAAATTTGTAAAAAGTTTCCGAAGCCGTGCGAATTTTAGAATCATCTGATTTAAAAAAAATGCAATAAAAAATACGTAAATTTCCGAACTTATTTTGATTAAAAATAAAAAAATAATAAAAAACGTGGTAAGAAGGCTAACATACTTTTTACAGAACTGTGTAAACCAGTTTTTTCTAAATTTCGTCAAAAGAGGATAAGAATGATATTGCTCCAAGGGACCAACTCAATAATTTCGCTATTTCCAGAATGAAATCTGTTTGATCGAAACATATTTCCTTGAAAATAAAAACGGGGAAAAAATTAACTTTTATTATTTATCTAAGCTTATTCCATTCATTTAATGATAGCGGTATCAAGGTTAAGGATATGCGATGGAAGCCCCGTTTACTATTATACTATAAATGCGTTAAATCATGTTGCTTGAATAATTTATATTAAGCTTATTATTTAATGATTTTAAGCAAATAAGGGTGTAAAAATAAACTCAATCAAAATACTCCGAAAGTATGCCCTAAAATATTTGTAGAATAAACTTTGGAATCTATATATACAAAATACCTTTTCAAACAACTTCGAGTAGGACGGAAACGCTAACTTGTTTAAAATAGTTGTCCTTGTAACTATTTAATTTCGATTTCTGGTGCTAGGGGACATTCCATTTTCACATTCGACTTTTGAAATTTCAATTGTAAACAGAATTTTTTTATGTCCTTAAATTAAAATGTTAAGGCTTGCAGCAAAAAAAATTGTACTGCATGGATTTTTTTACAAAATAGCGAATTATTATTTTTTTAATCTAAGAACCTGTGCCTATAACTTAAGTAAAACTTATTTTAATATCGAGTGAAATAATTTAATATATTGTGTAACTAAATAGATAATCCCAAGAAATTGAATTGAAAATATAAAAACTTCATTGATTTAAAAATTAATAGATGATCATAAAAATATACATGTTTTGAGCACAATAATAAAAGTCTCAAGTTATTCAAGCTTGACAAGTTTTGAGAATGGGTGAATATATTTGAACGCTCGAAACATGTCGACTTTTACTTCCCTCTTCATATTTTTTGAAGCCAGTTGAGTTTTTATCATCAATTATACTGTTTTACATTTGGGTCTTGATCATTATTTTGACAAGGATTTTACACTCGTTAAAGTAAAAATATGCATTTTCATATTTCAACAGGAATTATGTGGTCTTTAAAAACATAAGAGCTCTCAATATTGTAAAAGTTATATTTAACTTGGTTTAAAATTAAAATTTTGAGACCAGATATTTTGAGTTAATGAAATTAAATATTTTATCTTTTAAGTTTTCGTGCCCCCCTTTCAGTATCTTAAGGACCTTACAAGCTCTGTTTAAAAAGAGAGTATCATATCAGATATATATAAGAAAACAAAAATAATCATAGTATCAGTATTTGGTGGTAAATGTAGCTTATCGTAATTGAAGAATATGCTGTACGAAATTTTATGGTGAATTTGCGAACGTAAGTTTCTAAATGTATCGAAGCATAAGGATGCTATTTGCTAATCATCTTTATCCAAAGAAAACCTTGTTATCTAAATATCTAGCAGAATGAAGCGATTTTTGAAACAATGAATCATACTATATGCATCATATTATTTCAATATCTTATTCTTAAACATAACCTATTTCAATGCTTTTAAAATACCACTAAACATTCAGCAATTCCTTGAGTTATAGAAAAAAGAAATAGCGTAAATTATAGAAAAACTTGTGAATGCGCATTAGAATTACTATACAATATACATTTTATTTTTCAAGCACTTTTTTTTTCTTCAAACTTTCTTGCCTAGAAGACTTGATTAAAGCTGTAAAAGTGATTATCCCTAAAATTTTGTATTTAGCCATAATAAGTTATGTTAATTTGATTTTAGTATGAAATCCTCGAATAAATATAGCAGAAACAACATAATCTAAATAATATCAGATAAAATGTTCATGTATTTAAATTCTAAAACTTAGAAAATCATAAATAATTTATAATCGATTCAAATTTTCTTTTCAAGGAAGATTAAAATAAAAAAAACTTTGCTTTTTGGACAGAAATCAGCTTAAAAATTGTCAATTGCCTAGAAACTTCGAGATATTTTCTATTAACTATTAATTAAACCTCTCTGAGTAATCACAGAACATTATTTCAATTTTTTTTCCAGTCAGAGCTTGGTTGCTTAGCAACCTGGTAAAATTAAGCATTCTTCTTTTGAATTAGTCAATGGGTTATCTTAAAATATTCATTTGCGCTGGCGACTTTTTTTGGCGGTTTTCTGGACTATCGCCAAATATATAAACCTTTGTTGCGACCCTATTTACCACCCATTGTTTTCAAAATTTTGTCTACCCCCCCTAATTCAAGTATCTGGATTCCAAATATGTAAAAAAAAATACATGTTTATTCAGAGAAAGTACGTTTTTGTGTCTGATTTCGTAACTTAATTAATAGTTAGCACTAACTAATTAGCATATTTGAGGTCACCCCCAGGAACCATTAAGATTGACACTTAGTTCGTGAAAATCCGATCATTAGAACGAAAATTATTCAGGGTGATATCTTTTTTTTTTTTGCTGACTGTACATGTTACTGCATTGAAAAACACTTTAATTAACAAATTTATTTTTATATTGTAATTTGTCTAGATTGTCCTTTGTTACACATTGATACATTTTTTGCCATTGGAAATAAAAATATTTTTAAAAAGAAAATTTTATTGAGTTGCAATGGCAAATTGTTTAAATCACTGAGTAATTATTTCAAAGGATAGGGGTTCTATAACGGGTGGTTGTTTGAGAAGAGAAAGCGGCTGCACCACATTATTACCATTATATTGTCGTCTTAGTGAAAATGTTTCTTCTTAATGTAGGGGTTAAGTTTAATCAAATGTCAGGAAAAATTAGATTTTGCGATTCTATGGTGAATATTAAACTGGCAGTATACTGCTATTTACCTGATATTCTTCTTCTGTTTCTAAAACCCCATCAACATAGACTAGTTGATATTGACGAGCTTTAAGTGCTGATATAGGCCGTTTTATAAGTCTTATGGCATTTGAAACTGAAGATGTACTATTGAACTGTTCCATTTGGGATTTACTATGACTAGGATCTAAAACAAGTAATTGTAAACTACCATCTTGAAGTTCTTCTATTCCAATGATTGTTCTACTATGACCTAAAAGAATTTTAATGAGAAACTAGGATGAACAGAAATCTTAAAAAATTTTAATTACTCATAATAGAAAACTTATGAAAATGTTTTAGATTACAAAAGATACAGATAGTTCTTAAAAAATATGTGGAAAAAAATGCCTATAGTTTTCTCATCATGAAGAACATTTTTAAATAAAAAGAAAAAATATAAATATAAAAAAACTAATAATGGAATTCTTTTAAAAGTATTAAAGAATGACAAAGAAAATTAAAATCAGCTGAGTGCTTTTAAAATAATCATACTATATTATGATACTGACTGAAATTTGCATTAAAAGCAAAATTTATTTAAGAAAAATATCTAAGTTTAAGATATGGTTAAGTACTACTCTTTATAACTTTTTTAAGCTAATATAAGTACTTATAAACTGAGATGGGTACAGTAGGTCTCAGTCCTCTATGGGCTGTTGCGCCTTTGAGAGAGAGTAATAAGTACTTATAAAAAAATTAGTTGTTATATAAGGAAACTTTAATCAATACACTGTGAAACCTCCAGGAAAGATCACCTCTATGGGCGACCACCTATATTTATGACTACTTTTGGGAGACATGGAATTTTTTCCATAGACTTTGTGAAGAAAACCTTTAGAAGAAACCAATAAAACCTCTCCCAGTGACCAGGAAAACATCTGCCCCAAATGCAGAAAAGGTTAAATAAAGAAACACGAAAAAATATCAGAACAAAAAAATTTAACAAAACAAATAAGTAGATTAAAATGCATTCAAATATTTGTGTGATTCTCTTATTTAGTGAGCTCTTTATGATGACACAACCTCATGTTGCAGCCAAAGTGCGCTAAAGACGATGCTTTCAATAATTTACTTTTAAAGTTGAAAGTTAAATTATAAAAAAAACGTTATTTTAGAAAAAACAAGCATCTCAAATAAACAAACCTCTTCGAACCTTTGAAAACTATCTAAATTAAATAGCTTTATCATTCATAATTGGTAAATTTGTTTTTAGACAAAATTATACCAGTTGGGATCATTTTTATAGACACTAAATTTTATTGATCGACCTGTCTTTTCATGCACATTTAGCATTTCTGCACCAAGAAAAACTTCTGAGAATGACCACGCTCCATCAACAACCATTTTACTGTGGCACAGAGAGTGGTCTTTCCTGAGAGGTTTCACTGTATATATATAATTTTTCTTAATGCCTTTCTTTGTTGATCAAATCCTAATAATTTAAATTCTCTTAGTTAATAAACACAAAAAGCTATAAAAATTATATTGACATTCATTGCTAATACAAAAACATAAAATGTGGCACACAAAAATATTAATCAGCATTATGAATAAATAAAAACATCAGTAGAACAACTATAAGCTTTCAGTAATATCAATTATCATTTTATACATAACCAATAACACTTTTATTACTAGCTTTAAAAATTCATAACAAGCTCTGATGACGTATTCCTTCATCACAATTACACAAGACAAGTAGTATTGTCTATGTCTTTTTATATGCACATCATTTAACATTTTTAGCTAAGATACTAACCAAAACTAATAGTGGTCGCTGTTGAGAGGTTTGACTCTATAAAATATTGTTTTGTATATTGCATCGCGTAAAATATTTGATTTTTAGTGGAAGTAGTCTTAAAGCATCGGCCAAAGAGAAAAAGTGTGCAGGTTTAGCATCCGGTTAACCAACAATTTCTCTAGCCATACTTTTCTTGGGTTGTTAAATTTTTGTGGGGATATTTTTAGTGATAAACACCTCTTTAACACTAATTTAAATAGAAAATTATAAAAACAATAGGTTTATCTGAAGCTTGGTGAGCTTCAAATGAATGAGATAAATTTAAACACATTAATTTAGATTGAATCTTTTCATTTCCAAACTCCATTGCAATGCAATGTAATATTGTTGCTAACAATGCAAACAATTCGAACAAAAGAAAAGAAACCCCACAGGTGGTATTGCTTTCTCACACAATAAATTAACAATTAGTAACTATTATCAATAAATTTTTTTTCATATATAAGAGGCATTTTAAACACACACAGTTAAAAGGTGTAAAAACCATACTGTCATAAAATCCTCATAAAATTGACAACAAAATGGTAAAGTTTATATACTGGTTAGGACAATATAAAAAAAATGCTGATTTGATAGTAGCTTGATTTTAAAAGAATAAAAAATTTAAAAAAATGCCATCATAGTGTGAGGGCATTAAAAAAACATTTTAAATAGAAAAAGTACCATGATGTTGCAAATATACAGGTGGTTTAAACTCTTCTTCTTTCATAAAATATCCTTTAACCCAAGAAAACAGCTCTGGGTGAGTACCATTGGGTCCTGTGGGTTCATGACAGTCGATAAGACGACCTCTGAAAAAATAAGTAGCTAAAATTTTAAGAAATCAATAGAATTTTCAGAGAATGCAGATGCATCGAATATCAGTTTTTATAAAATGTTGAAAACTAAAATTTTATTCTGTAGCATAGAATTTTTGCTTCGTAAGCTGCAACTCTTTTTTAAATAATGCTAATACTAAAAAAAATTCTATCAAAAGCTTTATTTTTATTATAACTTAATAAGAAAAGGTAAATATATAAAAGAGTAATTTTTTGAAAACATTTAAAACCAACAGTTTATGATTTCTTATTTTTGAAACATAAATAAACCATTTTAAGCTAAGGTTTTACTAAATTTAAGAAAGGACTACAGATTTTTAAATTGAAACTTAAATGAATCAAAAGAAATTTTTAGAAAGTAATGATTACCATTTCATGGTTTTCAACATGGTTCAATAAATCCAGCATTGATTTTAGAAAATACATTTTTCCATTTTTATTGATAGATTGAGTTTTAAATTTTTTTTTGTTGTTATAAATATGTGCTCTTTCAATTTCATCTTGTCTAATATTTTATACTGGCCATATAAGCATGAAATTTTTCACAAGGCTAAAATAAGCCCATTTTGAAAAACTAACAAATCAAACATTTAGTAAAGGACTTATTTTAAATTAAGTTAATTATAATTTTACAACTTTGTTCTAAAGTTTTTCAAAACCGTCAACAGAATATTAAAGAAACAATGCTTTAAAAACTATATTCCAATTGATATAAAATAAAATTGATCTACATTTCAAATTGCTCTTCATTAAAAAAATGAATATCAGAACTACTGTATATTTCTGAATATAAGCCGAGTATTTTTCGAAAATTTTCGAAAGCTAAGGGGGTGGGGATCACCTTATAATCGGATCCACTTACTTTGAAAAATTCCAGGAAGACATTGATAGGAGAAATGCTTCTCCTTTTGAGGAGCATATTCAAATAATAAGCATATTTTTCCGCTCATACATGGATGGGATTACTTTCGGATACATAAGGTAAAATATAAAAAAAGCAAAAAACTAGAATTTTAATGTAAAACATACGTAAGCTAAAATATTTTTACAAATTTTACAAGACGCATGGGATTTAAACAAATCACTAAACAAATCCTTTTTGAAAATTTATAAACAAACCTAATTCGGAAAGATGCAAGAAAAGTGACAACTTCGGTAGCCCCAATCCATTTTCTAGTATTTATCAGGCGGCCACCGAGTTGCTCGCAGCCAGGAGGATCAAATCCCTGCCTCCACGCTCCTTCAATAAGCTCCTGAAGCTTTGATATTGAAGGCATAGCAAATCTACCTAAAATCAGTTAAATTACAAAATTTAAATAATTCAATTAATAAACAAACAAAAACTTAATTTATTTTGAAACTAAAATTTACATCATTAAAATTTTGGTATTACTCACCATTAAAAAGTCTAGTACTATATTTAGTACTATTAATTAAAGATGAAAGCATCATTTGAATATTTCGATAACCACATCCCCAGCCTTTATCACCATAGGTAGATCCATAATGATCAACAGCGGTACATAACCATAAATGTTCAACATTTGAAGAAGCCATACTGAAAGCTCTTATCTTAGGAATAAGACCTAAAAGGAATGAATAACACATGTGTTTGACTGAGATTTAGATTATATGATTTATATCTCTCAAAATTATATTTATTTGTTAGATGAAGCTTAAAATTACAAGAAAGAAATTTAAGCAATACTACATACATTATCATTTTTACTACTAATAATCAAATTAAACATTATTGATAAAAGTAAAATTTATAAATAATTGGTGAAATTACAGAAGAAAAAAAAAACTTAAGCTTAATAAGGAACATTCTAAAAATAAATAAATAAAATATAAAAAATCAAATTTTTTTTATCGACTTTTTTCACTTTTATTCTATAATTGTACAATTACTTATGCAAGTAAAAGTTAAGAATGCCCCGAGATATCTAAACTGTTAATATTTGATCTTTTGATTTATGAAAAAATTTTGGTTTTACAACACGAGTCTTAAAAGTAGTTAGTTCATCAACAATAGTTATTATAAGAATTATTAAGACAAGTTCTTTTAAAAATAAGCATTCATACCTAGCGTACATACAACTATAAAAAATTTTTACTTTAAGTTTCAAATGTATTTTATGACTCTTATTACACATTTATCAATCTTCTTCTGTAAAAAAAAAAATAAAAAAAAACATTAACATATTAAAAACTTTCTAAAACATAAAAATAAAACGGATAAAAAGTCAGTGTAATCTATTTTATTAAACGACCCAATTAAGAATATCTAAACAATACAATATGCAAGGAATTATATATTTTTGAGACATTATCATCATGAGACTTTTATAAGCTGAAAACAATTGTCAAAATATTTACAATTTAGTTTAAGTAATGTTGCCTTTTACTAACAAATTATAATATAATTTATAAAAAAAAAATAATTTTCAAAGTTATTGGATAATAAAACGACAATTTATCTAGCTGTAACATGTTAGCAGCCAATTCATTTAATGAAAATAATTTTATGTAATAATCTGAAAATAATGTTAAATTAATGACTAGAAAAAAATATGAAATAAAATAAAATAAAAAAAAACTATGCTTTTACAAGTAAAATAAAAAACAATACTAATGTGAGACCTACTAAATAAAATGTAGGATGATGGGCACATCACTTTCAAAGACATGGAGGGAATTTTTGGTGGTGAGAGAAGTTTACACTATAAGAGTGATGAGCCCAAACTTTTTTGTTTTAGGTCAATAATAAAATTATTTAAACAAAATAAATATAATATTTTTCATAATATAATATTTTTCAAAATAAATATAATATTAATGCCAAGTATTTTTCCTTTAAAAAAAAAAAAAAAAAAAAAAAAAAGGTTTATTTCCAAAAGCAGTCAAAATTTTGATTGGCGATAAAATAGTGATGAACCATCTATAAAATAATTTTACGTCAAATTGGTATGAAGGTCAGAGCTAAAATTAAAAATTGACAAAGCTAGTTGAAAAGTAGGTAAAATTTCGATTGATGATAAATTCTATTTGGCTAAAAAATTTCTGCTTGTAGTATGAACAGCAGGAAATGATTACACATCAGTCACATAAATACAATAAAGATTTGAGTGCTCTAGCTAGTCAGAAAGTAGTTACATATTTGATTGCAAGATTTCACAGACACAACAGCAGACAAATAAAAGTATAGTAAAAAGCAAATCATTTCCGTAAGAGTCTGTTATGGGCCAGGGGATCATAGAGGTTAAGGTTCCACAATTTCGAGACTAATGGCATAATTGTGGCAATGTGGTCAACACTGTGTGCAGGCCACCTTTACTTCTCAGACAAGCTGGTACCCATCGATATGAAGCTGGGTGGGCTTCAAGCCGCCACTGGGGATCAAACTTCTGTTCTTCACACCGACAGTTCAGTGCCTTATCCACTGAGCCATTACAGCTCAACAAAAAAAGATTTTTTTTTTCTAAAGCAGATTAAGTATAAATATATTTTAAGCTAATTAAAGAAACACAGCTTGAACACAGAGTTAAAATACCATTGATAGAGAAATGTTTAAGATTTAATGCGTGTAAAAGCATTAAAATTATAACCTTTAGTGCAGGAGTGACCATCATCTACACCATCCCTTTCAGCAATGCAAAGTTCTACTTGTCTATTATAATAATCAGCAACACTCATTTCGCCAGCATAGACCGCTTTTTGCATGTTGGTAATTGACTGTTCCCGGAAATTCCCTTGATTGTCCATCCCGTATTGGGCTTGTAGCATTCGAAACTCTCTTTGTTCTCTCACTCGCTGTTCTTCCCTCTCTTTACGTTCGATCTCCAAAGCAAAGAGGTGATCAGCACTACCTGCTTCTGTAACCAAACAAAAATTTTAAAATATGTATGGAAAAAAAAACATAATAAAGTTAAAATCCAGAGAGAAAGACAATTAAATAGTCTGTCATACAATACATTGGATTATTTTATTGAAATATAAAAATTTATGACAAGAAAAACAAAAATCAGATAAAAAAAAAAACGAAACTTAAGTACGAGAGTTGTTTTTTAAATAAGGGCCATTTTGTTGTGTACTATAATAGGTGACACAAGCGTCGCAATGAGTGCTTGTGTTGTGTTCCGGCAATCCTTGGGAACCATTGTGCTCAGTTGCAGCTGTGTAGGTAAACTCTTTGGTCAATAAGAGTTTTGGTTAACTCTTTGGTCGTTGAACAGCCGACCCAATATTGGGTTTACGACTACTATTGTTCTACTCCTTAGCATTGTAATTTTTAACCAATCCGGAAGACAAGGAAACTCCTGGATCAGTACCCCCAGAGGTATTGACTTGTTATGGGAACATGGAGGACTTATCGACTCGACAGATTTAACGTGCACCAGTCACCATTTACTCCATGGGGAGACTTCGGCCGACGGGGGACTTAGAAAGTAAGACAGTTTTAAAAAAACACATTAGGATTTGTTTTAAGCTACTGTTTCATTTTTTGTAGTTTAAGCAGAGGCATAGCAAGGTTTGGAAACAAACTCAGTCTTTGCACCTCCTGACAAAACAAGATATATATAAATAAATATTTGTATCAATGATATAATATTAGACTTAAAGGGCTTTATGGGATGATTTTAAGTTTCAAATTATCTAGAACTGAATTCATTAATTAAAGTTTACACTGA
Organism: Parasteatoda lunata; assembly: GCA_949128135.1. NCBI lineage: Eukaryota > Metazoa > Arthropoda > Arachnida > Araneae > Theridiidae > Parasteatoda > Parasteatoda lunata. Next base: position 19,994,379 of record OX421978.1, read on the forward strand.
ATAAGGTTTCAAAATAAAGTTGTTTTTAATCAATAAAGCTCAACAATGCAAAAATGTTCATTCAATTTAGTTTAAAATTGAAAATTATATGTCACTAATGTAGTTTCTGTAGCACTTGGATGCATTTTATGGCGTTTAATGTTTTTGATTAAATGATAAGAGTTTATACTAAAGACATTTTTAATTTAATGTGTCACCAATTTGCAAAAAAATAATAATAAACCTTTGCGTAAAGCAAACTACAATAATAGATATTTTAAATATAGAAATATTTCCTTAGAATACTACATTTGGAATTTAAACTTAGGAAACTTGGAAAACTTAGTTCATTTGGTACCGTCTCCCCCCCCCCCCCCCCCCGGGAAGGGTTTATTGGATTAACAAAACAATAATGATGATAAACAAATTTGTGACGGGTCCGATTAAAAGATAAATTATTTTGTGAAGGGTCCATTTTTATGAAAAGATATTTTGTGAAGGCTTCGTTAATGGACCCAAATTTCATCTAAACAGACCCCTGGAAATAATCCCTATGGATAATAAAATTTATAATTCAGGCAATAATTTTTATTTAATAAATTGTTATGTGTACATAATCAATATTATAAAAAATAATAAAGAATTTATACCTTTTTTATTTGATTTTCCTTTTTCAACTTGAGAATTACTTCGTCCATTTTTAAAAAGAGAAGCTAAGTTGGAAATAAAGAAGATGAAATGGTGCAAAATTTAAATATCTCAGCAATAAATTTAGTTTATTTCAGAGAAACATGTAATCAGAAAAATATTTTATATTTTTCAAATATTTTTAATCATGAGTCTTGGCTTTGTTAACAGGTTATAAATTAATTTAAATAAGAAACAGCTGTATTTAATTAGGAAATACAAACATATGAAGAAACATCGAAAGTATATATTAAAAACACATAAAATCTCAGTAAATTGAATAATAACCTCAAGAATAGGAAGATTAAAATGAGTAGCATAATTATAAATTATTTGATCAAAAATGTTATAAAGTAAACCTTTGACTGACAATATTTCAAAATCCTATTAATGTATTTTAAAAAGAAAGAAAAAATGAAATGAAGAAAACTCTCTAATCATACAAATTTAGTTGTGTTTTGATGCGAAATATATAATGCAATATCATAACAAAGAGTTCACTTCTTAATTATTTGTAGTTCAGCAAAATTTGAGTTACGAAAAATTATTTGTAATGTGATGACGGCTTTAGCGGAAGTGATTTCAAATATAGTAACTATTTTTTCAGTCACATAAGGATTTTTCCTAAAATGGACTTGAATAAATGGAGAAAATTGCTAATTATATGCATTTTGGTATAAAGGAGAAAATAAATTATTGCTATATAGACAAGTGAGGTATCATTTCTGATGTACAGTTATATTCAAAATTGAATAAGATTAAACTCAAGTCACTAAATCTAATAGTTTAGAAGTTATAAAGATTCCATGTATAGAAGCTATAATATAAGTATATATACCTAGTTATGTATTTGTTGCCACTATCTAGGCAAGTGAAGGTATCATTTAATATGTATTTTTTGCACTAAATCAAATGAGATAAAAACAAAGTCAACTGGATTAATATTATTAAAATTAAAAGTTTTTATGTTTAAGTACAATTTTAAACTTATACTTATATTCGGGTGCACAGCCAAATAATTGGACAAAAAATAAGCCCGTTTTAAGCACTCAAAAATATTTTTAAGCATTTTAAAAAAACATCATAATTAGGTAGGGTTGGAAAGTTTTGATAATCGACGCTTTTATCTTGTTTTAATCATCCTGACAAAAAAAAAAACTTTGGGCATTGTTTTCGCCAATTGTCATAAATCATGAAATTTTGAATTGTGTAAAACGAATGGTGTTTTCATGCGCTACGAACTGACAATACGCCGACATAGATTGGGGTTGAATTGATTATGAAAACATTGAACAGAACAATGTGAACTCCGCCTTTTTGCATGGTTCGAAGCGAAAATCCAAATAGTAAAGAGAAAATCTTACTTTGAAAAAGGAAAAATTAAGCACTTTTTAAAAACACCCAATGAAAAAAGCACGTTTAAGAGCTTTTAAAAAACGAGAATCGAAAATAAGCACCTTTAAGCACTTTTTAAAAAGACTACACACCCTGTATATATGTCTGACACAGTTGTAATGTTTATTCAAATCTAAGCTGCACTTTTTTTCTAAGTTAATGCCATTGAAAATCGAATACATCTTAGGATCAAAATTCATTGGATAGGGGAAATGGAATCATTTTCAGAATATGATAAAGATGGTTAGAGATGGTTTTAAATGCACTAGCAGTTTTGAAGCTTTGTCAGTTTTACGCTTAAACGGATAGGACGAATAAATGCAAAATAGTAAAAGAATACAAAATCTTAAATTGATCAGTGTTTTCATTACAAAAAAAAAAAAAATGGGAGAGAATTTCTCACCCTTTCTCAAAAACTGACATAGATGAGATTTCTAAAAATTAAAAAAATACGAATAGACTTGGAAAAAAAAAACATTTCTTTAATTACAATATACTTTTAACATCTTCTAATTTCTAAACCATTGAATATTTTTGCTGCATCATCATATGGAAAATGCTCTATATCTACTTTTTCATCAGCTACTCTCATTAGGTTGCTCAAATGCTCATCAATCAATCTGTTACGATATTTTGTTTTAATTCGGTTTTGGGTGCTAAAGGACCTTGCAACAGATGCTGAACTATTCGGAATCACTAATTAAATTTGTAGCATTGTGCAGACACTTTTCTATCCTCTACATCTGCCAGCATAGGCTTTTCAATTATTTTTGTTATAGAATACTGAAGTTCGTTGAAGTTATTTCCATGTTCATACTTCTTGTTAGGTCTTCCAGCATAGTTTTCGCAGACTTCAACTTTTACAAATTGCTGTAAATTGTCGATGAGGGAGTTTGGTAATTCATTAACAGCTAAAAATAGAGCAAACTTTAAACAACTTATAATAAAGGACTCATTTTTTCCCCCTCAACACTTGTCGTAGCTGTTTTCAGGTCTTTTTTCAAAATGGCGGAAGACTAAATTTTTTTCCAAAATTCGAGAGATTAAAATTGTCAATAGAGTGTGCGAAGATCTCGCGTTAATCATTTTTTAATGCGAGAAAGAAAAAAATAAGCGAGATTCTCGCGCTGTAGTGAAAACACTGTTGATAAAACTATCTTTGAAAGAAACACGCTTAAAAGCAGCAGAATTTTCAAAGGAAAGATTAAATGAATCAATAAAGAAAACAATGGAAATAAAAATATGACCACCGAAGCCGCCGTCTTCAGGGGGTACCGGCCTTGGAAGCCATAAAACAAAACCTTTTCTATTGAGCGAGGACAAATGCCAAAATTAGCTCTCTCAGTACCCTGAAGGTTTTGTAGAAGTCCAGGAAGAAATACATGAAGCCAAATCAGAAAAGAAATACCAAACAAAATCTTGAGAATATAAAAACTCACATTAAACCGGTCAAACAGCGATTTCACAAACAAACTAAATGCAAAGAAAACACTAAAACAAAAGAAAACAAAGCCCTCTATTAAAATGCGCAGAATGAAAAGGAAAAGAATAGTAAAAGAAAAGATTACGCAGCAAATTAATATAATGCTTAACTGGGGCTGCACAGTTAAGACTTGTTTTCTTTTGATTTAGTGTTTCCTTTGCATTTAGTTTGTTTGTGAAATCGCTGTTTGACCGGCTTAATGTGAGTTTTTATTTTCTCAAGATTTTGTTTGATATTTCTTTTCTGATTTGGCTTTATGAATTTCTTCCTGGACTTCTACAAAATTTTCGAGGTACTAAGAAAGCTAATTTTGGCATTTGTCCTCTCTCTGTCAATAGAAAAGGTTTTGTTTCATGGCTTCCGAGGCTGGTACTCCCTGAAGACGTCCACAAGGTGGTCATATTTTTATTTCCATTGTTTTCTTTATTGATTCAAAATAGTAATTTTTATATCTCTCATTTCTTCTAAACTATCATCAACTCAATTTTTGTTTTTATTGAATATAACATAAGAAACAATACCTCACTTTGGTTGTGAAAAATGTTAGATCCATCAATAAATTTAAATAAAAAAAGATTACACATGATGCTTTTGTAATATGCTTTTTTATTGATAACACCTAAATTATTAGTTCTATCAACTTTGAATTATCTTTATTCAATTCAGAGAAATAAATTACTTAAGAAAAAATACCTCATTTGTCTAGATAGAGATACAGTTGAACCTGTTTATCTCGAACCTCTTTATCTCGAAATTTCTGAAATTCCCTACATTTACTGTCTAAAATCAATGTATTTTCCATGTTTATGTCGAATTTTTTTCTTCAAAACCTCCGTTTCTCGAATTTTTAATAATACAACACAAATGTCAAAACTTTCTTTATCAGTAGAACTGGTAGACAGAGATGAATTTCGTGAATCTACAGGAAGTAGGGATGAACAGGTAGGGGGTGTTTCTTGGAATTTTAATCACTATCCCTGCACTTCCTTAACTGAAAAGGAATACAATGATTCTGGCAGTAAGTGAGGGGTTAATGTGTAGTGACCATCAGGGGTTAACTTTTCAACATAAATAAGAAAGCTATAGAAAACAGTTGGTATGCAAACTTGTAGATGCCATCGTTAAACAAGTTAGACGCTATCAGAATTACTGTTTTGCCTAGAGAAACGTGTCTCTAAAAACTACCCAAAAGGGTTTTAAAAAGTTGGTTTTAGGAATAGCTGTGAAGATGATGAATATGAGGTTGAAGGCATCAGTAAGGAAGAAGAAAATCTTAACGCTGAAAATGCAGTGCCAGATTCGCACAAATGGAATGCAATAAAGTCTTGATTTAATGTTGACATTAATTTTGATTATTTTTACAAGTGGACAACTGCCTGGCAACAAGCGGAACACTGACAGATAATGCCAAAGGAATATCAGTTGAAGAGGAAGAAGCTGAAGATCATATTGATGAATCAAAAGTGAATGCAAAAGAAGTTGAAGAAGCTGTAGAATTCTTATAAACTACTCTTGAATCCTAGGAAAATGTTGACTATGAGGAATTTGCGATCTTTCTAACCTCAAAAGAAAAATCGAAACAAATAAGGTTATACGTCAAAAATCTTTGAAAAATTATTTTCAATGTTTAATATATGTTAATAAACTGTTATATAAATAGATGTATGTGGTATAATTAATTTAAAGAAATGTCTATATTTTTCTACTAAAAACAATTAAAGCACTTTTAATAGAATTTCTTAATTAAATGTAAGTTTTTAAAGTACCCGTATCACTATCTGTATAACTCGAAATCTCTTTATCTCGAATTTTTCATCTTTCCCGAGAGATTCGAGATAAACAGGTTCGACTGTATTTAAGTTTCTCCCTTTGAATAAGCACCAATTTAAACTATTATCCTTTAACATTAAAAAATAAATTAAATAATGCTAACTTAAACACATGTTTGCATTTTAGGTAAGCCAAAATACTCCCAGTTCTAGTAAGTAGTGATGGCTTACAACACTAAATGCTTATCCTTTGCCAATCAAAAGTGACAAAAGGTTTAAATCTACAAGTATTTCAAATTTTTTTTTTAAATCCTCTTTAACAAAAACACATTTAAAACCAATTTAGTTCAAGTATTTATTGAAAATAAAGGAATATGTAATTTATGCATGGTAAAATAAATAATAATGAAAAAATTAATTTTTCCATAAAGAAAATCGTACATTTGATATGAATTCAAATTTATTTAAGAAAAAGTGTGTAAGATTTCAAAGGATTTTTTTTTTTTTTAAATTAGTGTCTTTTAGATTTTAGGATAAATTCATTTTGTTCTTATTATACTAAGAAATAATTTAATTATTATCAATTGATCTGAAAAATAAATTTTTTGTGATCCCAAAAAGTAAAAAAAATAATAAAATCAGTCTTATTCCCCATATAGTTAAGAAACCCTTGTATTAGTGCTTGTGCTAAAACTAATAATTATGGGAAATTATTAGTGTATAATCATCATCAATAAATATTTAAAAATTAATAATTATGGAAAAATAAATTTGACTATAAATATATTATGAGTCATTGACAGTGACATCAAAAAGTCAAATTTTCTTCGACACTCTTCTTCTATCCCTTTATCTACTGACGGTATTTATAAGTACCAATCACTTTAAAACTTTATAGCACAACAACCATTACTTATATTCTGATGGTACATTTTAGAAAGTCTTGGGATTCGTACCGGGGAGAATTTTTTCTTGTATATTCTTTAATTATCAATATGACAGCTAAATATATATATATATGAAAAAATTTTCAGTAGTTCATAATGCAGTAGATAAAGGGTTATAAAATGTTGTACAACCCTTGAGAGAATATACTGCATTAAAATGGTGGCCAAGTTTTTGCAGAAGTTGCCAAGTTTGGCATGCAGAAAAAAAACTATAAGAAATATCATCCCATAGGACAAATTTAAATGATAAAACTAATGAATAAACAAACATATACATAAAAGGTTCTTAATCTTTTCAAATTATTGGAACCATAATAACCAGACAATGGGTGTTGGTGTCTTAAAAATATTTCCCTATCAGTACCTGTACACACTAACTATAATAGCCAGGGCACCATAGAGTTTTGGCATAAATATTTTTTTTCAATTTCTGGCATAACACTTCCTGGAATTTCCTAGTGCCTTGGTAAATTAAGTAAACTTGATATTAGCAGGAACAAGTACTGATATGGAAATATCCTGTTCTAAGTATAGAATAAAGCTATGACATATTCTTACCATCAGTACTTAAGGGTGTTAAACCATATGGAGCACTGGGAGAACAAAGTAGTCCATTTGGCGATTTCGGGCTAAAATGTTCTTCAATGTGGGAAGCCAATTCTAAACTACACATAAAATTAGAACTACCACATACAGGGCAACAATCATTGCAATTTTCATCACCAGGTGTAGCTTGAGTTGATTTAATAGGGCTCAAGATATCATTATGATCAACATTGACATGCAATTCGACATCTCTGCTAGAGTCGAAATTCCTGTCACATAATGGACATAGAAATGGACTATTACTTCCACTATCATTATTAGAAAATTCGGGGAAAGAGGGACTAGTTAAATCAAAGTGTTGTCTATTTACATGTTCTTGGAGTTTAGTAGGACATTTATTAGAATAATCACATAGAGGACAGAGAGAATGATCACTACCTCTAGGACTGAGTAATACTTTTTTAAATTTATTAGGGTTTAAATTAAGAGAAAGATTAGCTCGTTGAGGAGAGCTTTCTGAGGCAGAATAGAAATTGGTGTCGGGTAAACCATTGCTTGACAAGGATACGTCATCCATGGAATCACTAGACGATATAGTAAATTGAACATTATCTTCCGTTGGACTCATGAAGTCTAAATGCATAGAATTAACATGAAAAACCATTTCCTCTGCAGATATATCTCCCAGATCACAGAAAGGACATGAAATTGCACCTTCAATGTGTGCTACCATGGTATGTGATCGCATTTCTACTTCAGAAAATCCTTCTTCGCCGCAAATATCGCAGGTGTATACATACTCAGGATGCTTAGCTGCCATGGTTGTTTAAAATATATTATCAAAATAGTATAGAATAAAAAATTCAAAATAGCTCAATTTATTCCAAAATTTTGTTTAGACAATAGGAATTGATAAAAAATAAATTGAGAGTCGGATGTTTTTCCAATTTCACAGATTCGTTATTTAAGAACATTTCGAATTTTAAGACTAGAAAAGTAGTTCGGAGAAATGACAAGAAATATCCCAAAATAAAAGATTTTAAATTCTTATATGAAAAAGATCTCAAAATATACGTCACAATTAGATAAGATAATAATTATTTATCAACACTATAAAATTACTACATAACCCGGCAGAATCAGTCAGCTATTTAAAAAATATGTCCTGTGGAAACGAAACTACATACGCTTGACGCACGCCCATTAAAATAAAAATAATAAAACATGCAAGATGAAATATCAATATTTCAGCTCAAAAACACATATCAAACTAATTACTATTAAAAAACTGTTAGCTAAGCATGAATTTATAGAAGTTAACAAAGAAGTTTCAGCCAAAAAAGTTTTAATAAAATAATTGAAAAAAAAGAAAAAAAAAATCCCATGATCCTTTGACAGGAAGATTAACGCTGACTGTGACGTTTAATATAAAAATATTTATTTTTTGATATTTGGATTATTTATTTTGTCTGCTATGATACGTCTGATTTGAAGGTGATGTCGTATCGAACTGCATTCGTAGAATTAATCTATTTTTAATTAATTTGTTTGATTCGTATAGAAACTGTGATTTTCTTTGAAGAAGGAAAAAAATCGTACAGCTTTAGATTTAAATAAAATGAAAGAAGGGCGTTTGAAATGAAATGCGAGGTAATCTAAAATTTACTAATAAGTTTTGCTTTTGAGAGAAATAAGAGTTTTTATTTATTATTTTTCATTGTTATATGTTATGACTCTCAAAAATGTATTTGTCTATGTCACATGATAAGAAAACGTAATAAGGATGTAGTTACCGGAAGAATGAGAAGTGCATGCAAATAAGGATAAATTAAGAACACTCGAATTTGTTGTGTTATTGTTGTGAGTCTATTTTTTTTTAAATCGATAATGCCCCAATTTCTTCTCATTAAGGATTTTGTATTTTAATTTATTTAATAGTTATTACAAGATCAGTGAAATTAATATCTTATATTAATTAATTGTGGATGAGCTCAAAGAAAAAAATAAAACTAGTTGATTTATTTGGGGAAATTTTTGATTTGAATTATTAATCGAAATTTCTAATAGTGCTTTCGATACTATTCCGTTTCGGGAGTTTGTACAAAACTCGTTTGTACGAACTATTACTGACTTCAGCGATGCTTTTACTAATTGTTATAATGGGTACTTTGGAATAGGCTTTCTTACTGTCACTTGAAACGGAATTGTACCATACTTTTAATTTAATGTAAGCCTTTTATAAAATTCGCCTTTTTAAAGTTTAATGTAGTTTTTTGTTGCCGCGTTTTATATCTGTGATAAAAACATTACTACCTTCTGTTTCAATAAATTTAGGGCTTAAGAACAGATTATAGGGCCTTTATTCACTCACATAGCCATACCCCTTCTTATTACTATTCTTGAAAAATATTAGATGGCTATAGGTGACCTCAAGGGAGAAAGTAAAAGGGTTCACTTGCCTGGCTGGTAATAAAATAAATTATATTTAGTTTTTAAATTGTAACTAGCAGTGCTTGTTTCATGTAATTTTCAAACTTATCTGATTTATAAACTGAATGCATTTTTTTTATTTGCTACTATAATTAGCTAGTTTTTTTCTTTTGTTAGTTATAAAATCTAATTATCAAATCTCTACTAGAACTTTTTATTTTGTGCTCATATTATTAAAAGAAATGAACTAAAACCTGGTATTTATCTTTTTTTTTTTAGGTTTTATAATTTATATATTATAAATTTTTTTTCTCTCTAAAATTAGTGGCTTTGAAGGTTTGGTTAAATTATTAAGTTTGTTAATAAAAATTAATTTTACAAAGTGCGAAAAAGATTATTTGAAATTTTTTTCTGGTTGCACTAACTGACTAGATTTTTGCATGCTCCCTTTATTATAACCTAAAAAATGACTAAGCTATTGTGTAACAATAAAACGATAGAGATTTAAATAATGGTGGTTTGCTTGTATTTTCAAGGATATCGTTTATGGCCTAAAAATATATTTCTTAAAAAAAAATTTATAAAAAGACTTAGATACATGAAATAAAAATTAAATCTAAGATTTTTAGGAAATGACCGAAGAAAAATTACCAATTATTTAGATAATATTTCATGTTAAACATGGAATATTTTTAATAATTGTTTTATTAATAAAACTAAAAAAAAATCAAAATCAAAATAATATTTTTGAAAACCACGTTTTTGTAGTGGAGAATAATAATTAAAAAACAAAAATTTGAAAAACGTGGGCGCATGAAATACATAACAGTAACAGTATGTGTGCTATTGAGAATATGTGCATGTATATCTGTAATTGTATCTAAATGTGGATGTGTATGTGGAATATGTTTGTGTACGTGGATGTTTATGTGGTTGTGTATGAGTAAGAAAATGTGTATATGTACTGTTATGTATTAAATGCGCCCCACGTTTTTCGTTTTTCAAATTTTTGTTTTTTAATTATTATTCTCTACTACAAAAACGTGGGTTTTAAAAATATTTTTTTGTACTCCCAAAATCTCAATTTTTTCACTCACTGTACGCAAAACTTTTCAACTAACATGTGACACTAATTTGAAATAATCGAATCGACAACAAAAGACAATCGCGAAAATACTAATTTTTCTTTAATTTTATTTTACATTGTATGTCTTTTTTCTCTTCATTTTCATACATTGTCATCCAGTTCTGAACTATGTGCCAAATTTGAAGTCTGTAGCTAGTCGGGAAGTCAGTTTAAAATCGATTGCAAAATTCCACCCGAACAGACATACGCGAAGGCAAGTTGATATAAATGTGGTAAAATAGGTTTGATGTCAAACAGTTGAGTTCACACACCTGGTGTGGTATCTAATATAGTTCTGAATTTGTTTTGAGTGCATACATTAGTTGAAAATAAATAAAATTACCTGAATTATGGTTTTTGAAAAAGATCTTTTATAAACATTGAGAATTGTTATCTGAGGAACATAATTCACTATTCTTGAATTTGGTAATGCTATTTTGAATTGAAAAGTTCAATAAAGAATACTGATGCAATTTTTTATAAATTTTGCCATTTCTTTTTTTTATCGATATTTTACTTAAATAATTTCATAAAAATAACCAAACTATTGAAGAAATTATGTTGTATTGTTTTGATATAAATAATGTTTTGATATAAGTTTTAAAAAAATACTGCTGATTTAAAAAATTTATTCTCTCAGAACCCTTATGACATTTCCACAGAACCTCATTTGGGTACCACTGTTCTAGAGTGTATTTTTAGGTACGGAAGGTTTGATCTCTATATTACACCTTGTATATGTTTATTAGGAAATATATTTCCATAGTTTTTGTATTATCTAATAACCTTTATATTGTTAGCAACATTCAGGAACCTACTGTTGATTGAAAAAAATTATGCAATTGTTCAAATTTTTGCTTAACTTTTATGCAGCATAACTTAGCAGGAAATCAAAATGTTCGAGTCACATTAATAATTATCAATAATTAGATATAAATGGTTTAAATTAATGATCACAAATCATGGAAAAGTAATTTTACTACAACTTACCTTATTATCAATTCTCATTACCAAGTACTACTTAATCCTCACCAATTTTGTTGGGTATCACTTATTTATTAATATTGTTTTTATTACTCTTATATTTATTAAACTTATAGTTAACACAAAGTAATCATTAGTCATTAAAAAAAAATCAATATTATACATAAAAATTTATGTGTGATGTTCATGATTTTTTTAAAATATTTTTTTTTTTATATAAGATTTAGTATTTTTTCTCAGTTTTTTTTACTTAGAAATATCTTTGATCCTGAAATATCTAAATACCATGAAATATTTTATTTTACAATTACAGTTAAATTTTAGAGATGTAATTATAGTTGAATTTTCTGTAAAATAAATGTGTAATAACACATTTGAAACTATATTTTTGCATTAAAATTTGTTTTACACTAAGTCATAATTATATTGCGTAGAGGGGATTATAATGCTTAATCAAATATGAAGAAAAAATATATAAAGTCAATAATAATAAAAAACTTTAAAAAGTTGAAAATCATCAAAAAAAGTTGAATGATCTTATTTTAAAATGTTTTGTACATTGTTATTTTTTTGATTAAATATTAGCCAATTAAATATTAGCCGGTTTAAGCAAATTAATGCAAAAATTTATTCAAAATGCCATTAATGAAAAATTACCCTAATATTTAGTGATTGAAAAAATTATACATTAGTTTTTGATGATTAAGTAAGTAATTTATAATGTGATAGTTTTAATAACCTGTCTGATTTATATATTTGACTAATGTCTCTTTTAAAGTAATTTAAATCCATGTAAAATACCTGTTTTTACATTGTGATTTATTATAAAATTATTATAAAGTTTCTAAATGTAATAAATATATAATAATAAAACCCTTTAAAATAAATAAATCCTGCTTTAATGTGAGTTTCCTTAGAATAATAATTATAATAATCCGTAGACGGTTCGAAAGGAACTAAGTTCCCCTAAGTTTAAATTCCAAATGTTGTATCCTAAGAAAATATTTCTACTTTTAAGAACATCGTGTGCACATTCTTATTGATATTAAATAATTTTTTCTTGTAAATAAATAATTGATCAATTTATATTTATTCATAAAATTAATTAATAGAATTTTATGTAAATGAAAATTAATTTCTGGAAATTTTTTAAATAAAATATTATAAATTTAAGAATCGTTTAAATTTACTTAATGCATAACACATCAGAAGTGATACATAACTAAGTTGTGTTATTTAAAATATGTCTAGTATTGGCTAAATACTAAATATTTGTATGTTGTATTTCTAATTTTGTAGCAGCAATTGCTGCGCAGAATCTTGTAGTATCTATTTATACTTTAAAAACTTCTTGAAAAGGTTTTTAGTAATTTTTGCAATAACAGGACCCTATTTACGCAAATTCACAAAAGCAGGACCCTGTTTGAAAGAATGTGACTTGACGCTTATTTTATATTCACAAATTATGAGTAGTTTTTTTTCACAATTTTACAAAAACAGGACCTTTCACAAATTATCTGGACATGCCCCTGTTTTTAGAAACTGCTTTAATATGCGCTTACTTTTTTTTATTTTTTATTTTTAATATAGCTTCACTTTGTGTGCGTACCTTCCTCCCCTCCTTAAATATTATAAAATTGAGTTCTCGCTCAATTAAATTATTTCTTTTAAATATGCTTTTCTTAGTTATTATTTTGCGATTGTTAAGGAAGACAGGGAGCGTACCCTTTTTAAAAATTGCTTAATGGTGCTTATTTTTGATTTACGTTTTTTAAAAGCCCTTGAAGGTGTTTTTTTTTTTTTTTTTTTTAATTATTAAAAAAAGATTTTTTTTTTTTTTTAAATATACTTTTTCCAAAGTATCAATAAATGCCCCTTCTTTATTTAAAAAAATTCAAGAGATTTTAAAATATATATATTTATTTTTAAAATCCTTTCTAAAAAATTAAACAATGGGGAAACGCAAAGCGGCAATTTTTTATTCCTTTTGAATAAAGACTGAAGATGATATCCTAAGAAGATGCTTACTGAGAAAAACGCGTGTCAAATAATAAAAATTTCTTTGAACTGCTGTTAAATCAGTAAATTTAATTTGCGGATCCTTTCAGGCAGGAAGTTTGGTCTTATCAAAGAAAGGAGAACAATAACAACTAGATTAGAGTTTTACAAAAAACTTTATCTATTAGAGATATGATTGATATTAAAACACTGTTGTCACATTTACTTTTTTCTTTTGTGCAAACTTTCAACTCCGTCTAGAAATTAATGAAATTCATATGCTTTTTAATTCGGCACTTACCTCGTAAGTTCATATTTTAATTAATTAAAAATATAGTTTTTACGGTTAAGATGTACAACAATAATATATCAAAATATTATATATATATATATATATATTTCGTATATATATATATATATATATATATATATTTCGTATATATATATATATATATATATATATATATATATATATATATATATACGAAATGTAGTAAATGTTGTTTTTCAACATGAGAAAAATTACAAACCTTTCGACTTTAGTTTATTATTACTTGGTTGTAATTTTACGTTTTAATAAACAACTCAAAACTGTATGCAATATCTTTTTAAAATTTGTGTGTATTTTTTCTTTCTTTTTCTTTTCAAGTTAATACCGAAGAAAAGTAATTTGTTTTCCTTTTTCAATACCGTACATTCAAACAGTGATTTTCTTCTAAGACGGAGACGTCCGAACTTTTTAATTGATGAAAAATTTAAGGATAAACTATTAAAATTCATCTATGCATTACAAACTTCTCTGTTACATGAGAATAATTTAGTTTTTTTTTTTTTTTTTTTTTTAGAAGTTATTAAATAAATGAAAGGATTTTTAAAATATATTTATATAAATCTTTATCCCTATTTTAAATTAATTTTAATATGAGTGAAAATTATTCCATGATTTAAAATTAATTTCAACACAATGAATGTTCTTAGATAATTCTTCAATGTATTGTAAAAAAAAAAAAAAAAAAAAAAATAATTTTCAATGACGAGGAACTTCTTTATTGTATTTGTTTGAAAATATTTCGTTTTAAATAAAATATTTTGCTTGTTTCAAATATTTACCAATAAATATTAATTTCTTGTTAAAAATTAGCGTTATATTTCAAGCTTTATGTTACATATATTTTTTTTTATTTTTTAGTCGTTGAACTCTCCCATCGACTGGGTGTACCCTTTATCTTCCTCCACCTCTACCCCCAATTCTTTTAACCACAATTTTTATTAAAATACGGCTCTTAATTTGTCGTATATAACGTCTAAATACATTTAAAGCAATAACTTTATTAATTATGTACAGTTGAAATCCAATATATAGCCGGAATGGGCAAATTTGAGTTGTTTTATTCTTTTAAAATATCTTCTTTAAACTCGTATCTCGCGCGTCATTATTGGACCGTCTATGATATTGTAATACCCTGTTGAATTATCTCATTTATATCCGCTCAATAGTTAGATAAGAACATGAAGAAAAAATATAATAATCCGTAGAATAATAATTATGTCAGATAATAACAGTGTAGAATTCATGGCTAAATGCTTGTGCTATTAAAAAAAAAATGGTGAATTAGTGTTTTATTAAGACATAAATAATGAAACACTAAACAGACTTGTTCGGTCCAAGAACACTAAATCGAAATCAAGCACTCATTTGACAGATAAGCATTTGAAGCATGCTTTTCGACCATAAACAATAACAAAAATGTATAAAATTAATTTATCAAGTCTTATTAAACTTTTTAACAAAATATTTATATGAGTCTAGTTACTATATGCGTTTGATGCAATAAATTCATTACTCGAAAGCATTTGAAATTAAATATAAAGCAGATATGTCGGTAAACCCAGTACATATGTGTAATTAACTGTTTCTTTAAAAGTTAAAATCCCGTTTTAAATGTATCCTTACTAAGCTGTTATTGTTGTATTTTGTTTTAGCTACATCTGTAGTTTTTAAAAAAAATCATATTTGCATGTTGGCAAATCCAAATGATTTAGGTAAATTCTAATCCAATAATAAGTAATTTAAGCATTCAAAATTATACTTTCTAGTCAACTTAGTTATAAAGTTTAATAGTAAAGTGAAAAATTTACACAAATGCGTTGGAATTAAACTATTTCTAAACTTTGCTCATTAGATTTTACGTGTCAAAATTTATCTTACAATTATTCTATTTATGCCATAATGTCAAAACTAATTCATGGCGACTTCATTGACAGTCTGTATAATTAAAATAGTCAACCTTAACCCCCTTTTTAACTCGTTTTATTATCGATTCTACATTTGTTTTTTATCGATTTTGCCATCATTACTTTCATTCTATGCTAATGTCGTCTTTCACCTGCAACAGGTACTGATAATATAAAGATAGCTAATTGTCTGTGATGTTCCAATAAGCGTAAACGTTTGGAATTGTCGAAACATTGTTCCTTTTTCTTGAAGTATTGCCAACTTGAGCCGTCACGCATGCTTTGAATTAGTTGTAACTATGGTTTTATCTGATTTTCCCATTTTCAGAAGAAGAAAAAAGAAGACAGAAATGGAAATCGTTATTATGAACTGAGGTCAATGAACAATTCTTTAAGGGAGCACACACCTTTTTCGGCTTTAAAGATTTTGTTTATGCATTTCCAAAATATAACGCATGCTAAGCAAAGTATTTCCGAAGTTACGTATTATTTATAAAACCCATTACGAATTGGTAGTATTGGTCAAATTGGTAGTATTATGAATATTTAGTTTTGTTTGATATCAAACTTTTACTCAATTTTTCAACTGTAAATTTCTAGATATTCTATGATTAAAAGTTTTTTATAAATTAAGTCGAGTATTTTTTTCTTCTTTCTAAATGCCCCTTAATTTTTTTACTACTGTTTAAAGTCCGTTTTACCTCAAACAAAAGTAAAGGATTTGAATACTAACAATTATACTGTTGTAACGAATTAAGCTGTATTAAGAAACAGTTCTTTTTTTTAAATATAAAAACACATTTATTTTACAACCACACATAAATTAACAGAATTAAAGTAACCAGTAAAGGGTTAGTAATGACCTTGCAGGGAGAAAAAAAAATCCGTTAACGGGTTAGTATAAACCTCAAATTAAAAAACAAAAGCTATTCTCAAAGATCAACAACTCTCTGATGTTCCATTAATTGTCTCGTGCTTTTATTTTTAATTTATCTCGTTATATGTTTTTTATTTTATTTATTTATTTATTATTATTCATGCTTTTGTTAGCCAAATATTTTTTTTAAAATGTTTTTAGACTTTATACTGCACATGTGCGCTGGTCACGTCCACCCTACTCCTTTGAATTTATTTTTTGTTATTATTATTTAGAGCATTTTTACTTTATTAAATTTGGTACATACCGAGATATAAAATGTTGGAAGTCCACAAAAAATATTTTAATGATATTTATAGAAATCAAGTGTCTTTATTTTATGAACTGTCTAGTAAAAAAAACAACATTTATATCTTAGTTATTTTTGTGCATTGATTTGTCGGAGTGACTTAGTTTCCAAAATAATAAAATAAAATTGTGATCATTAATTTTTTAGCATTAAACGAAATAAAAAAAAAAAATTAAATTTATACAACCTGAACATTCTAATAATGAAAATATACCTGTTTTTTATTCTTTAAGTGTTGACGCGTAATTGTTTTAATTTTTTCATTCAGTATGTCGCCAATTTGTTAAAAGTAATTAAATAAAAAACTGAAGTGCAAAGCAATCTACAATATTAATAGACATCCTGTAAAATTTTTAGATAAATCGAGTAAAAATTTGAAGTTATGAGTTTCGCAATTACGTATTGAAACTGAAGATACTTAAAAGAAAAAGACATTTCACTAAAGAATTAATTTTTAATTATATTTCATAAATTTGATGCTTCTCTAAAGTTGCGCCCGAGGACAGGTGTCCCCGCTTGCACCCCCCCCCCCGCCAGCTATGCCACTGTTTGTATCATTTTTTTTTTATTTTTTTTTTTTGCGCAATTTTTATATAGGTCATTTTTGCAAACAATTTGTGTATATATATTGCGCAATTGATTTGTATCTAGCTTTTTCTTTTTTCAAACGATATGTATATAGTTAGTTAATTTTTATGCTAGAAAATGATTTGTCTACCATGTTTAGTTCCCAAAATAAATTAATAAAATAATTGTGATCTTTTTTTTTTTTTTTTTTTTTAACTCGGTAGTATTACGAAAATTTAACTTCGTATTAGGTTTTCAATGAGTTTTCCGACGTTAATATGTATTAATACTAAATTTACACTACAATTTGAACATTCTAATGAAAATATGCTTAGTTTTTCATTCATTAAGCGTTGACACTTAATTATTTATTCCTGCGAAATTTTATTTCTTCATTATCACGTTTAGTGTTTACACGTTTTTTTTTTGTTGTTTTTTTCACCTTCTTCTTCTTTTTCGAAAATCACTGAGATTGTTTGCTTTTTCTAGCAGAGTAAGTAAAGATCAAGACTGCAGTTTTTAAAGTTCAACATCTGTAACAGATTTACTGGCAGAGATTTCCAGGAACTAAGTGCGAAACGAAACATTTCTCAGGTGGGCGGGGGCGACGTCCTTGAATACGGAACCCTCAAATATTTGCTTCTCACATTAATTAAAGAAGTGGTAGGAAATCAGCCTTTTTCGCGCTTTTTCTCATGCGCAACCATTTCGAGGCCAAAAAAAGCTTATATTTCGATAAATAAGTAAATAAAAAAATATATATTATTTTGTTGCGAATTGTGGGCAAGGGCTGGGTATGAACCAAGATTTTACCGTAGTAGCTATTTTAGTAGTTCTTCATGTTTCCATTCCTGCGAAAAGAACGAATTGTATTCCGAAACTGTTCTTTCGGCTTCCACTTAAAAACCTGATCGATATTATTTTTGTGACCCTGACAGATCTTTTTCTTCATTTATTTGATTGAAAAGGAGAAAGAGTTGTCATGATCTTTCGCAACCGATTTAATTAGACGTTTTGTTTGTTTTGGTTAAAAGCGGAGGGAGCTTTTAGCATCCTAAAATGTCTTTAAAACATCTAAATTTTATTCAATCTTATAGTTTTATGAAAAAAGTAATTAGTTCCCAGAAATTAAAACCGGGTTTGTATTTAAAAAAATAATAACGATAAAAAAAAAAAGACAATATAACAGGGGTGGCCAAGCTCCTTGATAGTCGAGCCATTTTTCAAAGTTTAAAATTTTTCGCGAGCCCCAATTGTATACGTATTTAAAAGGTTTCGAAAACGGTATTAAAAATTTTTGTTTTACGGAAATTATATTTTATGAAAATATATAAATAAAAGTACAAAACATGTGTATTTTTTTTTTATTTATTTTTTTTTTTTTTTTTTTATTAAACGACTTAAAACTCCTCATGCACCACAAAGTATAACATGAGGCTTACAGTTGTAAGTAGAAAACAAAAGAAGAAAAATTTACAAATTTAAATTAAAAACAAAATTCCGCAAGGCAGCAAGACTTTCAATACTTTTGACCAGTTCTGATAAGACAGGAGGCCAACAAATAGAAAGACGCCTCAAATCAGTCTTTAATTTCATTCGGGCACTCGCATACAATAAAAACATGTGTATTGAATTTAAATATTAAAAATTAAACACATTTATTTTACTTCTCTTGATAATTCTTTAAGATTTGGTTAATAATTGCTGATAACACTTCTCTGAGATATTACTGATGGATTAATTCTTTGAGATATTACTGATCGGTGTTTGGATTTCACGAATTTTAAAGTGAAATAAATAAAATGATTCACTTTAGTACGTTGTTCCGAATCTTGAAATAATGCGACAAGTAGCCTTCTTTAATTCCGGATACTTCGATTTTGGTACAAATTTCCGAAATTCAGTAATCGACGTCGATTTATATTTTAATTGTAGAGCTTGATCTTCTTGAATCTCTATTAATTCCAATTCTCCAGATACTTTTTGGCTCCTAATTATATTGGAAATGGAAAATTCACCTTGAATTATGTTAAATTCAAATGGATTCCGAAAAAAATCAAGAGACGATTTAAAATATTTCAAATCTTGAAATCTATTTAGGAATTCCGTCAATATTCTTTCTAGCTTACTTTTTCGTAGAAAAAAAGGAATAAATTATTGGTAGATCGTGTTAATCAGTCTGGAATCGGTCGATTACGCCACTGTATATGTTCGTTCGCGCAGTTTTCTATGAGTCATATCATTCTTGACTTGGACGGAAATGAAATTTGTTACAATGTTGCACTTAGTCTTTCATATATGTTGTCAGTAATTTAAAAGACATTTTGAAACACATACGGAGCGATAATAATTTTTAAAAATATAATATCACAAAAATGAAAAGGGAACTCGGGTACATTTAACGAGAGCCACAAATAATCCTTCAAAGAGCCGCATGTGGCTCGCGAGCCGCAGTTTGGCCACCCCTGCAATATAATAATAAAATGAAATACAGTAATAAAAATTAAAATGAGTAATAAAAAATAAAATAATAATTCTTAAACGTTTTATATTAATTGACCAAAACAGTATCTTCTAACTTATTTTATTCTAGAATATTATTTACTAATTTTTGCAAGCTTAAATTTTATAACTGTTTTTCAAACTAACCTTAAAAGGGGAGGGGGGAACAAAACAAAAAACGAATTTTTTTTTAACCTTTAAATTGCTTAATGTAGATGTACTAATTCGAGATATAAGATTTAGAGATGGGTAACTTTAAGCATAGAGGTTTTAAGTAGCAAAAGAAAGTTTTCTTATACAAAATCCCAGTGAACAAGAGTTTAAATAGGGTGTTCCCGAATCGTGTACAGCGGAACCCTAACGTTCCATGGAAGGGTCATTAGGGCTCTGAGAGTTAGGTCATTATTTTTTACCAGTTATGATTTTTGAAACCTGTAATTAAATTTAGACCTGATCAGGGTTGGCAAGGTTTAGGACAGAATGGATTAATCCACGGTTTAAACCGTCCTGTTCAAAACCCCTTTGTCTAAAACTGTCTTAAACTGTCCAAAACCCTTTTACTCAAATTATGACACAATTTTATCAGAACAATATTTGAAAGGTAAAATAAACATAGAACTTGCAATAACCGGATCCTATTTGCAATAACGGACCCTATTTGCACAAATTTACAAAAGTAGACCTTGATTGAAAGAATGTGACTTAGCTTTTATTTTCTATTCACAAATTACGCGTAATTTTTTCACAATTTTACAGAAACAGACTTTTCACAAAATGTCTAGACAGACCCCTGCTGATGTTATGCCCTTCAAAACTCTGTTAATACATTTCTCAGTTATTTTGTATTTCCAATTTAAACTAATATATTTATATTTGAAACAATTTTTTTTTAAATAGATGTCTTTTTTATCATGCAGAAATTATAAATTTTTTAAAAAAATATATTGTGAAAAATAAAAGGTTAATTTTTAAACAAATTTAGTATTTTTTTTTAAATCATTATTATTATTTTTTAATATTGCATTATTTATCCTTATGCAAGAACCTTATTTATCAGTATTAAAAACATATTTATATTTAAAGGATTAGGTGTTCACTTTTGTTGTTCAATGAATTGTGGAGCTTCAAAAATTATAAACCTTTTCCTATTATATTGTATTATTTTCCTTTAATAAGTTAAAGTAAATTGTATAAAAAATATCAAATATTTATTGATACATGTAATTATTATGTGTACAATGGTTACACCTATAGAATTTTTATCTTTCACCTAAGTTCAAGGTTTTGGACACTTTATGACAGTTTTACCCAGTTTAGGACTGTTTTACCCAGTTTAAGACAGTAAAACCCACGTGTCCTGTCCAAACCCTGGACCTGATTAATTACCCATTATTTATTTAATATTTTCTTTACTTTTATGAAATTATTTAATTGAAATGTTTGTGAAGATAGAAATCAAAATTAAAAAAAATTCTAATAATATATTGAATGAATAATGAAAAGGATACAATTATGAAAAGTTGCATTAGTATTTTCCATAGAATAAAAATAATCAAATTCAACAATGAAGAAATATGTATCTCTAATAATCATTCTAATAAACATTTATTGTTATCTTTTTTCGTCCTTATTTCAATGAAAACCAAGTTTTAGCGATACAGGATTTTAGAATTTGAAATATGAACATATAAAATGTATTTTTCAGTCATAAAATGAAATTGTGTGCATTCTAACTAATTGCCGACCATTTGAAAATGAACTTTGTTTAAAAAGTATGCCTACGAATTTTACGTCAGTAGTGTCGTGGTCTGTAATATGCCTAGAATGATTAAAATCAAATTAAAATACAATTTGGTCTACTTACGTGAAATATTGTTTTCTAAGAACTAATTATCCAACTGAACAGTTTTAAAATATTTTAAATTATTTACTTAATATACATCTTCTGCTAAGTAGCGAACACCATAAAGATGTTCTGCATTTCTGTTGGCTTCAGTGATGCGTAAAACTACTTCGATTCACTGTAATTATTTCAAAATAGTATGTTTTGTAAACTGCTTCGATCCACTGTAATCATTTCAAAATAGTATATTTTGTGCTAAACTGCTTCAGTCCACTGTAATAGATCCAAAATGGCTTTTCATTGCACAAAACTGCTTTCAATCTGTTTTGATCCATGCTTATTTCATTCTACGTCATCTAACTGTCTTAGAATAAAAATGTTCGGAAAATATCATTACATCTGCTGTCATTCTTCATGCTCCTATAAAATAAGTGATTTTGAATTACAATGCCTATCATTTTTTAATTGTAAGGCAGAATAAAATTGTTCCTTCTTAAATGATAAATGGTTGATTGGGGTTTGCTTTGAAACTAACAAAAATTGCTCGTACTCACCCTCTCAAAAAACATTAGACATCGCTATTGTTTCTCTTAAATCCTAGCTTTTGCGTACGAACGTAGTTTCAAAAGGAAAGAAGGTTTTTCCTGTTGCTGTTACCTTTCATTGGGAAAAACCGTCATATCTACCTTTTTTTTCAAAATAAGAATGTTACTCATTTGAAACAGTTTATCTATTGAAAAACTAAGACTTGTTATTAATTAAGTCTTGTCGTCACCTTTAAGTTTTCATTTTAGTGAATTATATTTTTAAAATTGAAAATCATTAAAGAATTAGCTCTTGTAAAAGCATTAGAGATTTTAATCATAAATGTCATGTGTCTACGAATGTTTTTAAGTTTCATTTTCACAATTAAAACATATACATATGTACTTGTTACATGGATCCGCAATGGCTACGTGGTTAAAAGCATTGAACTGTCATTGCGAAGAACTGGGGTTCGATCCTCAGTGGCGGCTTGAATCCCATCCAACTTTTTTAATGGGTATGATGAGAGACCGTACTAAAGTCTCTCATCTCTACTGGGTATATAGTATAGTACATAGTATGATGGGCCTCTTGTCTATAAAGTAAATACGATCTGTGCATAATGCTGACCACATTACCACAATAATGCCGTTGATCTCGAAATTTTGGAGCCTTAACCTTCATAACCCCCTGGCTCACAACGGGCTTTTTCGGGGATACTTTGTCAGTAATGCCGTACACGCGTTTTCTTTTTACATTTTAATACAGAATTCTACATTTTAAAACATCTGTTGAAATATGTATTTAATATACTTCAGATTTTTAAACATATTTCAAACTGTATCACAGCCTGTTTTTAAATTACTAATAGACGTCGTTTTTTGGATTTTGGTCTCTTATATTTTAATTTGGTTTTTATTAAAAAACATTGTTAATAGTTTAAAAATTGTTTAGCTATTCAAGTTAGAGAAAAGAAAAAGCTATTATTTAAAAACTTTATTGTTCCAAAGGGTAGCGGTAGCGCTCAATTTTGTAAACGCTTTTTCGACATATTTGCGCGAATTCAAAGCTTTAAAAAGTTTTAACAGGCGTCATTAATTTTCAAGATATGATAAATGAAGTACAAAATATTTTGTAATTTATTATGAAAGTCTCAAATTGCAGTTGTAAAGAAAATGGTGTAATACTTTTAGAAAAGACCAATTTAAAGTAGGAAATTTTTGAAACTCTTTTTAAATCGTTTTTCCTTTCTTTTTAAATCATTTTGTAAACAATTCAGTATTTCTTAAACCGTAAATTTTTTTAAATTTTTTCGTTTTTAATTAAAATATGTTGCGATTTCTTTTCTCTTCTAAATCGGTATTTCTTTTTAACGATTCAGTATTTCTTGAACAATGAATTTTTATAACTTCATGTGATCTTAAAATATTTCGCGATTTCTCTTTTTCTTCGATTTTATCTTTCTTTTAATCGTTTCTTCCTGTGAACAATTCCGTTATTAAATCGTGAATTTTTATAAATTTTTTGCGTTTTCAGTTAAAATATTATGAGATTTCTTCGATTTTAACTCTTCTAAATCGTTATTTCCTGTAAAAAAAATTAATATCACTTAAACATTGAATTTTTATAAATTTTTTTGTGTTTTTAAGTAAAATATTTTAAAACTTAATTCCTTTCCGTTTTTTTTTTTCCCCACTTTGTTTTATAACTTAGGAATATAAGTTTTGTGCTTCTTTCATTACATCAAAATTCAAAGGAAATAACAAGCAGTACACAATTGTCCCTGTTATTCAGCAAGTTTGATAAGATTTCAATGTTTCCGTTATAGATAAGAAACTTCTTTGTGTTATCTAATGGCGCATTATTTACGAAATGGTAGATGAGAATCAATATTTTATGTGCTGAAATTTTGTAAATCTAGTTTTAATTCAAGGATTAGTTTTATGTGGTATTTTTCAATTGTTTGCTTTATAATTTAAAGCTATCATGACTTGTATTAAAATTTTGACATTTCTTTTTATCGTCGTTGTTTAAATTTTACTTTTAATAACTAATGAATGCAAGTTCATATTTTCACTTATAAGTTCTCAATTTTTTGTGCCTGAAGCCTACCCTTAAACATGCAAATTACTTATGCAGGCAATATTTTAAGTTATAGAATCAGAAACAAAAATGTACTTTCTTTGGTTAAACATAGCTTTTTTTTTTTACTAATTTGTTTTTTGACCCTAAAAATATGGTGAGAAGTAGTCGCAATCTGGAAAAAAAAATCATACCATTAGTTAAGATAGTAAAGCGTAATTTTGCATTTTTAAGTTAAGACAGTTTTGAAAGTTAAGACATAATTTTGCATTTTTCGTGTTATATCCCCGAACTAATAAAAAAAATTTTTTATGCTAATAGATAATTCCGCGTACAAAATTATTTCGTATAATTTTTATTATTTAATTTACTATTAATTTTTAAATTGTGAGGTAACAAATTTTTAAATCAATTTAATATTTGTATTTCAATAATAAAATCCAAAATTTAAAGGATCGAAATAGTTCCTGAGAAATTAGTCTTTAAGATGGCTTCCAAACTTTCAATTGTATTCCTGCCAAATCTTCTTAACAGCTATATCTTCTTAATTACTACTACCTAACTGTTATTGCGTGTTTTTTATGGAATTAATTTTTTTATTAGGGAATTATGTTCTTTTTAGGATTTAATTTTATTTATTCATTCATTTATTTATTTTTTGCGAGAATTATGTTGTTTTTTTTCTTTGAAAGATATTTTTTTTTTTTTTTTTTTTTGGAGGGAATTCTTTTTTTTTTTTTTTTTCTCCTCTACTGTAAGAGAGCAATAGTTTACGAATAATGTCAGAGAAAAAGCCATTTTTGTTTATTTCTAATATCAGTACAGAAAAGTGAAGAACGAACATCATCTCATCTTTTTTGTATCTTATAATCGTAACCCTTTACTTTCAAAAATCAAACGCGCGTGGGCAACCACCAGTCAAGTTGTCTTCCAACTCGCTAACGTAACAATCTTCTGCTATTTTTCACCTCCATATTTGATTTAAAATTTAAAGTATGGAAAAGTGCGTTCAGGCAAACTTTGAGTAGGCCAATAAGTTCTAATTGCTAAAAAACAATTTTTCTTTTTAAATATCAAAATAAAAACAAATTATTGGAGAACTTCCTTTTTGCATAATCAATAGTTATTCTCTCATAGTTTGTTTTCATTTTGATATTTTGTTAATTTAGTTTCAGTACTTGAAAATTCATGGCTTACTTTAAGTTTGCCTGAGCTGACATTTTCTCTACTTTAAATTACTTATGGAGGTTAAAGATAATTTGCGATGAAAGGTTTCTTCCGTAGTATAGCGTTCTCTTTAAAAGTGGGCTACATGCTCACCCCCCCCCCGGTTCAAATTATTTAGAGCCCCACAAAAATCCTTCGAAGTGTACGAATGTGAAATCAATTTTTGTAATTTTCTGAAAATTTATTAGATATTTTACAGTCTTTCTTAGAAATAAATTATCTGTCAATTAAATAAAATTATTAATCATTATGAAATCATTGAGAATCATATTATATATTTTTATAGCTTATATATTTTGAGTCTAAAATTTGGAAATTAGAAGAAAAAAAAATTATATTTATTTTTTCATGCTATTTCCTTCTACCCATAACCCTACTATAACCAACTCCCTAATTTCATTTATAATCTTTTGTTTCAAGCTTGAAATACTTAGTTTTTTTTTTTTCTTCCTTTTTTTAAAAAAAAACAAACTATTTTTTATAATCCATAAGAAACATTTATAATTTTCTGATAGCATTTGGTTGGCAAAAATTATACAAATTTTGTAAAAACGGAAAATTCTTATTAGTTTGTGCCAATTTTTAGAATTTTTATATATATATTTCCTATTTTTATATTTGATATTTCCTGCCTCTACCTAACATTGATCCGTACATGTTGCTTATGCAAACTTCAACACTAAACCTTATTTTAATGTAATTAATTTTGTAAAAATTAAAAAAGCTTTCCCTTTTTGAATTTTTATGAAACAAGCTTGATTGGAATATAATTTCATAAAAAGTTTCAATGTTTTTGAATTTTGGCCCCAATTTATGCAACAGCCCCAGGCCCTATCATACTTTAACCCTGGATGTGTAATTAAGGGGAAGAAATCTGTGCAAAATTCTCTATAGTTGTAACACTTGGTGGCTTTAGATGTTAGAAAGCAAAATAAAAGATTTTGTGAATCAGTTTATATATATATATATATATATATATATATATATATATATATATATATATATATATTATATATATATACAGTAGAGCGCCGATTATCCGAACTGCTCGGGACCGAACGTGGTTCGGATAATTGGAAAGTTATTTAAAATCTAGTTTAAATGATTATTATTTATGCAAGAATAGTATGTATGGCTATATGTATCTATATATGTTATGTATGGTATAAGAATACATGTATTTATGTATGGTATAACAATACATGTATGTATGTATGGTATATATGGTATAACAATACATGTATGTATAGAGTAGTGGATATTATTTATTCTTCTGAATTTAGAAAAAATGTCGATAAGTTAAAAAGTATTCTAAACTTTAAAAAAAAAAAGGAAAAAAACGAATTTGGACATAGTTCGGATAATCGGCGCTCTACTGTATATATATATATATATATATATATATATATATATATATATATATATATATATATATATGTGTGTGTGTGTGTGTGTGTGTGTGTGTGTGTGTGTGTGTGTGTGTGTGTGTGTGTGTGTGTGTGTGCAATAAAGGACAATGTTTTTTCTTTTGGGGGAATCTGAGAGAGATAAGGTGGATTGAACCAGGGACCTCAGTGCTCATTACCAAGAGCTCTAACCACCATATACATCAGCCCAAAGTAAAGTAGATGTATGTAGTATAGACCAGTGGTCACGAAATGGTGGGGCACAAAGGAATAGTTAATGATGAAAGAATTTTGCTTTGTTTTTAGTTAAATTTCTTCCCTTTCCCCCAACTAAGGAAGTCACATTGACTGAATATTGTCACATTATTGCAATTATTAATCATTAGTTTTATGAATCATTATCATTATTTTACTTTTCTTCCTCATCTTTGATTATCATGTTAAATAAAAACTTCGTTGAAAGAGTGTGTATAGTGCCGTACAGTGTGTTCATTTGAAAACTTGCCACCTGGTACAACTTTCTGATTAGTATAGTTTTTTAAAATCCCTGAAACTTATCAATTTTGTTCTGGGGATGACATTTTAAACTACTTTCATCAGTTGGAGAATTTTTTCCAAAAGTTTGAGATGGTGATGGTTAAAGTTAAATGTTTTCTGCTTGGGCCTCCATAAAGATCCAAGGATTGACCTCCACTGGTATAGAGTCGCCATTACGACCTAAGAATTTCATCTAAATTAGGGGTGCACAACCTGTCATTTGAGGGCCACATGCGACCCGCGAAAGCTCGCAAACACAATTTTTTTTTCTTTGTGAAGTAAAAATTGTAAGTCTTTGTAATCTTTGTAATTTCTCTTCACAAAATATTAAATCTTAATATGTACTGTAATAGTTAAGTTTTAATTTTTGCCTAAACACTATAAATTTTTTATAGATATGAAGTTAAAATTTATATTACTTATCAAAATATGTATGTAGTTTTTTTTACACATTTATTCTATGAGCTTTCTACTTTTTATTTTTATTTTATTGTTAGAGCTATAACATCTCTTTTCCTCAAATATTAGCAGAAAATAAAAATATTTTCAGAAAAAGGAAAAATATTAGTTTTTTTTTATTGAATGAATTTTAATAATTAAAGTATTCAATTTTAGGAAAATATGTTACTAAGTTTACTGATGAAAATATTTATTGTTCTGAGCTCCAATTATGAGATAAAAATTATTATATTTGCCACCAACATGACTAAATATGCATGCGGCCCTTCGTTAGTCAACTTGCTATGCAAGTGGCCCTTCACTCAAAAAGATTGTGCACCCCTAATCTAAATACTGTTAAAATGTATATATATATATATATATATAGCAAAATAAATAAATACAAAAAAAACACAGAAAAAAATTAGGAAAAACAATAAGTATCATTAATTGCTCATAAGCTGCAAGTAAATAGAACTCATAAGATAAGTTTAAAATGAAGACAAAACAAAGGTAAATTACAGACAAATGAAAAAAGGAGGGGGGAAATAATAAAAATGACAAACAACTGGGGAAAGAAAAGAACTAATTAATTTTTTTTAAAAAAAGGATAAAGTTTTTTTAAAAAACCGCAAAATAAAAGATATAATCTTTTCATCAGCCCACACGATTATATCCGAAAACGAGTGCTTTCTAATATTGTATCAATATAGCCAAAGCATTATATATATATATATATATATATATATATATATATATATATATATATATATATATATATAATAACAGGGCTTAATCTCTGTTATCAGTGGTGTATTTAGCTTTAATAATGCAGTCGTAAGCCATGTTACACACAAAAAATCTTTATTAATGGTAGTAGGCTGGTATCGATAATACTTCACATCCACACTCCGCAAGGGAGGGGGTGGACAAGACTTTGGACAATTCCGGAACAACTTTTCAGGATCACAACATGATGGAAAAAGCCACGCGAAAAGCATTGCTCTCGCTTTTATACTAACTCAGATTTGAGTAAACAGGCACAGTCGTCGGCATTCTTGTATCCTTACGCATTAAGGAAAATCATTCTGGCTTCCTTATATGGAAGTGAAAGGGGGAGAGATTCTATAAATAACTCAATCGTATGTTTATCAGCCTTGACTTCCCAAAATAGAATCTCTCTACGCTTATTCTTTAACAAAGACATTTTATTAAAACGAAAGAGATTTAATTCTTTTATTAATACAAAAGTATTATACTTTTTGTATTACATATATATATATATATATATATATATATATACAAATTTATATAAAAATGTTTTTTATTTCATCTACTCTAGATTTTTTACCCTTTTCTTATAGTGTTCTACTCTAGTGTACCTAATATGTTTGCAAGTGGTGTGAATAAAAATGGCAAGTAGGAACATTGCCAATATGCATTTGTTCCTGGAAATGAAGACAAAATTCCCTTACTTGCCTGAAGATACCTTAAGAAACTATGTCTTTCTTGTAAGTGCTATTTAATATCTTTTATTTAGTGACCTCAATAGGAATAATGCTTGGAATTCTTAATTATTCATTTTTCTTTGTTTAATTTCAAAATGTATGTATTCTTTAATAGAGTTCTGATGTTAAATGCAATTACTAATGTGTTTTATTTTTATTTTATAACCGTCGTTGAACAGCCGACCCAACTTAATGGATTTACGGCTACTAATGTTCAACTCCGTAGCCTTGTAATTTTGAACCCAATCCAGAAGACAAGGGAACTCCTGGATCGAGTATTGGGAGAAATTTGCCTTCGTGGAGGACTTTTTGATGGAGCTAACCCGCATTTGCGTTACATGGAGAGGAAGACCACGAGAACCTCCCACGGTTAGCCTGACGGCAAGGGGACTCTAACCCATGATCCGTCTACCACTGAGGATATTTCACGTCAGCACTGTGGTCAGTGCAAGCCGGATGCGGAATTCGTATCGACTGGGATTCGAACCCGGTTCGCCTCATTGGAAGGCGAATGCTCTATCCCCTGAGCCATCGCGGCTCCATTACTAATGTGTGTATAAATACGAACTGAATACCTGTCCTTTGCACGGGGGAAATTGTATTAATAAATCAGTACTGAACAATACTATGAAATCATTCGCAAAACGAAAAGACACATAACAAAACAATTTATAAAGCTAAAATATATATTTTTTGTTTATTATTATTTTTTGTCCTCGTCAGAGGCTTTATATTATTAGATTAAGAAAGACTCATTTTTAGTACTGTATTCCATTAAAATAACGAGTAACTGTAAATATCTTTTGGAATGATGTTATTGCTCGAGGTTAAACTCATGGTTAAATTTTAGCCCAATTTTTCTCTGGTGCTTATCACTTTCGAAGGCCCATAAAACACCTCTTTCCACTTTAATATTAAAATTGCACTGTATTATAGCAGTTTTATGCAGTTATATATGTAGTACATTATAAACAGAATTCATTTGTTATTAAAATACATTCATTTTTTTAATATTTCACAAGACATCGTGCGATTTCTCATACTTTATCAATGAAGTTTAAAGCTTTTAGGGGTTTGACGGACCAACAATAAATAGTGTTTTTGAACATACTATGTAAAAAATATATAG
The DNA here is from genome assembly GCA_949128135.1 of Parasteatoda lunata. Lineage (NCBI taxonomy): Eukaryota > Metazoa > Arthropoda > Arachnida > Araneae > Theridiidae > Parasteatoda > Parasteatoda lunata. The sequence continues at coordinate 20,024,948 of OX421978.1, forward strand.
CAAACAATTTGTTACTTGTAACAATTATTTCTATTATTATATACAATAATTACCCAAAATTTTGTAAGCCTATTATAAATATTTATAGAAATATGGACATTTTATAAAAAAGAAACTAATTTTTTTGTTTAGTGTTTCTTTGCTATAACTTTAAAAATATTCAATGAAATTATAATTAATTAATTTAATTTCAAATCTTTGTGGGAGTTGTGGAGGGTATTAAAAGAGAAATTCAAATTATACTGTTGTTAACTTGCTTTGCAAATATAATCAGAAAATGAATTCAATTTACAAAAGCAAAAAAAAAAAAAAAAAGATCCACTCCACCTCTTCTTCTTCAATATTAAGTCCTCTACTATTAAACTGCTAAAAACTTGACTTGCTTTTGTTATATATATGAATTTAAATTTTAATTATTATAAAATGTTTCATATCACTATTGTGTATAATTTTGTAATTAATACTTTTCTTACTGAATTTATTTTTGTCTTTTAGTATGCACAAGACCAAGCTAAGTGTTTAAGTCTCCTTCAACAAGAAAGTGAAAATCACTTTCACCATAGTCATCAGTTCTCAGACTTTCGCCAGACTGATAATAAAACTAACGATAAAATAACTAAAAGCCCTGAAGAAAACTTTGATTCCATATCAAATATTATAAATTTTAATATTCCTCCTGAACCTAACTTCAAAATGGCTCCTAATAACTTTAATTTCAAGGATTCTGAGTTGCATCAACTTCCCAATACACGTAGTTCTTCTCCTAGAACTAACAGAAGTACAAACGTTATCCACTTATCCACCAAATCTACAAACTTTGCTAATCTTCCACAACAAGAGAGCCGTTCTGCTCCAATTATAGATGATTCTGAAAGACCTTTTGTAAACATGTTTACATCAGTTCCAGAGTCTAGTCATGTATTTCAACAGATTCCTCGTGATCCAAGTTATTCTAATCAAATGATGTTTTCCACTACAAAGGAACATATCATAGAGCCATGTGGTACAAGTGATAATAACTTAAATCAAAGCTTTACAAATTCAAACAAGACTGATTCATCAAAAAAGCACGCTGTGAAACTTAGTATTACCCCCATGCTACCATATCAACAACAACAAATGAATGTATATAGTAATACTGTATGTGCTACTGCTTCTCATTCTTCGAGACCTGGCCGCCATACAACCTCAGTAAATTTTCAGCTACAACCTCAATATTCAGATCAGCTCCCACTGGAAATTTCCTCAGTTCCCACTGGTATGGGGAGGCCTTGTAACTATAGAGACTTTGGCTCTCATGTTCAGATATCGGTGGGTGCACAGGGTGCAACATTCACAGCTTTAAGACTTCAAAGACCTCCTGTTGCCCAAAATCCAAATATTGATTATTCTTCTAATAAAGTTTCCTCTGGAAAAAACTATAGTAGTGACTATCCGCAATCTTCTAGTCAGAGTTTGAATTCCAAATTCGATAAGTTTTCTAGTTCATCTAAGAGTGTGAAAATTCCACAAATAAATGTGAACAATCATCCTGAATGTTTTGAACAGAAAGAAAATGTGTCAGTTTCTTCTGTTAATGATCAGAGATCTAGTAAAGATATTGGCTGGTTTTTAGATCCTAACAATAAAAAGGAACTAAAACACCCTCCTTCGCATGGTTATCAAACAACACCGGACTACATTCAAGGTAAGATGTTCTTTTATATTCTAGAATATTTTTTACAGTGACTTAGCCGGGATTTTATTTTCGGGAAAGGATTTATTATAAGGAATTTTAGTATTTTCACTATATAACTGTATATGCCCTTCACGTTCTCTAAAGAAGCTAACCAAAGAGTAATAGTAACTATGTAAACCCCTGACATGCATCTAGAGCAATGTCGGTGACTATGGTTACGATGTTTAACTCTTTCAAGGGGTGTGGCATAGTATTTAAGACCGATTTCGGCTCCGATCAGAGAGAGATTCCCCTTCTTTTTGAAATACACTATTTCTTGTTTTCTTTGCAACAGACAACCCTAGACATTGTGACCGGATGAGTTTTTTTACATGGATAAGGAAATTAAATAAGAAACAATTAACAAAATATTATGAGCTTCAATTTTTCCAGAAAGTTAGAATAAGTGTAATTTGCCGCGACATTGAATTTTCGTTAAATAATGTTTTTTTTTTTTTTTTTTTCAATCAAGTGAGGGAAAAAAAATTTCATTTATTTTAGTGATTTTTCTTACTCATTTTGGGGAGTTCAGACCCCATGGTCACACATTATAAAGTGTCAAATACACATCATGAATTGGAAACAAAAAATAATTTATTACGTGTCCCTGTGAACATGTAATTCTCCAACGAGAAGAAAAAAATAACTTGTAGGATAAATCCTAACCTAATTTTAAACATACAAATAAAATAAAATATATTTTTCTTTATTAAAAAATTAGTATTCTGAAACTATATTAGATTGTTTTTCTTTGGTTTTTCAACTTTAACTCCTTTTTTTTGTTTTAAAATTATGAATATGTACTATATTATTAATAGATGAATAAAGAGGAAGAGAATTTATATTGTAAATAGTGATCCACTTTTAATAAAAAAAGAACTCTGAAATGCTGGAGTTGTGGGGAGTTAAATCTTAGACTATGTCAACCTTCATCTATCAAAAGGTACCTTAGGTTAGAATCAAATTAACATGTCTTATATACTATTGAATTCGTATTTATTATTTGTAGTGGTACTTAGTTAAACCACATTACTCCACTTCCAGAATTTTCTCATTATTTATATTTGTAGCATTTCGCTCATTTTTTTTTCTTCATTATTATTTTTATTGTCCGGGAGACTTTAATTACTTCACCGGATTTTTTTCTTTTTCTTTGAGCATTTTATATTAACAGCAAATCAACTGTTTTAATGTGGACTATCCAACGAAGTAGGCGTTACTGTTGAGATTTTTCTGCGAAATGGGCGTTACTACGTGTTCAAATCACGTCCGCAGGTCACCAATGTGGGGAGTTAAATCTTAGACTATGTCAACCTTCATCTATCAAAAGGTACCTCAGGATAGAATCAAGTTCATCTTTGACTTAATTAACTAAGTATCGGCCCCGTCAGGGGCCCCAACTCATTCGTCTCAGTGGTTGTTGTGGTATAATAGCCGTAGTAAGTGATAAGCGTAGTAAGTAATAAGTGTAAAATCAAGCAAGTGGGTAGGGCATACATGTTGAATAATACAGTAAAAATAAAATTATAATAAAGGATATTTACAGTTATATACAGACTATTTACAAGAGGTAATCTCTGTCGCCTACCTGCCTCGCCTCCCCCCTTGCGGGCTTCATGGGTGCACAGGTAGAGACTTTGATTATAGGAAGTTTAGTTAGTTTATAGGAAGTGGAAGTTTAGTTAGTTTATAGTTTAGTTAGTTTATAGTTAGGATTATAGGAAGTGGGTTAGTTAAATCTTTTGGATAAAACCGCGTCAGATAGATAGAACACGGTTGCCGGGCTGTATAGGCTGTTGTCCCTAATGAGCTCGAAGTCGGAAATTTGGTTGTAATTACACGTAGTGCATTTACGTGCTTCGTTGAAGAAGGAGATACAAAGTTTGACTGTGTGCTCTTCAAATGAATCTACTTTCAGATCTTTTCTGATGTCGCTCATTTTGAGCCTTCGGGGAGCACCCGTAATTCGCCTTAGCATTTTGTTTTGAGCCGTCTCAAGTTTGCGCTTTTGGGAGTTTGAGAGAGAACTCCAGGCAGGGGCAGCATAACTCAGGATTGGCCTAATACATTGGAGGAAAAGAGTTCTTTTTGTCTTTAGAGCTAGTTTAGAGGAGTGGTTTAGGATAGGTTTTAGTGCAAAAAATGCACCCTCGGCCTTTGCAGTGACATTTGCTATATGTGCGTTCCACTTCAGGTTATGCGTGAGGGTCAGCCCAAGATATGTGGCCTTATTCACGATAGGGATTGCATCATTAAAGAGAAGAATGTTGCGGTTTTTAATCTTTTTCTTTTGAGACTTTCTCATAATGAGGAGTGAGGATTTATTAGCGTTAATAGAGATTTTCCACTTGGCACACCAATTTTCAATAACGGGGATGGTATGTCTGAGGTTTTTTATGGCTTTGTTTGGGTTAAGTGACCTGTTCAGTATGGCCGTGTCATCGGCGTAAAAGGCAGTGCTAATATTGTTTTGCTCACTGAGATTGGGAAAATCAGCCGAGTAAATTAGGTATAGTGTCGGGCCCAAAATTGACCCTTGTGGAACACCAGCGTTTATCGGTCTGACTGTGGAGATATTGTTATTTACCTTGGTGTGGAAGGTCCTATCAGTAAGGTAACTGTTTATAAGCAGGATTAAGTTCTTTGGGAATTTGTAATTTATAAGCTTGAATATGAGGCCCTGATGCCAGACGCGGTCGAATGGATAGAATCAAGTTACAGATTTAAATTTGGATTTTTGAAGTTCCTAGCCCGTAGGGCTATCTACTTCTCCATCGAAGATAGTTCATTAAGGGAAGAGTGGGGTTAGATGATAAATGCAGATTTGAGTTATTTGCAGTAGTCGACTGGAGTTGGGAGTCTTAGTAGTGTAGAGATAAACATCAGAGTTCAGGGGCTTTCCCCTGGAGAATTTTCGTTAGGAGCGAAATTGCGTCTTCGTTTTTTAAGAGCTCCAGTAGCTCTTTGATGATGGTGACCAGGCGAATAGATGTTGATGCTGGTGAATCTTTTTTCTGATGTTGGGATTTTTTCCTGGGGCGGGCCTCGCACCCGGAAAAATTCGCAGTGTGTTCTTTGTTGCAGTTGCAACATCGAGGTGGTGTTTATTTTTCTTTAAGACATTCATATGAGTAGTGGCTTTCGGCGCACTTCAGGCATCTCGGCGTCGCCGAGCATGCACTTTGTGCGTGGCCGTAGGCCTGACATCGGAAGCATTGGATGGCACTTCTGCCGCCGCGAAATCTTTCCACTTTTACCGGGAACCGATCGACGTGCTCGATGTGGAATGCTCTGTGTTGATTGGCCGAATCCTTGATGATCACTAGGAAAAGTGGGAGGAGCCTATAGGCCCCGCCCACCCGCTTCTGGAACTGCACGATCTTTAGGATATCTAGGCTTAATTTCTCTATTTCTAGAGCAATTTTGTTGGAATCAAAGTTCACTGGAAGTCCACGGAAGAGAAATTTCCTATTTTTCTGGACTGGAACAGGTGGAGCATCAGAGGGGGTCTCTTTCGTGGGCTTAGGGAGTTTTGATAGAATCAAGGTTGTGAGCTGTGAATAGATGAAATCTCAGTATTCGGCGCGAAGCGCCGCTAACTGATTCGTCGAAACTGTGATGTCATAAGCTAAAAAGTCCTAAGTTAGTTCAAAAGTTAAACTAAAAGTTCAAAAAAGTCTTTGTAGGAATGTGACGTTGGTTGGAGGCAGTGGAGCTTCAGTTGGAAGGGGAGAACCCCTTTAGTAGAGTCTGTAGGAGGCACAGCACTTCCTGGTCTTTCATTAGGTCTTGTAATTCTTTCATGAGGGTCACTAATCGGTGGGCTGATGTTGCCGGTGTTCTGGCTTTGGTCTGGATTGGCTTTCTGCTGGGGCGGGCCTCGCACCCAGTGAAGTTCGAAGTGTGATCTTTTCCGCAGTTGCAGCAGGTAGCTGGCGTTTCCCTGCTTTTGGTGCACTGATATGATAAGTGTCCTTTAGCGCATTTCATACAACGTTGCTTGTCTGTGCACGTACGCTGGGAATGACCAAATCCTTGGCAGCGGAAGCATTGTAGCGGTCGCCGGGGAATCTCTCAATGCTAACCGGGTGTTGCTTGATCTTGTCCGTATGGAAAACTTTCTCGTGATTGGCTAGCTTGGGAAGGATAACTAGAAAAAGTGGGAGGAGCCGGTTAGCTCCGCCCACCCTCTTCTGGAACTGGACTATTTTGTGAATTTCTAGATTCGATTTCCCTAATTCCAGGGAAATTTCAGCTGGGCTAAAGTCCATGGGTAGGCCACGTATGAGTACTTTCAAATACTTGGGTTGCGCTTTTTCTTCTAAGGTAGTGGGCTCTGTCTCATTACTGGGGCTCACATTCGAAGTATCCATGCGGGCTAAGGTGGAGATCTCCGGCTGCAAAGAGGGTTTAGAGGTGGGCGTGTTGTGATGAAGCTTTGGAGTTTTGGCTTTGGTTTTCCTCTTTCTCTTTCTCTTTTTCCTCTTTTTAGCGGGTGGTTCTATGATATTTTCTGAGTCCGAGGCCATTGGCTCAGCTCTGGGTTCCATATTTTCGGCCACTGGGGTGGAGGTGATCTCGGTTGGTGGTATGGTGGGCTCAGGAACTTGAGAGTTGATTTCATGAGTTGTCTCAGTTTCCACTTTTTTAATTTGAGTTGATTCTTCCAGTTTCAATTCGTTAATCCTGGCGATGTTAATTCTACAGCCATGTATAAGAAGTTGTTTAAATTTGTGGTAAATATTTCCATATTCGCAGGAGTCCAGGAAACTTTCAATCAGTCTCTTAGTGGAAATCAGTTCTCGTTTTTGAAATTGTTCGTAGAATTCAGTAATTTCCCACGAAAATTTATTTTGAAAATCAGGAGGCAGGAATCTCATTGGTACATTGCTGGCTGCTATAGCTTCTTCAAATGATGAGTATTCGTAAACTTGTACGTATTCGCCTTCCGATTCAACGGGTTCGGGTGACTTTGGGCGGCTAGGCGGTGACACCTTTCCGCCGCGAGCTGTTCTCGGGTACGACATTAAAGAGCAGAGAAAAAACACGTCTTTACTCGACCACGTCTTTAGCTAATCGGTCGGTCTAGAATCAAGGTAACATGTCTTATATACTATTGAATTCGTATTTATTATTTGTAGTGGTAGTTAGTTACACCACAGAGTCCTGGCTCCAAAGTAAACGTAAACAAGAGAAGGGCAATAGCCTCCAACATGCAGTAAAAGGAAGCATCCAAAAAATGACCAAGAATACCAAAAAAATAATATATTACTGTTATTAAAATTATTATAAGAATATTTTAAAAGATAAATATTCAGCTCAGGATAAAAATAATATGAATAAATTTCATAATGAAATTTTTGGGCATTAGTATTAAAGTAGCATTAAATGATTAAACAGATCTTGAGTCAAATAAGTTCTAAGACTATTTTAGAAAAGAATTCAGTTTTGAAAAGCTTCTGTTTCATGAAGTATTTTTTTTATTGGTTGTGTTAGAATTAATACAGAATTTATCCTTTGAAAAATGTGAATACAAATTAGAGTATTTGGATCCCACAATCATTTACTTAACTTTAACTTGAAGGAAAACTTAGCTCACAACTAGCAAAAGCCAGTTGTGTGCGAAGGGGATCCTAGAAGTTAAGAATCTACAATTTTGAGATTAAAGGCATGATGGTGACTATGTGGTCAGCATTACACGCCAGTTACTTTTACTTTTTAGATGAGTTTGCACCCATCAATCTGAAGCTGGGTAGGTATGACGAAACAGAGGAAAAATTGTATTATAGTCTCTTGCTACGTTTTTTTTCTTCTTTTTTTTTTAAATATCAAAATAGGTTCAAAAATTGCTTATTTTTTATTTCATATTTCAAATTAGACGATGATTCTAAATTAGCACGGCTTTGGAATTTTTTTACAAATTTCAGTTTTTAGTATTTGCTGTTTAACAAAATAAGGTATTTTCCTGATAACAAATTATACTATAATAATATCTTGTGAAAACAGTGTAATATACAAGTTTAAACGTCGAAATAAAATTGCTGTTAGAATTTTTGTCATTTAAAAAACAAAGCAAACAGTTGTGGTTTTTCAAGTTGCAAAATGTGCATTTGCTTTTCACAATTCAAACAAATAAGAAACAATTAAAAAATTAATAATTTGTTTCTTCAATTTTCGAGAAAAATGGTGCATCATTTAAGACGATCAGTCCGACGTTTTTCCCTGAATAATTTAAATACATACAGAAAACGTTCTTAAATTCTTATCAGATAACTGGCTATAGTTCTGAGACTCGAAAAAAAAAAGCTTAACAATTATTTAATAGGAGTCTTAATTTAAATCGGAATTTAAAGTACTAATGAAATTTAAACAAAATAGATTAATGTACTATCGGAAAAATTCTGGGTGGTAGCATAAAGAAGGAGAAAAATGTATAAGTATAATAATATAAGGTACTGGGATATTTTAAGACGCTTAAATTTAATTGACATTTAGTACGTAAAACCCGATCATTGGAAAGAAAGTTATTCAAGGTGAATTCTTTTTTATTTTGCACAATGTACTTCTGCTTCATTTGTTGTTATAATTGTTTCTTTAGTTTTAAACTTTAAAAGCTTTAATAACTGTCTAGTTTGGATAGTTATATTTAATTTTTTATTTTGAGAATTAAAATTATTATTAATTATTTATTAATTTTATTTTTATCTTATAGCTGTTAAAAGTCATCAACGTTCCCAACTGAAAATTGTTCAAGAAGAATTGGATAAAGCAAAATCCATATTTTGTAATTTAAAATCAGAAGTTAATAGAATGGAGTTTGAATTACATAAGAGAAAAGAAAATATAATATCCTCTTCATATGTGAGTATTATTATTTATTAATATAAAGCAATGAGGATTTTAATTTTTGGAGTTTTAATATAGAGTATTCAGATTCGCTTTTTACAGCTTACAAATAAAGTGCTTTAGAGAGCAATCTTCCTGTTTTTTTTTTTTTTTTTTTTTTTTTTTTTTTTTTGTGTGTTACCGGAATTAGTGATGCGAAACTGTTTGAAAGTATCACTCTGCAAAATAGTAGTGTATAAATATAGAATGGCCGGTTATTCAGTTTCAACACTTTTTTTTTTATTTTACTGTAATAATAAAGTGATAATTTCTATGAAATTTAGGATTTTTTTTAGTTTAATTATTTTTCATGTTTGTTAATTTCACTATAACCTACTGAATATACATTAACACTTATGGCTGCATCGGTAGTACTAGTATTATATGCTGCATATATGTTTCAGCTTAATGATAACAGGGTAAAAATTTTAAACTCTGAGTTTATCAAATTACTGTGTTCACTTTAGATTATCAAAAAAGTCCAAATAACCAGCCAATTAAGCTTCAATAAATGAAAAATGTGCAGGCAATAGAAAGTAGGTTCAGCAGCTGACCTGTTGTATATACAATTCTTATACCCAAACGTAAAAATAACAGTTTAGCTGAGTTCTTACTTCATGCTTTATATTTTAAGAATTGTGGATATAAAGAGTATCATTGTTTTATATTATTATATTTATTAATATAAATTGTCTATTTATAAATTTTTGAATCTATCTGCCTTTCATTATAACATTTCATTATAACGGCTATAACATGTTGTGAATGCGTAAAGATTAATTATGTTACAAAAATGAAACTGTGCCCTTTTTTTTTGCCTAAGTTTAAATTTATTGCTAAACTGAAATTTATTTATTTCATTTCAGGGAGAAGTTATTAAAAAACTTAAAGCAGAAAATCGGCAACTAAGACTAGAATGCAATTGCCTGCTCTTAGAATATGATATGATTAGTAAAGGTCAAAGTAAGTGTGTATGTTTCTTATGTTACATTATAATCATTAAATTAAAAGGATTCTTTTGATAATTTTCATTTAACTGCAAAATAAATTTATGGCATAATAGAGGGCACATTATTTTTTATAGTCGCTTTGTTAAAGTCAACTTTCAACTCTACTGTTTTACTAATATGCATATTGTTTTTGTTTTAGTGTTTGAGAGTGTTAAAATGTAGATTTTATTTTCAAAATCAACATAGTGTACCGGCCAGAGATGGACAAAATTTCACCTGACAGTTATAAATAAGTGTTAACTCACAACAGTTATGATAGCAAATATTTCTCAAAAAATGTTGTTTTATATGATAAAAGATTTCATATAATAATGATAAAATACAAATAATGTAATTTTAATATCAACCTTCAAGTGAATTATTAACGTAAACCACATCAGTTGACTTCACAACTTCTATTTTAAAGTTTTGTCCACAATCTACATTAACTGTAAGCAGTTACAATATTTTCAGTAGATTTGTGTCTTAAGTATAGATCCATTATGAAACAAAAAGCACTGGAGTGACAATGAAAGTCAGAAGAAAATGCCAAAAATGAAGTACATGAAAACAATGTATATGTACCAAAAACTCTTTGCAATTGTACTTCTGCTTCATGTACAGCTGAGAAGGAACATTACTCTTTTAAAGGTACAAAAGTGCTGCAAATTACTTTTGTGCCTTTTAATTACTGAAAACCTCTTTTGTACCTTTGATTTCCATGTTGCTTTCTATATTCATGAGATACTCGTACATAAGCTGTACATTTCTTATATGATGAAAATAAATAATACAATGTATTTGTACCATTAATTTCAATACTACTATTTTTAGAGTGCATTGCAACAGACTTAGTTGCAAAAATATTTTTACACATATGACTGTGTTTTATATAAAAATATATATAGTTTTATTATCCTAATCATGAATATGGTTTTTTATAATCTATTTGCAATTAAGACTATGTAAGTTACAAATTGTTAAACTGTTTAATTTTTCTTGTTTTTGTTAATGCTAAAATAATTGTTTAATTTTTGTTAATGCTAAAATAATTGTTTATGAGCATTTTAGTATTCATTTGATCTTTGTGTTAGTGTTTGACTCTATTTTCACCAACAAATTGTGAAATATTTATATATAAATCTAAAAATACAAAAAACTATACCAATATCTTTTGTTTCCCTATCCCAGTGTGTAAATCGAATTTTCAAACTCGCAAAATTTTGTGAAAATCAGTTGTCTTATACACAGGTAATACAGTGCATACACAGATTGTCAGTATACACAGGTTGTCCTTACTTAATTAAATTGTTTATTGAGTGGGTTTTTAAGCGTTTGTGAACTGATTATAATAATAATTCATATAGAAATATATATCTATTTATCTATTTTTATTATATTTATCTATTTAATTTATATAAAGTGAAACAAAAATCCAAATATTTTTAACTTGTTTGTAGAGTTTCTTTTATATTTTTATGCAAAAATTCTCTCTTAATAAAAAAATTTCCATATTACTCTATCTGTTAATATAAATACTGTCTTTAATAATTTTGAAAGTTTTAAAATCTTTCATTTGCCACAGATATAAGTCACTCTAATGTAAAAATCAAATTTAAAAATAAAAACATTTTGGGCTCTTAGTAAAAGCTGAAGGCTTTGTTAAAGCACTTTAATAGCAATGTTTTTCTTTTATAAAAGAGTTTAGAAACCTGAATTTTTTTTTAAACTTTTGATCTGTTCTAAAATATATACATTTGAAATAATTTTTTTCTTATTAATTTACTTTGTACTATTTCAATAGTTCCAGTTGGAGAAACAAATGAAGATTTTTATTCTAACATCTTCACTGGGCCAAATGATGGATTAGCTTTATATTCTCATAGTGGTTTGTATATATTTTATTAGCTTTATTTTAACAGATATATTTTGTATTTTAGTTTAAAATTTGTTTTTATTATTGTTTTTACTATAAATTTTATATTGTTACTAAACAATTGAAATTTATCCATATTTTGAATGGAATCGTTACAATATTCAAATTATCTGTTTCTATGTGTTATTTTTCTGCATTCATATTTTTATGTTCAAATTTTTCAATTATTTAAATAAATTTATATTTTAGTTTCTTATTTAATTTTGGTTAAATGTTTTATGTCTGCAAAGTGTGCATTTAAAACTGATTTAGTTTGCTCCTTCTGTATTCATAGTTTCTTTTTTAATTTAAGAGTTTATTATTCAATATTTGAATTGCAATTGAAAAATGCATAGCTACAATAAATTTCGTAAAAGATAATTGAATTAACTTTACACATACACAACTAAACTTTGCCAATTATCTGTTCCTTTTTTCCAGAGTTCAACTTCCTTAAGGCCATTGCGGCAACTCACCTTAATCGTAACTGCGACAGTTATGATCAAAAACTTGAACTCTAACTTTTCTGTCTAACTATACTGTCTCGTAGTATGGCGCGCTGTGCTGATTATTCACCTTCTTTATACTTTAATATTTTCGATATTAATAAATTTTTATATAATGTAAATTCTATTGATTAGACTCATGAACATTATTCAACCACCACAGTTTTGACCTAGACGTGATATAAACTTGCCTACATCGAAAGTAACGCCCACTTCGATAGATGGTTCACATTGAACTGTTAAATTCCTATTTGCGACTGTAACATCGTCCTCCTCACGCTGTTGCTCCTCAGTCTACACACAACGGGATTCTGCACACACTCGATTGCTAATATTAACTCATGATAGACCATACACACAACAGTGAACTTAATACAGCTCTCACAACAAACGCTCTGAAAAAACATGGTAAACTTAATAAAACTCTCACCTCAAGTGCTCAAAATCAGGTGAACTTAATACAGATCTCACAGTCTTTCGCAAATACGGTAATTAGTGGTATCCGTACATCGAATTCTATCCCTGATAACATTCTGATGAGGGAGTCTTTTGGCATAATTACCACTACTATTATTAAACATCAATTCACCAATATATAAGACATGCTAACTCGATTCAATCTTGAGGTACCTTTTGATAGATGAAGGTAGACCTTCGATATCACCTTTCCCCACACTTTAACAAAGCACCTCATCTCAGTTTGTGATTTTAAGATCTGTGTGCCAAGTGTTCTTGATGACATTACTATTACTCTCCTGTAAAGCTTTGACGCAGAACTTTTATTCAACATATTTTTTGTACTTTTTCCGTTATTTTGTATTAATTTAGTTCACAATAAGTAAAAAATATAATATTTAGAAATGTTATAATTTATGGTTATGAAATACGGCATGGAACACCAGTGTCTTTTCCTTTGTTAAAGGTAAAATCTCCTAAACGTGGCATACTTCCAGACAATAATTTTTCAAATTTGCTCTTATTTAGATCAATGAGAGACAATTATTTTTCATTAAAAATTTTTTTAATTTACAAAATCAATTATTGATTAATTTTTAAATATGAATGGAAAAAATTTTAAAATTCCTTCTTTTGGATTTTATATTTTGGAACAAATATAATTCTAATAATCTAACCGTAACTAATTCACTGTTTTTTGTAATTAAAAAATCTGCAACAGGGACATTGGTGTCCCATCAGCATCAAAGGACTATTTTAAAATCCACGAGAATCCTTTGTTCTCCGTGGTGTTAAAGGATGTTTCCCTTTCTGATTAATTCATGGGTGGTGATATATGGAGTTTGCATGGATTTTAGAACATGAAAAGCCAGAGAGTGGTTTGTAATGATTTCAAAAGAACGTGGCAAGTGAGGCTTAAAATTACTAACTAAAAAGAGGTGAGTCTTCAAGTCTTTAAAAGTATGTAGACGCAGCATAATTTTAATTTCAGTCAAATGATGCAATCAATAAGTGAATCGCTGCTCCTTCTTATAACTTCTACTGCAAACCACAGGAAAGTAGTTTCAGTACTCACATGCCTTTAGTTTAACTCATTGCTCTCAGTTTAAATACAAAATGTGTAAGCATTTCAAATTATTGTACTTTCATGTGCATTTGAGTTTATTTTCATTTCTTTTCTTTTTTTTCTCTACATATTAAACTTAAGTGAAAATGCATGAAGTTTTATAACTTTTATGTATGACATTTTTTAAATTCAAAGGTTGTACATTTGTACAACTTTTATGCAATTTGATTTCCATCAGGTTTTTATAAGTAACTGTTATAAATAAAAGTTTCTGTTGTCTAAATATTAAAAAAATTTAAGTACAACTCTACTAATTGGATAGAGAAATAATGGCACTAAAAAGTCATTTTGGTGCTATGTAAGACAAATGTACAGTTTGCAAAATAAAAAACAAACGCCCTAAATAACTTTTGATCTAATGATCAGATCTTCACATTCTGAGACTAAATGGTTCAAGGGTAGTGTTTATTCAGCGAAAGTCCACTTTTGTATCTGATTTCGTAACTTAAAATATCATCTGCCATAATTATTTAGCATATTGGAGGTTACTCTTTTGAATCATTAGGAAGGAATCCTAGAGCCCGAAGATCGAATCATTAGATCAAAAGTTTTAAAGGGTGGCTTTTTTTTTTTTGTTTTTGTTTGTTTTTTTGCGCACTATATGTTTATATATATATAGAGAGAGGGAGATCTAGATAAAATCAAAATGTGTTAAATGTCTATAATTTGAACTAATTTCTAATTTTAGGACAAAAAGCTTCTAAGAAAGAAAATCCAGTTAAATCTGAGCAAATTTTGTATGATGAAGATGATGAAAAGAATTCCTGGAAATGTAAAAAGTGTACTTTTGTAAATCATCCGGCATTAGAAAAATGTGAAATATGTGAAATTTCTAAAAATTCAGGTGAGTTACTCTTGAACACTTAATTTTTAAATCTAAAAATATAAGCTCTTTATATCTGCTTTAAAATGTATGTAATTTATATTTTACATTTAAAAAGTATTTTTAAAGCTTTTAGTTTACCAAATTTAAATTTTTTTACTAACTATATTTAATGATATGATTTAATTGAACTTTCAAAGTCATTTATTGATTATTTCTATTGTAAACTATTATTATTAGAGTTTAAATGAATTTTTGTTATCTAATTATAATTATACTTTTTACAACTTGAAAGGTTAACTAACTTCATAAAATATTCTTTAGAATTTTTCTTATTTTCATGAAAAATTTCTCAACTTTAACTTTAATTTATCAACTAATTTATAACTTAAATTTATAACTAATTAAATGTAAAAAAATTATGTGCATGTATTTTTCGCAACATTTAATTAATTATTACTTTTGTATTGAAAATTAAATTCATCATTTAAACAGGGTATATCATTTTAACAGGGTTATAAACAGAGTACCTGGAAAGTCATGAGAAATCATGGAAAGTCATGGATTTAGGTCGCCGAAAAATCTAATTTTGAAAATTTAACACCCCCCTCTCAATTTCATGATGCTCTGAATATCTGAATTAGTAACAAAATCCCCACTCTCAGTTATATTTTATTAAAATATAAAATGTTTTTATCATGTTATTTGAAAATTATGGTGTTCTTTAAAAAAAAAAGTGGAAAAAGAAACATAATTTCTAGAGTGAATTATCTTTTAAACTTCTGTGATTTCAGAATTTTTATTATTTATTTATTTATTTTTATTTTATCAATTAAAATTCTAGCTGAAGCAAGCCAGTCATTGGCGATTTTTTTTATTATTCTGAATTGAGAACAGAAAAATCTGGAATATTTCTTTCCGATCCAATAAACAAGAAAAGTATCTTTGGAATATGATTCTGCAGAAAAAAAAATTATTTGCTTTTGTACTTTTTTCCAGTTATTTTATTGCTTCAACTCTTTCTTTACTCCGTTTTTTAAGTTTTAAATCTATTAATATGAAGATGCAGAGTATAACAGTTTGGTTATACTTATCATTTCAATTGTTGTTATTATAATGCTGTTTTAAATTTATTGTTGTGTTTTTGTCGCAGAAAATAGAAACTTCCTTAACTCATGAAAAATTCTTGAAATTAGTCATGAATTTGAAAATCTAAAATGTAGCAGGATACCCTGTATAAACAAAAAAAAAATTTTTGACAAGCTTTGTTATAAAATCAATTATACAATTATTTAGATAAATTTTTAGATAATTTATTTGATCTTAAAAGCCAAAGGTTTTCTCTCAAATTTACATTGAAATATAAAATATATTTCTTATTTTCATTAAAAATTTATCAACTTTAATTTATCAACTAATTTATAATTAATTTAAATACAAGAAAGTTATGTGCATATATTCTTTGCAACATTTAATTAATTATTACCTTTGTGTCAAAAATGAAATTCATCATTGAATTATAGGCAAAAAATAAATTTTTGACAAGCTTAAATATAAAATTTATCATACAGTTATTTAGATAAATTTTTAAATAATTTATATGATTTAAAATTGCAAAAATTTTCTTTATAATTTACATTGAAATATAAAATATCTCGAAATCTGATTGTTATTGTATGCTATATCAATAAAAGGTCTTATACAAATTTACTTTATTTCAATTTCTTTCTCTTTTACCTTTTTATGCTCTTATTCTCTTTCTTCAGGTTATGTAGAATTTAAAACAAACTATTCTACCAGCTCTCATATTCAACTTTCACCTCCCTCTCAACAGCAGCAACCTAAAAGAGCCGTGGGTAGTGTTCAAATATCTGTCACTAGGCGTGTTCCTACTTATTCCAAAAGTGTTAAACTGCATTTAACACACAGAATGCCTAGATAATTAATTTTTGTATAGTGAAATGCTCTTTTAGTGATATATCGTAATTGTTTCAACTTTTAGTATCTATACATTCTGTCTACTTTTTACAACTACATTTAAACTGTGCCTTATAACGAAAATTTTATATGATATGAACATGTTTTAAATCCATTTCTATTCATTAGAAATAGAACATGTCGTAGAGTCCTGATTATATGAGGTAAAATCATAAAAATATAAATTACATTGATTTAGGATAAAATTCATTCTATTCATTAGAAATATTACGTACTGTGGCCGTCCAATTATTTGGGATATAATATTAATAAAATGCATTGCATGGTTATTTAGATTATAAATTACATTAAGACTTGGCTTTGTAACAAAAATTGTGTTCATTATATATATATACACACATTAGTAAAGTCTTTTTTTTCCTTCATTAGAAACAGGACAAACAGTAGACTTCTAATTATCTGGGATAAAATTAGAAGATAATAATGATTACATTGCATGGTTGTAGGATTACAACTACCATGCAATTATAATCCTAACAGTCACGCAATTACATAGCTGTTAGGATTACACCAGGCATTCAAATGTAATCCTTATCACCAAGAAATTACATGGGTGTTAAGATTAGCATAACAACCATGTAATTCAAGGCTATTGTTTTAAAACCAATATCCCAAACAAAGATTTTGTGCGTAAGATCTTAAAATCAATTATATTTATTAAAAGTAGGACATGCAGTAGACTCTCAACAATCTTAATGTGATAATAAATATAATTTTCAAGGCTTTTTATGGGGCTGATATAATAATAGGTATAGGGCAAGACCTAATTTAAAAATTCTGGGGCTGTAGGCACAGAACTGTTGAGGGTTCCACTGATCATAACTTTAAACCAAATTTACATGCTGTTTATTTACAAAATGCTTTTACAATATTTATAACATAAGTAAATTATATATTAGTAAATTTAAGCTAATGCAGAATTCAATTTTTTCTTTAATGCATAATTCAATTGTTATTGACAATTCTTGAGGAAAAACACACAAAAAATAAGTAGCATTTAGAGTCCCTATGCCTGGGTCTCTCAGGTGTTATCATAAATCAGGCTCTGATATTTGGACAAATTATCGTATGAAATTTTTCTAATGTTTGAACTCCTCTTAACAATGTTAAACTCCAATGAGCCACTCTGTCTCCATAGAACCAAACAAACATCTTCCATAGGGTAATAATAAAAATTTATTTGTTTTACTTTAGTTTAGAGATTTATTTACCTACACTTTTTAGTGTATGGTTTATTTTTCCCTTTATCTTAAAACTATGATGAAGTGTAGATTTTGAGAATTAATAAATCGTCATCATAATAAAATGATCATTGAATGAATCTTCATGCAGTTCCATTTATTGATTGCAATGCACTTCATGTTAATCCTATTGTTGCTTAAATTTTGTTCCTGAAAACTGTCTAGGAGAACTAAGGATGAATTATAGTAATTTAGCTGGTAATAATACTTTTTTTTTTTTTAATCCTCTTTTTTTACATAGGCATGAATACTCTACTAATCAATTATTTCAAGTATAATAATTGTGTGTATACTGTAGTTTTCTGTTTTTAAAAGAGAAATATGCTATTGAAGAAAACATGTACAATCCGCTTTTAATTTTGAAACTGAACTGATGTCAAATTTAAAGTAGATCTTCAATTCTAGTATATACCAAAGAAAGTTAGGCATCTATATTAATGCATTTCTTTGTTTTTGATAACTCAAAATAAAATAATTTTTTTGTCATTTTAAATGATTTTGACTATCTAATTCAAACACTTTTTATTAAACTGTGAAGTAAGAATTTACTATTATATTTTTAAGTTATTATTTTTTTACTTAATAAAAGCAATATTATAAGAAATTCACAACTTTGAAACATTTATTTTTAATTTACCAGTTCATAAAATTAAACAACAAAAATTGAATTTAAAAAAATCTGTACATATTTTTTATTTTTGTAATAGTTGCTGTAATTCTTTCCAAATATATTTTGCTTAATTTACTTGTCCTACCTATTTTGGTCATCTATTTTTAATCAAATTATTCTTATAAAAGAAATTAAATTTAAAAGACTTTGAAACTCATATAATTTCTTTGGTTTATTTAAACATTACAAAATAAAATAAATGCACTGTTATTCTGTTACCTTTACTCTTGATAACCTATTGTGATGTTGTCAGATAATTTCTGACATTTTCTCAGCACTGTAAAATAAGCTTGCTTCATAATAGCAGAATTCAACCAGATAGTTTTAAATTGTATTGAATTGATTAGTATTGAAACTACTTTTGTTAAATATGCTGCAAAATTAAATTGTTTTGTAAATATGTATTATTTTATAAAAATTAGATTAATTTATAATTTAACATTGAATATTTGTCTTTTTTTATATGTAAATTGAATGAAATGATATGTGGAGCTGTTGTTCAGAACTATTTAGTTACATATAATACTGAGTATAAAAATTAACATTTCTCCTGATATGCTGTCAGTATTAATATAATATATAAAGTGCAGCCGTTTATTTGTATTTTAGTTGTTTTTATGTTATTAAAAATTGTGAGTTTGTAGAGAAATCATGCTTTGAGTATGCAGATGTTTAACAGTTTCTTTAATGCAGCATTCTTTTCAAGGTATTATTTAAGAATAAAAACAATCATAAAAAAAATCTCATTTATCATATTAAAATATCGTATAACTCTCAATACTGCACTGGTTTCGCATCTTCAGATCAAAATGCAACGTGAAAAAATGGCTTCTTAGTTTTTGTATTTTATTATCAAATAAGTTTTTTATTCTTCTAGGTATGTAATCTTTTATTTATTGTTTAGATACTGTTTGTCTAAGAAGGTACTCTGCCAGACATTCGTCTGGAGCTGTGGCGGTGACTATGGTAACGAGGTATGATTATTTCAAGTAGGGATGCGGGGTTCGTCTTTAGGACTGGTTTCGGCGAGAGAAAAGGAGACCTCTTCATCGAAGCTACCCTCCCTAAAATGCCCTCTTCTTGTTTCCATAGCACCAGGCTGCCGCAGACTTAGTGGCGGTCAGAGTACCTATCTTAGACAAACAGTAAGAATATATTCATTTAAATGAAATTAAGCAGTGAAAGAAAAATTTTCTAAATAGTTCATAATCATAAAATGCTGCCAATATGCGTTTAAAAAGGAAAATATCCCTTTTTATGCATTTATATGCACGAACGGCAAAAAGTGCTAAAATATGCAATTGCATATTATCTGCTGTCTAGTCATCAGTTTGTCAAAATAACTTAAAACCAATCAATTTTATAGATAGGGTTTCAGAAGATTAATATATTTTCTCATTGTTAGTCTTCATTTGGCTACTCAACTTTAGTCTTCAATTAATTTTTTTGGCAGGGTTACAATTGTTATGATAAATAGATTATTTAGAAAATCTGGAGGATTAAACATTCAATCTTTCTTTTTATTCATATTTTGATAAAAAACTTGAAGAAATAAATCTCCTATATAAAATCTATAAATATACATATATGACTCTTGTGATATAAATTATATATCGATTTCAAAACACTGAACAGAATATCTCTTTAATTGTAATTAAAATATTCAATCTTTTGTTATCTTCCTATTCAACAAACTTGGCTAACGTTGTTTTCACTTCTAAAAAATTTGGTTTGAATATTTACTCCCTAAAAAGTTACTCCTTAGATTTTCAGTGTCAAAATATTTTTTCTACAAAGCAAAAACTGTAAAATAATGTATTTATATTTAATATTTATGAGAAAAAAAATTATAATTGAGGACAAAGAAATATAAAGGTAAAATCTTCCACTTCACTTGCAAACCATAATTTTTCAAATTTGCAATCATGCAGTTATTTAGATCTAAGAGAAATTGAATCTAGGAGAATTTATCATTCAAATTTCGTTAATTTACAAAATCAATTTTTCATAAATTTTTGAATAAGAAGGAAAAGAAAATATCTAACTACTTTCTTTGTACTAAAGTAAATCCTATAATTCAAATTTGATTCTCCGATTTTATACAAAAGTAGTCCCGATAGAGTGCCAGAAAAAAATATTTAAGAAATTTAACTTGATTAAACCATGATCTTCAGGTTAATTTAATTGACACTTCAAATTGATGGTAAACTGAATTCAAGAAAAATCAGACTTTGATGGATTAAAATGCAATTACGAGCCTTTTTTTGTTTAACTTCATTTACTTTTCTTGTCTTACATTGTAATTTGAATAATTATTAATTTGATCAATATTTGCTACATTTTCAGAATACAAAAAAAAAAAAAAAAAAAAATTATGTCACTTATCAAATTTCATATTTTGTCTGTGATACTTATGGTTATTATTCTTATATCATCAGTTATGAATGAGCTTTTTAAAATCTACAGAGACATAACTTTTCTACTAGTAATTGTATTTTTGCAGTGTTTTATCAACAAAAAGACTATTTTATGTATGTACAAATTTTACACTGTTACATAATCACTAGTTTCTGGAGCTTATTTATGGCAATTCTAAATAGAGTGAAATCTAACATTCACTTAACATTTTTAGAAATTTTGACTGTATGCAAAGTTTATGCACTGTTAATAAAGTTCAATGAGCTCTTTTATTGGTAATTTTTAAAAAAGTAAATTCTATAATATTTCACAGAAGCTGCTAATTTCTAGATTATAAATTTTATTCATAGTCTGCCCAAGGCATAGTATTATGGGTTGGGGACCAGAAAGTAATGTTGGTTCGTGTATTTTATTACAAATTTGTGTTGATTTTATTTTTTATCAATAATGTATTCACCCTCGTTAGCAACATTCTTTCAATGCCGGATCGAAAATTAATTAAAATAGATCAAAAAAATTTATCGGTTTTTCAGACTAACGAATATTTAATGACCCGAAACATTACTTTCTGGTCCCCGTAATAATTAGTTGTGCCTTGTCGTTTATTATTTAAGAATGTTAAACTTTGAGATTAACATTTTAATGAAAATTATATTCATTGTATTTAAAATGATTTTTATTCAAAAAGCATATATGAGGATGTCTTTTAAAAATTCTAAAATGGATGTTTTAGTTTAACAAAAGTGTCAGAAGTCTATAAATTATTTATTGGGCTTTCTATTTTATCTTAATATTTACTTCATTTTCTTTGCCATAGGGCAAAACATTTTATTCTATATTGACAACATTTATTTTGTTAAATATAAATGTTATATTTAAATTTTCTATTTATATAGATTTATAAAAATCCTTAAAAATACTCTATAATTGCATATTTTAATCAATGCTTTCTAATTTTTCTTTCTTTCTTTTTTTACAATATATTTCATAAGTTTGTTCTAAACATTGTTTAGTTGTTTGATCATTTATCTAAAAACCTCTATGAACAGACTTTGACCATTATTATTTCTTTGAAGGAAACATGTCAAAAACATCATTGTAACAAATTATACCTTTTAAAATTCAATGAAAATCACACAATACATTCCAGTGATACTTGTACGTGTTATAAGTTAGCTGTTGAGAGTGATTATATAAAAGTAAATAACAAATTTAGAGGCATCCCATCTTATGTGGATTTCTACACATTTATAGTTTGTTCTAGTTACATTACTACTATGAAGTTGTGTTATTGCTGAATTTATACACATTCTTTATAACTTGTGTAACAAAATGTAAATATTACAATCTGTATATTTCTATGTAATAAAACTGTTTTTCATTGCTTTTTCTTCTCCTTTCTAAAGATTAGTTTTATATACTTACTGTTATGACTTTAGCTAAACCCTTAACACATTTGCTTGTGTCTGACACCAGCGAAAGTTGCCGGCAAATTTGCAAATACCTGTGTCTCACAAGGCAGTCTCGCATTATTTTATTTCTAATGCCCGTCTAAGATCCATTCTTGTAAAAATGGCTAGGCTAGATTATAATTAAACTTATTTACCATAGATGACACCACTGTGCAGCATTTTTCATGTGTAAACCACGTAGTGCATTTTGATGATTAGCTATAAGCTTGTTTGTTCTTTGTTATAAAGCAGTTATTTGGTTTTAAAAAGGTAATACTTCCATTTTTATTGCATTAACTATCATAAAAATAAACAGTCAACCATAAATTAAATTTTACTAAATGTTTTTGTAACTTGTTTTGAAAAAGTTATCGAATAATCAGTGACTCTGACGATTTTGAGTATGCCAATTTATCAGAAAATTTCAGCGATGAACTCTTCAGTTGGTTTAATTTGATTTTGAAATTCAAAATAAACTTGTAATCAAATTTTTTGAACTTTGTTTGTACAATAATTTATTTATAACTTTCACCCCAACTTCCTCTTCCTACTCACCCCCTGCAACTGAAATTTCAAAAAATAACTTACACTTATAACTAACTATATATTAATTTTCTGTCCAAAAAAAAAAAAAAAAAATCTTAATAATTTTTTACCAATTTTTCCGGGAAAAAAAAATGTGCTTTAAGAGATTAAAAAATCTTGTTGCGTGATTTCTTTTACATTTTCAACTTTATTTTTTTGAAATAGAAAATTAAAACTATTTAAACTTGCATAACTTAATAAATTATTGATCAATTAGTTTATTGTTATAATATAGTAATCTATTACTTATAAACAAAAATATCGTTGTTAACTTACAAATTCTAATAGTTTTTTTACTATTTAATGATCTTATACTATGTTACATCTTTTTAAAAAGTCAATAATATTCTAATTTAAATTATGCGTATTATGAAGTGGATTCATATTTTGAACTTCTGAAATAGAAGGAATTATGAATTATCGTTGAACTAAGACGAAAATATTTCAATAATAACTTACATTGATTGCATAAAATTTTAAAAATTTATTTTACAGTTACTAATGAATCATGAAAATCGAAATTAGATTTAGAAAGTTAATGAATACACTTTCATTTAATACTTCATGATGAAAATGTTTTTAGTTTTTAAAAATTTTGTTTGTTGCATAAAAATAATTTGCAAATTATTTTAAATTGTTACAATGAGCAAGACTTTATCAGCTACCGTTGTTTGTCTAGAAAATTAGATAAGAGAAAAAAAACTATTAGCAGGTGGAAAATGTTTGTGGTAATCAAATTTGCATTTGTCCTAAATCTAAAATTTCAATTTAAAATTGACATTTTAGATCCTTGTCTTAAATAATCCAAAATTTAAAATAAACTATAAAAGTTTTTAAAAATATGTTGTGTAATTTTGAAGTAAGATGTCTTTCAAATTTTGATACATATTAACATAAGATTGATATAAACATCTCACAGTGCTTTAAGTAAAATTTTTTGTGAACTCTAAGCACTGTTAATTTTTTTAATAGCGTTGTAACAAAGGGGGAAAGTGTTGTTATTTAGCAAATTGTCAATGTTGTCATCCTGATTACAATAATTGTCAAAAAGAAAATGTTTTTTCCTTGAATCTATTTCTCTTGATTAAGTTTTATTTATGTTATTTCATTACTTGTTTGTAAGAGAACAATAATCCACATAAAAGTTATAGAAAGGTCACTTTAAACATTTTTAATTCTGTTAAAAGCAGTACTGTTGTTTGAAAGTTTGCTCCAAATATTATTTCTTGTTATTATATTATTTTGTGTCCAAATTATTTCTTGTCACTCTGTATAATCTTTGTTATCTGCAATTTTAAAACGAAAAAATAATAATAATAATGAAAAACCAAAATTAAAAATCATACTCATTCATTGGTGCTGGTTTATCTTTCTTCCACCATTATCAAGAAAACTGATCAATATAAAGCTTAGGTAATAATTTATTCAATTTTTAGATTGATGCATGATGTGTATTTTATAATTCCTTGTTTTTTATTTCTTTATATTTTATTTTCATTCATTAAATTCTACAGTTATGTTTTAGTTTTGTATTTTTGTTACAGAAGATGCCTACTTGATTAGAATTATGCTTTATAAGGCCATAATTGCATCCCTCCTTTCTAATAAATTTTTTTTTTAAGGCAGTGTAATAGTATTTTGAAATCTAATAACCAAATGCATGGTTTATAGATGACATTGTTCATAACTTCTTGTATTTTTTCCTTAATTATTATTTAATACCTCTTGTTCTTTCCTTTTACTTTAATTTGTAATTAAGTGCATGATTTGATTATTTTTTATTTACTCTTATTTTACTTTTTTAGGTTCATTTTTTGATGACACCTGAATGAATTGTACTGCAAAATAACTGAAGTATAATATATTATCTTTATGTTGGAATCTTATAGTTTCTGTTTAAATA
Organism: Parasteatoda lunata; assembly: GCA_949128135.1. Classification (NCBI taxonomy): domain Eukaryota; kingdom Metazoa; phylum Arthropoda; class Arachnida; order Araneae; family Theridiidae; genus Parasteatoda; species Parasteatoda lunata. The sequence goes on from OX421978.1 coordinate 20,049,631, forward strand.
TACTTTTATTAGTTTGAAAAAATAAAGAAATAAAATTTTTTATTACAAATGAAATAATTGCTTTAAATAAGTGTCTCTCAATTATTTATACAAAATTTTTGTTTTATGTGATTATTTGTTAAATGATTCTATTGGTTACTTCCCCCAGCTCTCCTTTTCCCCAATAAATCTAAATGAGCTTCTTTATTTTGCATTCAACTGAATTTTATTAACTTATAACAAATATTAAATTGTCTTTTTGTACTCTCTGGTTACTATTATTATTATTTTTTTTAATTATTTCGTGTTTGAAAATTATCCTTGCCATTAATTACCAACCTTTTTACAGGGTATCCGCGCTCCTGGAAAGTCATGAATTTTGGTATTGAACAAAATTTGACCTGAAATGTCATGATTTTAACTAATTTTTTTTTTTAAAAATCATGGTAAGTCATGGATTTAGGTCACCAAAAAATTTTATTTTTAAAATAGAATTCCCACACACACAATTTCATGGTGTTCCGAATATCTGAATTTGTAACAAAATCCCCACTCAAAGTTGTATTTTATTCAAATATAAAAAGTTTTTATCATGTTCTTTAAAGATTATGGTGTTCTTCCAAAAAATGAAGAAGAAAAATCATCTTTTATAGAGAATTTCAGAATTATTATTAATTTTTTTTTTATCTTATCAATTTAAAATTCTAGCTGAAGCAAGCCAGCCATTGGCAAATTTTTTTTATTCCAAAATGAGAACAGAAAAACAGAAGTATTTCTTTCCTTTCTGATGAACAAGAAAAGTATCTTTAGAATATAATTCTGCAAAAAAAAAAAAAAAAAAAAAAAAAAAAACACTTTTGCTCAGCTATTTTATTGCTTCAACTCTTTCTTTACTCTGTTTTTTAAATTTAAAATCAATAAATATGAAGATGCAGAGTATAACAGTTATGGTTATACCTATCATTTTAATTGATGTTATTATAATGCTTTTTAAATTTATTGTTCTGTTTTTGACAGAGAAAATAGTAACTTTGTTAAGTCATGAAAAGTTTTTGGAATTAGTCATGGAAAGTCATGAATTTGAACTAAAATGTAGCAGATACCCCGTTTTTAACTGTGGGGACCTCCAATGTTTATAAAATAAAATTTTGAGGCTCACGAACTATTCAATCGACAAACAAAAGTATCGTGAGAAATAGATATACCCATCACTTTGGTCAATAATTAATACTTTAGTTAAAACTTTGCTGTCAAAACTGTAAGAAAACTCAAAAGCAAAGGATTCAAGTTAAACAGAAATTATGGATGTACTCAATGAGAGTCAAAATGTCAGCCTGGTTTTAAACTGGATTGTTTAAGCCACAACTCACTCATTTAATTCATATTTTCAAAAAAATGTAAAAGCCACAAATCTATCAAATATCAATAAATTCTAAGAAATCTAAAGGGTGGGTAAATTTTTTTAAAGTGCCTTTATTGCTTGTGAATTAAAATTAATAATGAACTTTTTACAATAATTTGGTTAAACCTTGTTAACAATGAACTAATTTTTGATTACTCAACAAGTTTTATGTAAATACAGTGAGAAAAATTTTTAATGTTGGATTCCTATTTCTGGGGAAAAAATTTTGCTTTTAAAATAAACAAAAATTATTTTCGCATATCAGCATTTTGTAACCTTTCTTTTATGGATACTTAATAGAAATGAAGTTCTTTAATTTTATGTATAACTACTAATGGTAATCTTCCTTTAATGCTCTTATTGTTAATGTGCACACAAATATTGTTTGTTTTTTTCAGGGATAAATAAAAATTTAAATAGTTAAATGTTTTTGAATTGCAATAATATTATTCTGTTATAAAAAATTTTTATGAACTTGCAGATACTTTTGCATTGTGTGTCCACATATTTTTTTATATATATTACTACGGTTGTTTGTTAATCAATTTTTATATAACCAACATAAATTGAATCTGGGATTGTAACTGAACCAATTACCTCATTTATGAAGAAAGAAACAATATTGAATGGAAAGTTTTCTTAATACCAGAGATATTAATGGAAATAACTTCATTTACATAAATGTAGAAAGAAAAAAAAAATCTGTTCAAAAAGAACGGTCAATTCTCCCACACTCTCAAAGACCATTTAGACAGCTTTATATATAAATTATGGAGGAATTAATAAAGCAAATTAATGAAAGAAAAAATACATTTGACATATTTTCTTTTATTACTTTCTTCCAAGAAAATTTTATTGCAATTTTTAATACTAGAGTAGAAATATTTTCTTCCCAAGTTTAGAAAGATGGTTTTAGGAATAAAAGTCGCCTGGCAGACTACATGATATGAAAAATTGCATAAGTTTGTAAACTGTTAATATTTTTTGCATTCCATTGGTTTACAATATAAACTGCATTAAATAATTACATTAAAATTGCTGTAAAAAATGTCTGCAGTTGATTGTTAATAATAGTCTTCAAATTTTTACAGTTAAAGTGGTATAACAAAAGTAAACTCATAAATTAACATAGGTTAATCTGAAAAAACATAACTATTTGGAGAAAAAATCTAATATGGGAAGAGAACTTATTTTTCCATAACTTAATACTTTAGTACAAAAGGAAACAAATCACAAGTAAGAAAAACATTCATTATTATTTTCTTAAGTGTTGTATATGTTTTTAGAACTCTTACAAAGCATAGCAAAATTCAAGTTATTAGTATTAATTTTTTTAAATTACATTTCATCAAAATTTGTAAATAACAGTATTATGAATTTTCTGTCTTGCAAATAAATTTCCTATGTTATTATAGGTTTGTTTATACAGGGTGGTTCATAAAAGATGGGCAAAATTTTAGGATACACACCCAAACAAACAGTTTTTATCAAAGAATGCAGGGTCGAAAACAAAACGCAAAACCGCTAGAGGGCGTCAAAGTTTATGTTCTTATATGAGCGATGAAGTTAAGTTATAAAAGCAAATTCAATGGCATGTGATTACAATAGGTGTTCAAAACAGTGGCCGGCAGCGGCTATGCACGCAGTACAACAGCGAAAAAAAGATAGACGAACATTCTGAAACACACCAGGCATATCACGAACTTTCCCTGCAGCGGCTGAAAGCTTGGCGACAAGTTCTTCTGCAGATTCAATGGGAGTCTCATACATAAGAGCCTTCAGCTGTCCCCACAAAAAGAAATCGAGGCATGAAAGATCTGGCGAGGACGGTAGCCAAGCTATAGGATCACCTCGCCCAATCCATTGGTTTGGAATCCATTTTGTTTAACCCAATCCATTTTGTTTAACAGCGCCTCTAGCGGCGAGTTCGTCATTCGATGATATTTCCCTGTTGCCAAATAAAACTTGTATAATTGTAGCTGCAGAATAAATTTGTTTCGGCTGAATAAATTCATTACGGCAGACACACTACGCTATTCTTTTTGTCCCATTCAATATGAAACACCCTGTATATAAAAGCCACTTCCAACTTCTTATTTTCAACATTAGTTCTTAAACGTAATATAGACGATTAAGGAGAGAGGAAAAGCGAATACATAAGAGCAAGAAAAAAGCTTTTGAAGAGGAAAACCTAAGAGATATTGAGTCCCGGAAGACAATAAATGAAAGCCGAGCTTTCTACAGACGAATTAATAGAAGTCGAATGGACTTTAAACAAACATCTAACCTCTGCAAAAGTAAAGATGGTTTGATTCTGACAGACAAACAGGCTGTACTCAGCAGATGGAGTGAACATTTCCAAGAAATGTTCAGTAAACATGATCAATCCTATTGCTCTGGGAGCGTTTTTGAAAATCAGAATAATGAAGATATACCTCCACCTGAACTGGGTGAGGTTGATATTGCTATAAAAAAGTTAAAAAACAACAAAGCAACTGGGCCGACAGGATAGCAGCTGAGCTGTTAAAATGTCATGGTCCAGTATTTCTAAAACTAATTTATAATCTCATTACTGATATTTGGAATGCTGAAATTTTACCTTCTGACTGGAACACTGCCATTATTTGCCCAATATATAAAAAAGGTGATACCATGGTTTGTTCTAACTACAGAGGTATAAGTTTGTTATGTACTACCTATAAAATCTTGTCAAACATTTTATTTGAGAGACTTATACAATATATAGACCCTCAAATTGGAAACTACCCATGTGGTTTTCGCAAGGGAAAATCTACTAAAGATCAAATATTTGCACTTAGACAAATTTTAGAGAAGACCAGGGAATTTGGTATTACCACACATCATCTCTTTATTGATTTCAAAGAAGCCTTTGACAGTATTAATAGAAATCGCTTGTATGAAGCCCTGGTTGAGTTACAAGTACCACCAAAACTAATTAGACTTGTAGAGGCAAGCATGTCAAACAGCGTATGCAGAGTCAAACTTTTGGGATCTTTATCTGAAGAAATTAAAGTAAATAATGGAGTCAGACAGGGAGACTCCTTATCCTGTCTTCTTTTTAATGTTGCTCTAGAGAAAGTTATAAGAGATGGTGAAATCAATATCAGAAGCAACATATTTTCAAAATCTATTCAAATATTGGCGTATGCGGATGATTTGGACATCATTGCAAGAACTGTTCCTGCATTAAAAGAAGCTTTCCTTTCTTTGGAGCTTGCTGCTGGGGATATGGGACTAATCATTAATACCGATAAGACCAAATACATGCCTGTACTTGCTAAATTAAATTCTAGTGAATCCTATCTGGAGATTGGTTCCCACAGGTTTCAGACTGTTCAAAATTTTACTTACTTTGGTTCAATAGTTACTCCCGACAATTATATAGACAATGAGATTCGGAGTCGACTAATTTGCTCAAATAAAGCTTTTTATGGTTTAAAACGTTTTTTCAAATCCTCTCTTTTATCAAAAAATACAAAATTTTTACTCTATAAAACATTAATTAGGCCAATACTTACATATGGCTCTGAGACCTGGAACCTAACTCAAGCTGGTGAAAATAAAATTGCCATTTTTGAGAGAAAAGTTTTGAGGGCCATCCTTGGTGGGATAAAAATAAATAATTTCTGGAGAAGACGATATAACACTGAACTGTATAAAATCTACAGAGAGCCAGATATTGCGAAATTCATAAAAATAAATCGAATGAACTGGGCAGCTCACATTTTCAGAAGGAATGATGACTCAAATTTAAAGAAAATCCTATTACACAAACCCCTCCTAACGAACAGGAAAAGAGGTAGACCCAGGCTGAGATGGCTGGATTTAGTTGAGACTGATTTCCTTACTCTAAAGGAGAAAAACTGGCAAACAAGTGTCAAAAGTAGAGAGAAGTGGATTCGAATTCAAAGGAAGGCACTGGCCCACCCTGGGCTGTCTAGCCAGATATGATGATGATGAGTTCTTAAACATAAAACAACTTAATCTTAAAATTCATATTGATCTAGTGTTAAACACTTATGAAATAAAGGCTTATTTTACGATGAGCTTTGAATTCATTAAATTTAAAATAATTTAAGAAAAAAAAATTAATTCATTTTAACTCAAAGAAGTTTAAATTAAACCAAGTATTATTTTAATAAAGTTAAATCTCACATATTGTTATTAGGAACCATTTTTCTCAAAATAGAATTAATATATATAATAAAAAACTAGCAGATTTTTCACTTTTCAGCCAATATACATTTAAATAAAATTAAGTAATGTTTTTGAAATATTTTGTATCAAAATATTCTAATTTTCATTCATAACCACAACATTACAATTAAAATTGTATTATAAAAATACACTAACATGTAAATACTTGTTTAGAAAACTACGTTTCAATTTTAAACAATATTGTATAGATACATACTCATACTACGAAAAAAGAGAATATTTATGTTGTTGTCGCCACCCGTTAGGAGTGCGTCAGAGGGGATGCGATTGTTCTTGTTTCCCAATGGCGCCATTTATGGCAAAGAGTTCCATTTTTGTCACACCCGTTTATGGGGCAGACCCATTCATTCGTCCACAGATCGTAATTTTGACCTGAACTAGAGAACGATCAATATCCAATTTAGTGCGTCAGAGGGGATGCAATTGTTCTTGTTTCCCAATGGCGCCATTAATGGCAAAGAGTTCAATTTTTGTCACACCCGTTCATAGGGCAGACACATTCATTCGTCCACAGATCGTAATTTTGACCTGAACTAGAGAACGATCAATATCCAATTCAGTACCCCCGGAGTTATTGATCTGCTATAGGAGCGTGGAGGACTTTGTGACCCAACAGATTTAACATGCACCAGTCACCATTTACTACACAGAGAGACTGGCCGACTGGATTCAAACACCCGTTCTCACAAACATGCGTCCAGCGCCTTGCCAGCCAGAGAATATTTATAAATAAACAATTTTAAATGTAACATATGCTCGGTATGTTGCCTCTTCGGGAGATTTTTTATGGCACCAGAGCTGGTAGCTACAGTCAACCATTTCTTTAATGGCATCTAGAGAACAACTCTCATTCATGTACAGGACTGTGAAAAATTGCAACCATACTTTTTTTGGGTGCTTGATATAAAAAAATTATTAATGTTACATTGTGTCTGCTTTCACGGATATATACAATTAATAATTCTTTAAATATGCTTTTTACGTCTATGGACTAAAAGATAAGACTTTTGAGTAAAGGCTTGATTACATACATCACAGGAATAGGGCTTTTCTTTAGTATGAACAACATAATGACGAATTAATGAACATTTTTGATTAAAACCTCTTTTACAAATAGCACAGATATGTGGTTGAAGCCCGGTATGAATAAATGAATGTCTGTATAAAAGAAAACTTTTTTTAAAAGTTTTTCCACAGCCGCTATAGTCACATAAAAATGGCTTTTCACCAGTATGGTCATAAGTATGTTCCCTTAATTTGAACTTTGCAGAAAAACCTCTGTTGCATGTTTCGCAAAAATATTTTTTCTCCTTGGTATGAGTTAAATAATGGCTCCTTAAGTTCCAATTGTAGTTAAAAATCTTTCCGCAAATTTTACATTCATAAGGCCGTTCCCCTGTATGAATTATATAATGCTCATTAAGAGTACTTCTACAACTAAATGCTCTATTACATATGTCACATATAAAAGGTTTCTCTTTAGTATGAGTACGCAAATGTTTATCAACTGTACTTTTAGAAGCAAAGGATTTATTACAAACATTACATTTATATGGTTTTTCACCCGTATGAATGCGCATATGCTGAGTAAGGCGAGACCTAGAGGCAGTACTGTAACCACATACGTCACAAACATGCGGTTTTTCACCAGTATGAGTTAAATAATGCTTGTCTAATGATACTTTTATGTTGAATTTTTTCTCACAGAAAATACAAGTATATTGTTTTTTAACTACCTTAGTATGATCACCTATATGCAATTTTAATTTACCTATCCGAGGAAATGACTTCCCACATGTTTTGCATATGTGCCCTTTTCGCTCTTTGAAATTAGTATTATTGCGAGGTAAAGGCTTATGAACTTCTACAATATGAATCTTTTCATGACTTTTCAAACGGTTTAACTTGGTAAAAGATTTTTGACAAAATTTGCACACATAACGTTGTGAACCTTTCTCATTTGCATGAAAGTGATTTAAAAACTCGTCGTTACATTCATAAGGTCGTTCCCTTGTATGAATTAAATAATGCTTATTAAGAGAACATCTACGACCAAATGCTCTGTTACATATGTCACATATAAAAGGTTTCTCTTTAGTATGAGTACGCAAATGATTACCAACAGTAGTTTTAGAAGCAAAGGATTTATTACAAACATTACATTTATATGGTTTTTCACCCGTATGAATGCGCATATGCAGAGTAAGGCGAGACCTAAAGGCAGCACTGTAACCACATATGTCACAAACATGCGGTTTTTCACCAGTATGAGTTAAATAATGCTTGTCTAATGATACTTTTATGTTGAATTTTTTCTCACAGAAAATACAAGTATATTGTTTTTTAACTACTTTAGTATGATCACCTATATGCAATTTTAATTTACCTATCCGAGGAAATGACTTCCCACACGTTTTGCATATGTGCCTTTTTCGCTCTTTGAAATTAGTATTATTGCGAGGTAAAGGCTTATGAACTTCTACAATATGAATCTTTTCATGACTTTTCAAACGGTTTAACTTGGTAAAAGATTTTTGACAAAATTTGCACACATAACATTGTGAACCTTTCTCATTCGCGTGAAAGTGATTTAAAAAGTCGTCGTTTCGTTCAAAAACTTTACTACATTTTTTACTCATATTTTTTTTCGAGCCATTAGCAGCTGTTCTATTTTTAAAATCACCCGTAAACCCATTATTTCTTATTTGTAATTGGACAGTAGATTTCAGTTTAGGCTTACTAATTTTAGAATAAAAATTTGTGCTGGTACATGAATCATTAGATATTTTCACTCTTTTGTTTTGTGTATAACTTTTAATTCTGGAATTGTCTTTATTATCCAACATATTCTCTGTCTGTGTGAAATTGCCTAATTTAATCTCTATTGATTGATCTTTATCAAAGGATTTAAGCTGATGTTTTGATGTAGTTAAATTCATTAAAGTTTGAGAGTCATCATCGTGAAGGAGATTTGTTTTGCTTGTATTTTTAAAATCACCCGTAAACCCATTATTTCTTATTTGTAATTGGACAGTAGATTTCAGTATAGGCTTACTAATTTTAGAATAAAAATTTGTGCTGGTACATGAATCATTAGATATTTTCACTCTTTTGTTTTGTGTATAACTTTTAATTCTGGAATTGTCTTTATTATCCAACATATTCTCTGTCTGTGTGAAATTGCCTAATTTAATCTCTATTGATTGATCTTTATCAAAGGATTTAAGCTGATGTTTTGATGTAGTTAAATTCATTAAAGTTTGAGGGTCATCATCGTGAAGGAGATTTGTTTTGCTTGTACGTTCATCCAAAATCTCACTTTGTAATAGACTACTACGATTGACAGATCTTCTTGCTTCAGATTTGAGGGGAAGTGTGTTTTCTGCACAATCAAACATTTTATGAGTTTTAAGTAAATAAGATCTGGCGTATTTTTTAATTACAAAAATGGCATTCAAACTTCATAACACCGAAATGAACATTTTTAATGTGTCTCTTTAGGCTGTACGAATGAGTAAAATATTTATTGCACAGTTCACAAAGATTTTTTTTTAATGGTTCTATAACTATATCTATACTTATAAGAGATCCATTATCAAGAAATTGGTCGGGTTGAACGCTTTCAGCGTCTTCGAAATTCATATCAAACATTTCAAAGATAAACTATGAAAAAGTTTTTGACGGAAACAAATATTCTCAAAGCATTTTCAATTATAAAAGACACAAAATTAAAATAAATAGATTAAAATGTGCTATAATATATTATTTAATAACATAGTACCATGTTTTATGAGAGGAAGCTTATTTATTATTATTTAGAAGTAGGTCAGTTTGAGCGCCAAAATAGCGTCAGGCCCTTGGCCACCAGTATTGAGGAGGCCCGATCTTTTCCCTTCTAGCCTTCAGTAAGAGTGGGGACAGAAATATAGTGAACCTCCAGCCTCCTTCCGCGAGGGTAATAATTCAAAGCTGTCAAATTGAAAACCCGTTCCACTGTCTCCCCTACTTTTTTGGTGGGGTACGTGTATTTCCTGCTGGGGTGCTAAGTATCGAAACTAATTGACTGACTCTTGCAACCCGCGAATGCCAGCTTGCTTCCAAAAGATATCTGAAGAAACTTGCTCTACAATTCATACGAGAACGAGGTGTATTATTCTTTATCTCCTTCTCGTATTCTTTTTCTCGCTTCTTAGAAAAACTTTAAAAATATTTCTTTTTAACAGTGAAACGGCTTTATTTACAAAAAGGTTTTATCATTTTATTTAACATGCACTTTTTCTAATTATATCTTGAATTGTTTATTATTTTGATTTGATTATTTTGGGATTTAATAATAACCTTAATATTTAAATTTATAAAATTTTACTATGTAGTCATATAAAATTAATTCATTTAAATTAATTATTCATTTAAAGTAATTATTCAATTAAAAATAAATATAAAATTTTTCTATAAATAAAATAAAGTTTGTTACGAAAATTTTAAATTTATTTGATAATTTGTTTTAAAAAATTTTATGTTAGAGTTTTATTTTTATTACTTTTTTTTCTTTCAATTACAATTCAAAGACAAATGTTTTTTTTTGTTTTTTACAATTTTTTTAAGGATAGTTACACCGTTTTGAAACTAATTAAATTCCGCAACTTTAAAAAAATATGTTGACATTTAATCCATTGTTTATACAAGTATGGTTGTTCGCTATGTAAATACAATTTAGATCTAAAAATTTGAATAAATTAAATTAACCTTCACTAGAAACTAACTTCATTTTAATTATTACTCTTGCCAACTACATTTATTATTGTATAAATATCTCCAAACTAGAATTATAATTTATAATTCGATCTTAAAAAATAAACACCGGGGATATTTGTTATTTATCACAAGCAAATTGCAACATCAAAATTAAAAATTATTCGATTAAATGATCGCAAAATTTTAAATTATATTAATACAGATCTGGTTTCCGATTATATCACTAAACTTATTCTAATACTTTAGCTCGGATTCCGTAGCAACTTCATCCAGTAACTCATATTCGACATTTTTACTATATTATTGTAAGTTATTGTAAATTTCTACTTAATTATTGTTACTTTAAAAACCTTCCGCAAAAAATTTTATTTAGCAATATTACGATTTTTTTACTGATCTAAAACAGTTATTTAGTATAAATTTATTAAACTGCATATTTTGAGGGAGCATAGTCTTATATGAAGTCTATTTTTTTTTTTTTTTTTTTTTTTTTTAATATTACTTATTGCTTTTTGTTGTTAAACGGTATTAATATTTTTATCAAATAATACTAAATTATTAAGTAATGTCTCGTGATTACTTTATATAATGAAGGAACGTCATTTTTAATTTTAGGCCTTTAACTTAAAATTATAATAACCATAATAATTATAACAGAGAATAATGTTAAAAGTGGGTAATAAAAGCATTTTATTTGTAAATACCGTTAAAAAAGGACAAATAAATAACTTTCAAAGGAATAACTTATTTCGAAGAGGATCCTTAAAGCTATCTTTGATAAGCTGTGTAATTTTCTAAACGTAAAAGTAAAATTGTAGGAAAATTGATTTAACTCTTTCATTTCAGTATTGCTGGTTCATAAAAAATATCATCTTTTCTGTTGTAAAAATAAATTATAACATTTTCGACTAATAAGCTGAAGTGACAGTTAGTTTAAATTTTCTTTTCTCTAATAGATAATTTCGAAGAATCCTTAAAAACAACAAAATAAAACAATTCTATGTTTTTATACTTCAAGATTTAGATTTATGAGGCTGCTCACTGTAATAAATATGAAGATTTATCAAAATAATCGATATAAATAAAATAAAAAATTACGATATCGAAATTTTGTGAAAGAAAAGGCATTTATTGATTTTAATTAAAACTAACAACAGATTGAGATAAGTTTCCGTTACAGAATTCTATCAAGTACAAAAAATTATCGTTATCTAGTTTATACATTCAAACAGATAGTATATAGATGTATAAACAAATATAGTGCATAGAATATGGGTAATCAATATTTCTGTAATGCAAAATAATAATTATCTGCCAAATAGTTGTATCAATATCGATGACTAAACATGCAAAATTGAAACAAAAAATCAGATTATCTATCATACATACCATAATGAATTGCTCCAACCCGATTTCTGTTCGTAAAAAGTTAATTCAAAATGGTGATTAACTTAACGTAATTCTCAGATAATATAGCTGTTTATAATTCTTGATGTTATTATTCATTTCCCTCCCCCTATGTTGGTAATTAATAGTTTCATCACAGATATTAAGAATTTATGATGAGGTTTACAACTAATTTCATCTTATCATTTCATTTTTTCTGCTTTAGTTTCTCTGACAAATCTCTAATGTTTGGTTTTCGTTATTTTTTATTCAAGATTGTTTGATCACTTTTCCTTCTTCTCACTGTTAATTTTGAATCAATTCTGAAATCTTCTTTGAACCTTGACCAGTATAACAATATCTCAAACTAACATATTATAATACTGAACGGAATAAATTTTCGTTGAATGAACATATTATGCAGGTAATGATAAACAAAAAAATTTTTTTAAAGAAAATGTTTTTATACTTAAAACAATTTGCAAAATAATTTTTCAAACCCAATGAAGTAAAATATACACAGTTCAATAACGGATGGTTCTTTATTTTGGTTGTGGCGAGCGAACTTACGACTGGAACGTTAGAAAGGCTTTGATGATTGAGAGTAGATTTACAAAAATTAAAAATTGATTTTGAAGAATTCAATATCAATTTTTATATTCATATCAGTCATCCTGTAGTGCCAAGAATCAGGAAAGAGTGTTAACGATGATCAATTCGTTAACTGTTCAAAAGTATGTGCCTTCATCTTCTTTTGCACTAAGTCTTTTAGAAGAATGCAATATGGGAGGGGGGTGCCTCTAAGCCACTCCAACTTTTTATTTTTATTTTTTTATCTCTAACACTTTGAATCTGTGTTTCAAGTTATTGTTCGTCTGAAATGGACTCTTCAGTTATCCTTTGCATGTAATTCATTCTCAATATTCCTTTCTTTTAGTTTTTTCTATTATTTCTTGATATGTGGATCGACTAATGTTGATACTTAGAAATTTTGAGTGCGTGAATGAGTGGAATGTTGAAATGGTGGGCTCATGCGTTATGCAGTACAAAAGTATCCAGAATTTTTCTGTTATATTTGCCACTTGAAAAGATATAATCTGAGTCACCATTTGAAGCTTTCTATGAATGGAGAGTTGAAGCTTTCTTCTCTTCTTTAGCTGCTGGAATATAGTTATGACGTTATTTACGGCTCAAATTGCCTCTGAAAATTAGCACTCAAAATCTTCTTCTTCATATGCACTACAGCCCCCTATATGTCAAGGTGGTCTCAGTTTCCTCCAATGGACCCCATCAGATGCCATGATTCACCAGCGATTGATCTTTAATGCTTTAAGGTCTGTATTGTCTCTCAAAATTGTCAAATTGTCTCCGGAATCTAACTTTATAAATAATATATATGTTTTCACTTGCTCCTAAGCCATCTTCAATTCTCCATGTCTTTAACCTTTTGAACATAAGCTGATCTATTCAACTCTGTGCTCTGACAAACTCAAAAATTTGAAATGTTTTGACTGTTTCACACAAGGTGCGAAATTATTCGATCTCGTCCGTTAGATCATTTTCTCTTAGGTAAGAGCTATCCAAACTTAACTTCGTATACCTATTAGTTCTAGTAACTATTAGTTCTTCTTATCTTATGCTAGGGATTGATTATAATTTTCTGAAGCTCCGTGTTTTAAATCATGTCTATTTTTTCCTTTTTTTCTTAACATTTCGTAATTATTAATCAGATGTCTTTACTTGTATGAGCAGCGGAATACATTTATGCATGTGTCAATGACACAAGCATAAATTGAAGTAATTATGTATTCTGTTTTATAAAAGTTTTGACGACTTTAGTTTTTATTACATTGATCCAGACAGAAATAATCTTGAGTATAGCTTTCAGAAATTATTGGCTTTTCATCTTTTTCACAAATAATATAAATTGCAAGTTATATATGGCAAATATTTTCACTGTTTTTTCATTATAATTATTCTATGAGTAACTAATAGATTGTATAATAACTTTCAACAATCCCATTGTTTAGTTTCTGTTTATTTTCAATTCCCGGATCTTTTCTTAGATGGATCCATTGATTACTTGTATGATAAGAAATTTTGACTGAATGAATACTTACATTTAAACGGTGGTTTCTGCATGCATTACTGCATAAAAATTTTCGCCGACATCACACTGAGTGTAATCCGTGTTGTGCATTGAAACCCTTCATAAATATTGGCTTCTCTTTATCACTGCGAATACATGCTTCAATCTATTTATGATACAACTTTCCTTGAGAAAGTACCATTTTAATGTATTCCACCACAGGCTTCTAAATCATTTTAAATTTTATACATCTTGATCTCCCATATTTCTTGAATATTAGTAAATATTAGTAAATATTTCCAGCACTATTCTATAATAAGTTATGTACAAGAATATATAACAATAGATAAAAATACTCTTCAACATGATTAACCCAAGTAACATTTACTCGTAATCAAATTAGTTTTACACAATGAAACAAAGCTTTAAATAGAATTGAAATATAAATTTTACAAAATATAAACAAGGAAGCAAATGAGCTGTTAATCATTACATGAATGTTTTGAAAATTGATCGAAATATTTCTAATTTCCCGAATTTTCCACAGCTAAAGCAATAAGTTATATGTACAAGAATATATATAGCTATAACAGTAGATAAAGATACTCTTCAACATGATTAACCCAAGTAACATTTACTCGTAATCAAATTAGTTTTACGCAATGAAACAAAGCTTTAAATATAATTGAAATATAAATTTTACAAAATATAAACAAGGTTATAACAATATATATAAAATATAAACAAGCAGTTGATCATTACATGAATGTTATGAAAACTGATCCAGAAAGAAAATTATTGTCAATCCACATTCTCAAATATAAACTGTTTTTTTCTTCTTCTTTTTTCTTTTTTCAATCACACGGTAGATTTAATGTTAAAGTTAGTTATGGATTTTTTTTTTTTTTTTATGATGATGATGAACTGCTACAAAGCACTCAACATTTTTGTCAGCTTCGTGAGAATATTCAATCACAAGTAATATTCTCACTAAGGCAACTAAGGAACTATGAAAATTATTTCTCTTATTAATTGGACGAAAAAGTTTACATTGTTCAATTAACTACTCTAAAAAATTGCTAACTAAAATTATAAACAGTTAACTTGGTTATTTTTTCTTAAATTGAAATTGTTGCATTCGAGTTTAATGCAATTTTTTCAAAGAATCATTAAATGGCTTTTAAGAAACATTATTTACGTAGAAGAGATAACGCAGATTTTATACTTAAACCATCTAAATTTGTTATAAATAAATATAATTTCATGAATAAAAATATGACTTTTCAAGATATTCATAAAAAGAAATGAGATTAAAAATATTGACACTTAGATTTGGAAAATAAAAAGATCCAAAACCAATTTCCAAACTCATGCTATCTAGGCTCTCCACTCCTCCCTCTAAAAGAAATAGTTTAATGGGCGTAATATGATACTGAAAGGAGTCCGATGACCAGCTTTCTTCCATGGTCGATTTTAAAAAGATGGTTTTACGATGACGTGTTACAGATGTTCCCTTTCATAAATTGTCTCTTTTCGGTTTAACTTTTTTTTTTTTAATCGACAATCAAAGAAGAAAAAAATTTAAATTTACAGAAGATGTATAAGGTGTTTCTTAATAATTTGATTAGATATAATTTAAATTGGTAAAATCTATAAAACTTGTTTTTATATTTATATTTATTCATCTATTTATTTATAATAATCAATTATTTGAATTCTAATGAGCATTAGTTTTTCAATTACCAGTCTTCCTACTATATGCTAAGTATGTTTATTTGTTTAATCTCCCTGGTAGATTTTTAATCATTAACCTTTCATAGCATACATTAAAAATATTTCTGGAAACATAAAGTTTTAATCCGTGTAGATTGTCAATCATAAGAATGCTAAAGCAATAAACTTTTTATTTGCAAAAATGTTTCGAAGTTGGATAAAGGGGACATGTTAGGCTGACTAAATTTATTCAATTAATATTATTGATGAAACATAACTTGTGTTTTTTTTTTTCTTTTCTAAGTATATATAGAGAGAAAGAGTTTTACTCACAATAGTTTACTCAAATCAACAGTACTAATTGTATTGTCATCACTATTTCTCTATAAAAGTTTTTTTGCTGTATTACTTATTGTAGAAATTATAACAAGCGAATGTTTTTATTGCCATTTCATTGAAAATTCTTAGGATATTTTAGATTTACTTTTTAGAATGTGACTTTTGAAAATAATCTTTGATACAACCCTTACATAACATTACGTAAATTAATTAGCTGTCACATTCATACGAAAAAGTTCAGTGGTTCTTTTTTTCTGTAAATATTTAAACATTTTTTTACCCTTTGTGTACCAGCGGGACTTTTTGATCCCACTAACAGCAATTCTATAGCATTTAAATAGAACAAAATAACCCATCTGAACAAATCTCTCCCTACAGAAATCTGAATTTTCGTTTATCATTAATAATTGACACCACGCGATTATTTGAAGTTGAACATCATCTATGGTTACGGAACTATTTAGTTGTTGATATTTTGTTCGAGGACGCCATTTTATGGTTTTTAAATTTCATTCCTCAATTTTCAGCTTTCGGTCTCGATAAAATTTGCAAGTAGTACGTCTTTCATATTTTTGTATTGATTTATTAACATTTTCAAACAGTTATTAGAAGGCAAAGTAATAAATTTTCTACTTTAATTAAAATTTTATAAAGTGGTTTAAGTCCCAAATTAATTATTTTTTATAGAAAATATTGGATATATATATAAAATAATATTGGATAAGTAATATTGGATACATATTTGTAGAAGTTTAAAATCGATATTATTTAATGGGACAAAAGATCTTCGCACTTTTTTGATAGTTTTTTAATAATATGGTAAATAAAAGGTTAATGTCTTTAGAAGTATTTTTATTAATTAGAATTCCACTCTTTTTTATCGTGTGAGTGGAATATTCTAATACTACGCATGTTTATTATAGAAATTTTGAATTTTAAATTGTAGAAAATAAGTCTAAAAGTAGATGGGAAATATTTTAATGCAATAATTTGAATTTGTGAGTGGTTTTGCCCATTGATACCTTAAATAATTTATTATATACGAGCTGAAATAGGAGTTAATTTTGAAATGGAGAATAAACACAAATATTAGTGTCTTCAACTTTTGAGACACACTCATGACAAAACTCTGAAATTACAAAGTCAAGATATTTTTTAAACTCGATCGATATTGTATTTTAGCATCAATCTATACCATGTAATGTTTTTGTGTCAACACTATGCTTATCTTATCACATCACTCAAAAAGTTCATTCATTGAATTTTAGACATTCATGCTGAAAAGGGAATAAGTTGTTAGTCAAGCACATATTTAAAAGAAACACTTTGCTTGGAGAGGACAATGGACGGAAATTTTGATTTTAATCGGGCGTACAAAACTTCCCACTAAAGCCTTACCGAACAATTGTGTTTCATCTTTGTACCTAGCAAATCTTCTTCAAGAAGCCATCCATACACACAGCAATTGTCTTCTTAGTATAGGCAAATCAAGACGGAGCATTAATATAATTAATTGTTATTAAAAAATATAATGAGCAAACTAGGTGGTAGTATTTAGAGCCTTTGAAGGAGGTTGAGGAAAGGGTTTAAGAGTGACCACGACCACAATAGTAGTTAGTGAATGAATTTAATCTCTTTATCTGTCTATTCCTTTTCTTTTCTTTTTTTTTTTTTTTTTTTTTTTTTTTTTTTTTTTTTTTGTACAATTTTATCTGATATACCATGGAATAGTAATACCATTGAATATCTCATTTGAAGCTTCCGTACCTTCTCTCCTTGTCTTTGCATTTTACAACTTATCAGCTAAACAGTTTATTATTATATAACAAATATATATATTACAGTTTATAATATTATAAACGGAATTACGGAAACATTTTAATTAATATTTAATTAAAAAATAAAATTAAACGATCTTTTCAAACTCTGTTTCTTATATTCTAGTTAAGGCCACATTATCTTTTAGTATTAATAGATGAAATTTAAAAAATAAAAAAAATATGACATAGTTTTAATATCATTTTTGTTTATTCGATGTTTCGTTTAATTTTTTCTATGTTACTTCAAGGAGTATATTGAATAAAAATAACCTATTTAAAGCTTTTTTTTTCATGTTATTTTAAAGAAATGAAATCTATTGAAACTATTGAATCTATTGAACTTCCAATGTGGTGAACCGGGATCGAATCCTAGTGATGACTGGTCGATGCGAATTCCTATCTAACATTGGAAGGTTTTCGTGTTTTTCCTCTCCATGTAACGCAAATGCGTGTTAGTTTCCTTCAAAAAGTCCTCCACGAAGGCAAATTTTCTCCCAATACTTGATCGATAAGTTCCCTTGTCATTTGGATTGGATTCAAAATAAAAAGACTACGAAGTTAAGCATTAATATTCGTAATTGGGTCGGCAGTTTCACAACATTTATTAAAAAAAAAAGAAAAAAAAGCATACCTATCTGTAAATGGCAAACAAGGATAGACACGGCATTCCCAAAAGAGAAGAAAATCGGGGTCCTCAATCGTGGTTGCCAGGAGAAAAGTGTTGCACCAAGCAGACTCCTCACTTCTGCTTTTAACATGTAAAGTCTATGGCGGGCTTGTCACACTTTGATCCGATTTTTCTTGTTTAAGAATCGGAGTAATCAATTTAAAAAAAATACTAATAATTTTTTCAATCTTTCCTATCCACGAAAATGTGGGTCAAATTTTTTGATCTTTATTACTTTTTATAATATTGGCTTTGAAACTCAAGTCACTTTCTACCTTTGGGTAAGGGAGGGAAGCAACTTTCTCCCCCAAGTTCATACGATTGCGGTTTCACAGTGACTAATCATCTCTGTAGGTGGTCTCTCTCCCTCTCTCCGAAATACTTTCACTCTGTTCACATACTTTTGGAAATCTTTTTCTCTCACAGCCCTTTTGAAGAACTGATACGGGGAGCGTTTTAAAAATCGGTTGTTTAATTATAAGCTTGTTATGTATTATGAAAGTTATATTCGCTGTTAATTCGGTCCTTTCATATAAATTTCATTTATTTAGAAATAATATTTTTCTTGCATTTTACTAATTTTGATAGTAGAATTTATTTTTTAAATATATTATTCCCCCTTTTTTTTGTCTTTTTTTTTTACTTCTTGTTTTTTAAAGATATTTTAGAATCAAAATATTTAGCTTCTGAATAAAGTGAGTTTAATTAAATCAAGATAATGACGTAAAGATCTTCCAACATACTATAAAGACCAATATACTATATGAAAAGACTTTTCCTTTAAAAAAAATATATATATATATATGTCGTACACTCATTTGTTGGTTTAAAAAAACATTTACATTAAATATAAACGTAAAGTGTTTCAATTTTTCCGTCCTATAAATAGCTTTAAATACTCCAATGGCTGGGATAGTTTGTTTTTCCACGGAAAAAAATATAAATAAATAAAATAAAAAAATAAAAAATAAAAAAAAGCTAGTTCACAAGAACACACATCCTCCAACCATGACCAAGCACTTATCCCTGTTTTTAGGGTTCTAATGTAAATGCACAGGAACATAAAAGCATTGTGGAATTTTTATTCAATTCAGTAAACGAAAAAAAATATGAACATATGTATATGTAAGGTGTTAAGTAATAAAATCCTTTATTGAATTTCCATAAAATTTTTTAAAAAAATGAAGTAAAAGAACATTAGTGGACACAATTAATATTTACGGGAGAAAAATACAATTGATATCAAAATACAATGAATCACTGCTGAAGAAGGCAAGACTGAAAATATTAAAACCAGTTTGATTGCCAGAGGAAATAGAAAGAATGCGAACTGTGATTATTATAAACACCACGAAATTTTATCGTGATAGTTTAAAAATTAAGTTGTAATACTTAGAGTTAAGCTTTTCTTTGTAACATCCGGCAATCAAACTCATTTTGATGTTTTCAGTCCTGATTCCTTAGTTGTATTTCACTAGATTTTAAAACTATTTGTTTCATTTTTTTTTTTTTTTTTTAATTTTTTTTTTTTTTTTTTATTGCTTGAACATTAATCTGTCATTCCTAATGTATACATTTTTTAACACTTTTTTGAAAGATTCTAAAAATATATATTAAGGGTAGTAATTATGCAATCTCTTTTGTATTTAATAGCGAGAAATTTTTCGAATTCATGTTAAAAGTGTATAATAAAATTTTTTCGTTCTTTTATATTGGTAGAATAAAATATGTAAGCAATGTGTTATTTTAATTTCTCTTCCATGCCCATTCACAGAGGAGTGTTTTCTGAGAAGAAATTTCTGCACTGCAAACGATGACGGAATTAACTTTAATTATTCTAATTTAAGTTGATTAAGAAAGCTAAATTTAAGAAAGCAAAATTTAAAAAAGTTAAGTTTTGAATAAAGTTAAATTAAAAATTTGAAAGTTAAATATAATAAAGGATATTAATATAAGAAAGTTCATTTTTTTTATTACAGGAATTTACAGTCCTTGTTGTAGAAAAATTTTTTTGCTTAGCCCTTCGTCAAAATGTTATAAACTTTAAGACATGCAGGAAAGTGTTCTTCAAAACTCGAAAAAAATTTAAAATGATGTGGAATTAAAATTTCCGTATAAAAATTAAATCATTGCGTGTGGTATGTATTTGGATGAACATTTATTAAAATGATTTTAAGACTCTTGTTTTAACGCTCCACGTGTCGGTATCAAACTTTGGACAAAATATTTTTACAGATAGGTATGCTTTTTTTTCTTTTTTTTTTAATAAATGTTGTGAAACTGCCGACCCAATTACGAATATTAATGCTTAACTTCGTAGTCTTTTTATTTTGAATCCAATCCAAATGACAAGGGAACTTATCGATCAAGTATTGGGAGAAAATTTGCCTTCGTGGAGGACTTTTTGAAGGAAACTAACACGCATTTGCGTTACATGGAGAGGAAAAACACGAAAACCTTCCAATGTTAGATAGGAATTCGCATCGACCAGTCATCACTAGGATTCGATCCCGGTTCACCACATTGGAAGTTCAATAGATTCAATAGTTTCAATAGATTTCATTTCTTTAAAATAACATGAAAAAAAAAGCTTTAAATAGGTTATTTTTATTCAATATACTCCTTGAAGTAACATAGAAAAAATTAAACGAAACATCGAATAAACAAAAATGATATTAAAACTATGTCATATTTTTTTTATTTTTTAAATTTCATCTATTAATACTAAAAGATAATGTGGCCTTAACTAAAATATAAGAAACAGAGTTTGAAAAGATCGTTTAATTTTATTTTTTAATTAAATATTAATTAAAATGTTTCCGTAATTCCGTTTATAATATTATAAACTGTAATATATATATTTGTTATATAATAATAAACTGTTTAGCTGATAAGTTGTAAAATGCAAAGACAAGGAGAGAAGGTACGGAAGCTTCAAATGAGATATTCAATGGTATTACTATTCCATGGTATATCAGATAAAATTGTACAAAAAAAAAAAAAAAAAAAAAAAAAAAAAAAAAAAGAAAAGAAAAGGAATAGACAGATAAAGAGATTAAATTCATTCACTAACTACTATTGTGGTCGTGGTCACTCTTAAACCCTTTCCTCAACCTCCTTCAAAGGCTCTAAATACTACCACCTAGTTTGCTCATTATATTTTTTAATAACAATTAATTATATTAATGCTCCGTCTTGATTTGCCTATACTAAGAAGACAATTGCTGTGTGTATGGATGGCTTCTTGAAGAAGATTTGCTAGGTACAAAGATGAAACACAATTGTTCGGTAAGGCTTTAGTGGGAAGTTTTGTACGCCCGATTAAAATCAAAATTTCCGTCCATTGTCCTCTCCAAGCAAAGTGTTTCTTTTAAATATGTGCTTGACTAACAACTTATTCCCTTTTCAGCATGAATGTCTAAAATTCAATGAATGAACTTTTTGAGTGATGTGATAAGATAAGCATAGTGTTGACACAAAAACATTACATGGTATAGATTGATGCTAAAATACAATATCGATCGAGTTTAAAAAATATCTTGACTTTGTAATTTCAGAGTTTTGTCATGAGTGTGTCTCAAAAGTTGAAGACACTAATATTTGTGTTTATTCTCCATTTCAAAATTAACTCCTATTTCAGCTCGTATATAATAAATTATTTAAGGTATCAATGGGCAAAACCACTCACAAATTCAAATTATTGCATTAAAATATTTCCCATCTACTTTTAGACTTATTTTCTACAATTTAAAATTCAAAATTTCTATAATAAACATGCGTAGTATTAGAATATTCCACTCACACGATAAAAAAGAGTGGAATTCTAATTAATAAAAATACTTCTAAAGACATTAACCTTTTATTTACCATATTATTAAAAAACTATCAAAAAAGTGCGAAGATCTTTTGTCCCATTAAATAATATCGATTTTAAACTTCTACAAATATGTATCCAATATTACTTATCCAATATTATTTTATATATATATCCAATATTTTCTATAAAAAATAATTAATTTGGGACTTAAACCACTTTATAAAATTTTAATTAAAGTAGAAAATTTATTACTTTGCCTTCTAATAACTGTTTGAAAATGTTAATAAATCAATACAAAAATATGAAAGACGTACTACTTGCAAATTTTATCGAGACCGAAAGCTGAAAATTGAGGAATGAAATTTAAAAACCATAAAATGGCGTCCTCGAACAAAATATCAACAACTAAATAGTTCCGTAACCATAGATGATGTTCAACTTCAAATAATCGCGTGGTGTCAATTATTAATGATAAACGAAAATTCAGATTTCTGTAGGGAGAGATTTGTTCAGATGGGTTATTTTGTTCTATTTAAATGCTATAGAATTGCTGTTAGTGGGATCAAAAAGTCCCGCTGGTACACAAAGGGTAAAAAAATGTTTAAATATTTACAGAAAAAAAGAACCACTGAACTTTTTCGTATGAATGTGACAGCTAATTAATTTACGTAATGTTATGTAAGGGTTGTATCAAAGATTATTTTCAAAAGTCACATTCTAAAAAGTAAATCTAAAATATCCTAAGAATTTTCAATGAAATGGCAATAAAAACATTCGCTTGTTATAATTTCTACAATAAGTAATACAGCAAAAAAACTTTTATAGAGAAATAGTGATGACAATACAATTAGTACTGTTGATTTGAGTAAACTATTGTGAGTAAAACTCTTTCTCTCTATATATACTTAGAAAAGAAAAAAAAAAACACAAGTTATGTTTCATCAATAATATTAATTGAATAAATTTAGTCAGCCTAACATGTCCCCTTTATCCAACTTCGAAACATTTTTGCAAATAAAAAGTTTATTGCTTTAGCATTCTTATGATTGACAATCTACACGGATTAAAACTTTATGTTTCCAGAAATATTTTTAATGTATGCTATGAAAGGTTAATGATTAAAAATCTACCAGGGAGATTAAACAAATAAACATACTTAGCATATAGTAGGAAGACTGGTAATTGAAAAACTAATGCTCATTAGAATTCAAATAATTGATTATTATAAATAAATAGATGAATAAATATAAATATAAAAACAAGTTTTATAGATTTTACCAATTTAAATTATATCTAATCAAATTATTAAGAAACACCTTATACATCTTCTGTAAATTTAAATTTTTTTCTTCTTTGATTGTCGATTAAAAAAAAAAAAGTTAAACCGAAAAGAGACAATTTATGAAAGGGAACATCTGTAACACGTCATCGTAAAACCATCTTTTTAAAATCGACCATGGAAGAAAGCTGGTCATCGGACTCCTTTCAGTATCATATTACGCCCATTAAACTATTTCTTTTAGAGGGAGGAGTGGAGAGCCTAGATAGCATGAGTTTGGAAATTGGTTTTGGATCTTTTTATTTTCCAAATCTAAGTGTCAATATTTTTAATCTCATTTCTTTTTATGAATATCTTGAAAAGTCATATTTTTATTCATGAAATTATATTTATTTATAACAAATTTAGATGGTTTAAGTATAAAATCTGCGTTATCTCTTCTACGTAAATAATGTTTCTTAAAAGCCATTTAATGATTCTTTGAAAAAATTGCATTAAACTCGAATGCAACAATTTCAATTTAAGAAAAAATAACCAAGTTAACTGTTTATAATTTTAGTTAGCAATTTTTTAGAGTAGTTAATTGAACAATGTAAACTTTTTCGTCCAATTAATAAGAGAAATAATTTTCATAGTTCCTTAGTTGCCTTAGTGAGAATATTACTTGTGATTGAATATTCTCACGAAGCTGACAAAAATGTTGAGTGCTTTGTAGCAGTTCATCATCATCATAAAAAAAAAAAAAAAATCCATAACTAACTTTAACATTAAATCTACCGTGTGATTGAAAAAAGAAAAAAGAAGAAGAAAAAAACAGTTTATATTTGAGAATGTGGATTGACAATAATTTTCTTTCTGGATCAGTTTTCATAACATTCATGTAATGATCAACTGCTTGTTTATATTTTATATATATTGTTATAACCTTGTTTATATTTTGTAAAATTTATATTTCAATTATATTTAAAGCTTTGTTTCATTGCGTAAAACTAATTTGATTACGAGTAAATGTTACTTGGGTTAATCATGTTGAAGAGTATCTTTATCTACTGTTATAGCTATATATATTCTTGTACATATAACTTATTGCTTTAGCTGTGGAAAATTCGGGAAATTAGAAATATTTCGATCAATTTTCAAAACATTCATGTAATGATTAACAGCTCATTTGCTTCCTTGTTTATATTTTGTAAAATTTATATTTCAATTCTATTTAAAGCTTTGTTTCATTGTGTAAAACTAATTTGATTACGAGTAAATGTTACTTGGGTTAATCATGTTGAAGAGTATCTTTATCTACTGTTATAGCTATATATATTCTTGTACATATAACTTATTGCTTTAGCTGTGGAAAATTCGGGAAATTAGAAATATTTCGATCAATTTTCAAAACATTCATGTAATGATTAACAGCTCATTTGCTTCCTTGTTTATATTTTGTAAAATTTATATTTCAATTATATTTAAAGCTTTGTTTCATTGTGTAAAACTAATTTGATTACGAGTAAATGTTACTTGGGTTAATCATGTTGAAGAGTATCTTTATCTACTGTTATAGCTATATATATTCTTGTACATATAACTTATTGCTTTAGCTGTGGAAAATTCGGGAAATTAGAAATATTTCGATCAATTTTCAAAACATTCATGTAATGATTAACAGCTCATTTGCTTCCTTGTTTATATTTTGTAAAATTTATATTTCAATTATATTTAAAGCTTTGTTTCATTGTGTAAAACTAATTTGATTACGAGTAAATGTTACTTGGGTTAATCATGTTGAAGAGTATCTTTATCTACTGTTATAGCTATATATATTCTTGTACATATAACTTATTGCTTTAGCTGTGGAAAATTCGGGAAATTAGAAATATTTCGATCAATTTTCAAAACATTCATGTAATGATTAACAGCTCATTTGCTTCCTTGTTTATATTTTGTAAAATTTATATTTCAATTATATTTAAAGCTTTGTTTCATTGTGTAAAACTAATTTGATTACGAGTAAATGTTACTTGGGTTAATCATGTTGAAGAGTATCTTTATCTACTGTTATAGCTATATATATTCTTGTACATATAACTTATTGCTTTAGCTGTGGAAAATTCGGGAAATTAGAAATATTTCGATCAATTTTCAAAACATTCATGTAATGATTAACAGCTCATTTGCTTCCTTGTTTATATTTTGTAAAATTTATATTTCAATTATATTTAAAGCTTTGTTTCATTGTGTAAAACTAATTTGATTACGAGTAAATGTTACTTGGGTTAATCATGTTGAAGAGTATCTTTATCTACTGTTATAGCTATATATATTCTTGTACATATAACTTATTGCTTTAGCTGTGGAAAATTCGGGAAATTAGAAATATTTCGATCAATTTTCAAAACATTCATGTAATGATTAACAGCTCATTTGCTTCCTTGTTTATATTTTGTAAAATTTATATTTCAATTATATTTAAAGCTTTGTTTCATTGTGTAAAACTAATTTGATTACGAGTAAATGTTACTTGGGTTAATCATGTTGAAGAGTATCTTTATCTACTGTTATAGCTATATATATTCTTGTACATATAACTTATTGCTTTAGCTGTGGAAAATTCGGGAAATTAGAAATATTTCGATCAATTTTCAAAACATTCATGTAATGATTAACAGCTCATTTGCTTCCTTGTTTATATTTTGTAAAATTTATATTTCAATTATATTTAAAGCTTTGTTTCATTGTGTAAAACTAATTTGATTACGAGTAAATGTTACTTGGGTTAATCATGTTGAAGAGTATCTTTATCTACTGTTATAGCTATATATATTCTTGTACATATAACTTATTGCTTTAGCTGTGGAAAATTCGGGAAATTAGAAATATTTCGATCAATTTTCAAAACATTCATGTAATGATTAACAGCTCATTTGCTTCCTTGTTTATATTTTGTAAAATTTATATTTCAATTATATTTAAAGCTTTGTTTCATTGTGTAAAACTAATTTGATTACGAGTAAATTTTACTTGGGTTAATCATGTTGAAGAGTATCTTTATCTACTGTTATAGCTATATATATTCTTGTACATATAACTTATTGCTTTAGCTGTGGAAAATTCGGGAAATTAGAAATATTTCGATCAATTTTCAAAACATTCATGTAATGATTAACAGCTCATTTGCTTCCTTGTTTATATTTTGTAAAATTTATATTTCAATTATATTTAAAGCTTTGTTTCATTGTGTAAAACTAATTTGATTACGAGTAAATTTTACTTGGGTTAATCATGTTGAAGAGTATCTTTATCTACTGTTATAGCTATATATATTCTTGTACATATAACTTATTGCTTTAGCTGTGGAAAATTCGGGAAATTAGAAATATTTCGATCAATTTTCAAAACATTCATGTAATGATTAACAGCTCATTTGCTTCCTTGTTTATATTTTGTAAAATTTATATTTCAATTATATTTAAAGCTTTGTTTCATTGTGTAAAACTAATTTGATTACGAGTAAATTTTACTTGGGTTAATCATGTTGAAGAGTATCTTTATCTACTGTTATAGCTATATATATTCTTGTACATATAACTTATTGCTTTAGCTGTGGAAAATTCGGGAAATTAGAAATATTTCGATCAATTTTCAAAACATTCATGTAATGATTAACAGCTCATTTGCTTCCTTGTTTATATTTTGTAAAATTTATATTTCAATTATATTTAAAGCTTTGTTTCATTGTGTAAAACTAATTTGATTACGAGTAAATTTTACTTGGGTTAATCATGTTGAAGAGTATCTTTATCTACTGTTATAGCTATATATATTCTTGTACATATAACTTATTGCTTTAGCTGTGGAAAATTCGGGAAATTAGAAATATTTCGATCAATTTTCAAAACATTCATGTAATGATTAACAGCTCATTTGCTTCCTTGTTTATATTTTGTAAAATTTATATTTCAATTATATTTAAAGCTTTGTTTCATTGTGTAAAACTAATTTGATTACGAGTAAATTTTACTTGGGTTAATCATGTTGAAGAGTATCTTTATCTACTGTTATAGCTATATATATTCTTGTACATATAACTTATTGCTTTAGCTGTGGAAAATTCGGGAAATTAGAAATATTTCGATCAATTTTCAAAACATTCATGTAATGATTAACAGCTCATTTGCTTCCTTGTTTATATTTTGTAAAATTTATATTTCAATTATATTTAAAGCTTTGTTTCATTGTGTAAAACTAATTTGATTACGAGTAAATTTTACTTGGGTTAATCATGTTGAAGAGTATCTTTATCTACTGTTATAGCTATATATATTCTTGTACATATAACTTATTGCTTTAGCTGTGGAAAATTCGGGAAATTAGAAATATTTCGATCAATTTTCAAAACATTCATGTAATGATTAACAGCTCATTTGCTTCCTTGTTTATATTTTGTAAAATTTATATTTCAATTATATTTAAAGCTTTGTTTCATTGTGTAAAACTAATTTGATTACGAGTAAATGTTACTTGGGTTAATCATGTTGAAGAGTATCTTTATCTACTGTTATAGCTATATATATTCTTGTACATATAACTTATTGCTTTAGCTGTGGAAAATTCGGGAAATTAGAAATATTTCGATCAATTTTCAAAACATTCATGTAATGATTAACAGCTCATCTGCTTCCTTGTTTATATTTTGTAAAATTTATATTTCAATTATATTTAAAGCTTTGTTTCATTGTGTAAAACTAATTTGATTACGAGTAAATTTTACTTGGGTTAATCATGTTGAAGAGTATCTTTATCTACTGTTATAGCTATATATATTCTTGTACATATAACTTATTGCTTTAGCTGTGGAAAATTCGGGAAATTAGAAATATTTCGATCAATTTTCAAAACATTCATGTAATGATTAACAGCTCATTTGCTTCCTTGTTTATATTTTGTAAAATTTATATTTCAATTATATTTAAAGCTTTGTTTCATTGTGTAAAACTAATTTGATTACGAGTAAATGTTACTTGGGTTAATCATGTTGAAGAGTATCTTTATCTACTGTTATAGCTATATATATTCTTGTACATATAACTTATTGCTTTAGCTGTGGAAAATTCGGGAAATTAGAAATATTTCGATCAATTTTCAAAACATTCATGTAATGATTAACAGCTCATCTGCTTCCTTGTTTATATTTTGTAAAATTTATATTTCAATTATATTTAAAGCTTTGTTTCATTGTGTAAAACTAATTTGATTACGAGTAAATTTTACTTGGGTTAATCATGTTGAAGAGTATCTTTATCTACTGTTATAGCTATATATATTCTTGTACATATAACTTATTGCTTTAGCTGTGGAAAATTCGGGAAATTAGAAATATTTCGATCAATTTTCAAAACATTCATGTAATGATTAACAGCTCATTTGCTTCCTTGTTTATATTTTGTAAAATTTATATTTCAATTATATTTAAAGCTTTGTTTCATTGTGTAAAACTAATTTGATTACGAGTAAATGTTACTTGGGTTAATCATGTTGAAGAGTATCTTTATCTACTGTTATAGCTATATATATTCTTGTACATATAACTTATTGCTTTAGCTGTGGAAAATTCGGGAAATTAGAAATATTTCGATCAATTTTCAAAACATTCATGTAATGATTAACAGCTCATTTGCTTCCTTGTTTATATTTTGTAAAATTTATATTTCAATTATATTTAAAGCTTTGTTTCATTGTGTAAAACTAATTTGA
Source organism: Parasteatoda lunata (assembly GCA_949128135.1). Taxonomy (NCBI): domain Eukaryota; kingdom Metazoa; phylum Arthropoda; class Arachnida; order Araneae; family Theridiidae; genus Parasteatoda; species Parasteatoda lunata. The sequence continues at coordinate 20,078,864 of OX421978.1, forward strand.
TTACGAGTAAATTTTACTTGGGTTAATCATGTTGAAGAGTATCTTTATCTACTGTTATAGCTATATATATTCTTGTACATATAACTTATTGCTTTAGCTGTGGAAAATTCGGGAAATTAGAAATATTTCGATCAATTTTCAAAACATTCATGTAATGATTAACAGCTCATCTGCTTCCTTGTTTATATTTTGTAAAATTTATATTTCAATTATATTTAAAGCTTTGTTTCATTGTGTAAAACTAATTTGATTACGAGTAAATTTTACTTGGGTTAATCATGTTGAAGAGTATCTTTATCTACTGTTATAGCTATATATATTCTTGTACATATAACTTATTGCTTTAGCTGTGGAAAATTCGGGAAATTAGAAATATTTCGATCAATTTTCAAAACATTCATGTAATGATTAACAGCTCATTTGCTTCCTTGTTTATATTTTGAAAAATTTATATTTCAATTATATTTAAAGCTTTGTTTCATTGTGTAAAACTAATTTGATTACGAGTAAATTTTACTTGGGTTAATCATGTTGAAGAGTATCTTTATCTACTGTTATAGCTATATATATTCTTGTACATATAACTTATTGCTTTAGCTGTGGAAAATTCGGGAAATTAGAAATATTTCGATCAATTTTCAAAACATTCATGTAATGATTAACAGCTCATCTGCTTCCTTGTTTATATTTTGTAAAATTTATATTTCAATTATATTTAAAGCTTTGTTTCATTGTGTAAAACTAATTTGATTACGAGTAAATTTTACTTGGGTTAATCATGTTGAAGAGTATCTTTATCTACTGTTATAGCTATATATATTCTTGTACATATAACTTATTGCTTTAGCTGTGGAAAATTCGGGAAATTAGAAATATTTCGATCAATTTTCAAAACATTCATGTAATGATTAACAGCTCATTTGCTTCCTTGTTTATATTTTGTAAAATTTATATTTCAATTATATTTAAAGCTTTGTTTCATTGTGTAAAACTAATTTGATTACGAGTAAATTTTACTTGGGTTAATCATGTTGAAGAGTATCTTTATCTACTGTTATAGCTATATATATTCTTGTACATATAACTTATTGCTTTAGCTGTGGAAAATTCGGGAAATTAGAAATATTTCGATCAATTTTCAAAACATTCATGTAATGATTAACAGCTCATCTGCTTCCTTGTTTATATTTTGTAAAATTTATATTTCAATTATATTTAAAGCTTTGTTTCATTGTGTAAAACTAATTTGATTACGAGTAAATTTTACTTGGGTTAATCATGTTGAAGAGTATCTTTATCTACTGTTATAGCTATATATATTCTTGTACATATAACTTATTGCTTTAGCTGTGGAAAATTCGGGAAATTAGAAATATTTCGATCAATTTTCAAAACATTCATGTAATGATTAACAGCTCATTTGCTTCCTTGTTTATATTTTGTAAAATTTATATTTCAATTATATTTAAAGCTTTGTTTCATTGTGTAAAACTAATTTGATTACGAGTAAATTTTACTTGGGTTAATCATGTTGAAGAGTATCTTTATCTACTGTTATAGCTATATATATTCTTGTACATATAACTTATTGCTTTAGCTGTGGAAAATTCGGGAAATTAGAAATATTTCGATCAATTTTCAAAACATTCATGTAATGATTAACAGCTCATCTGCTTCCTTGTTTATATTTTGTAAAATTTATATTTCAATTATATTTAAAGCTTTGTTTCATTGTGTAAAACTAATTTGATTACGAGTAAATTTTACTTGGGTTAATCATGTTGAAGAGTATCTTTATCTACTGTTATAGCTATATATATTCTTGTACATATAACTTATTGCTTTAGCTGTGGAAAATTCGGGAAATTAGAAATATTTCGATCAATTTTCAAAACATTCATGTAATGATTAACAGCTCATCTGCTTCCTTGTTTATATTTTGTAAAATTTATATTTCAATTATATTTAAAGCTTTGTTTCATTGTGTAAAACTAATTTGATTACGAGTAAATTTTACTTGGGTTAATCATGTTGAAGAGTATCTTTATCTACTGTTATAGCTATATATATTCTTGTACATATAACTTATTGCTTTAGCTGTGGAAAATTCGGGAAATTAGAAATATTTCGATCAATTTTCAAAACATTCATGTAATGATTAACAGCTCATTTGCTTCCTTGTTTATATTTTGTAAAATTTATATTTCAATTATATTTAAAGCTTTGTTTCATTGTGTAAAACTAATTTGATTACGAGTAAATTTTACTTGGGTTAATCATGTTGAAGAGTATCTTTATCTACTGTTATAGCTATATATATTCTTGTACATATAACTTATTGCTTTAGCTGTGGAAAATTCGGGAAATTAGAAATATTTCGATCAATTTTCAAAACATTCATGTAATGATTAACAGCTCATCTGCTTCCTTGTTTATATTTTGTAAAATTTATATTTCAATTATATTTAAAGCTTTGTTTCATTGTGTAAAACTAATTTGATTACGAGTAAATTTTACTTGGGTTAATCATGTTGAAGAGTATCTTTATCTACTGTTATAGCTATATATATTCTTGTACATATAACTTATTGCTTTAGCTGTGGAAAATTCGGGAAATTAGAAATATTTCGATCAATTTTCAAAACATTCATGTAATGATTAACAGCTCATTTGCTTCCTTGTTTATATTTTGTAAAATTTATATTTCAATTATATTTAAAGCTTTGTTTCATTGTGTAAAACTAATTTGATTACGAGTAAATGTTACTTGGGTTAATCATGTTGAAGAGTATCTTTATCTACTGTTATAGCTATATATATTCTTGTACATATAACTTATTGCTTTAGCTGTGGAAAATTCGGGAAATTAGAAATATTTCGTTCAATTTTCAAAACATTCATGTAATGATTAACAGCTCATTTGCTTCCTTGTTTATATTTTGTAAAATTTATATTTCAATTATATTTAAAGCTTTGTTTCATTGTGTAAAACTAATTTGATTACGAGTAAATTTTACTTGGGTTAATCATGTTGAAGAGTATCTTTATCTACTGTTATAGCTATATATATTCTTGTACATATAACTTATTGCTTTAGCTGTGGAAAATTCGGGAAATTAGAAATATTTCGATCAATTTTCAAAACATTCATGTAATGATTAACAGCTCATTTGCTTCCTTGTTTATATTTTGTAAAATTTATATTTCAATTATATTTAAAGCTTTGTTTCATTGTGTAAAACTAATTTGATTACGAGTAAATGTTACTTGGGTTAATCATGTTGAAGAGTATCTTTATCTACTGTTATAGCTATATATATTCTTGTACATATAACTTATTGCTTTAGCTGTGGAAAATTCGGGAAATTAGAAATATTTCGATCAATTTTCAAAACATTCATGTAATGATTAACAGCTCATTTGCTTCCTTGTTTATATTTTGTAAAATTTATATTTCAATTATATTTAAAGCTTTGTTTCATTGTGTAAAACTAATTTGATTACGAGTAAATGTTACTTGGGTTAATCATGTTGAAGAGTATCTTTATCTACTGTTATAGCTATATATATTCTTGTACATATAACTTATTGCTTTAGCTGTGGAAAATTCGGGAAATTAGAAATATTTCGATCAATTTTCAAAACATTCATGTAATGATTAACAGCTCATTTGCTTCCTTGTTTATATTTTGTAAAATTTATATTTCAATTATATTTAAAGCTTTGTTTCATTGTGTAAAACTAATTTGATTACGAGTAACTTTTACTTGGGTTAATCATGTTGAAGAGTATCTTTATCTACTGTTATAGCTATATATATTCTTGTACATATAACTTATTGCTTTAGCTGTGGAAAATTCGGGAAATTAGAAATATTTCGATCAATTTTCAAAACATTCATGTAATGATTAACAGCTCATTTGCTTCCTTGTTTATATTTTGTAAAATTTATATTTCAATTATATTTAAAGCTTTGTTTCATTGTGTAAAACTAATTTGATTACGAGTAAATTTTACTTGGGTTAATCATGTTGAAGAGTATCTTTATCTACTGTTATAGCTATATATATTCTTGTACATATAACTTATTGCTTTAGCTGTGGAAAATTCGGGAAATTAGAAATATTTCGATCAATTTTCAAAACATTCATGTAATGATTAACAGCTCATTTGCTTCCTTGTTTATATTTTGTAAAATTTATATTTCAATTATATTTAAAGCTTTGTTTCATTGTGTAAAACTAATTTGATTACGAGTAAATTTTACTTGGGTTAATCATGTTGAAGAGTATCTTTATCTACTGTTATAGCTATATATATTCTTGTACATATAACTTATTGCTTTAGCTGTGGAAAATTCGGGAAATTAGAAATATTTCGATCAATTTTCAAAACATTCATGTAATGATTAACAGCTCATTTGCTTCCTTGTTTATATTTTGTAAAATTTATATTTCAATTATATTTAAAGCTTTGTTTCATTGTGTAAAACTAATTTGATTACGAGTAAATGTTACTTGGGTTAATCATGTTGAAGAGTATCTTTATCTACTGTTATAGCTATATATATTCTTGTACATATAACTTATTGCTTTAGCTGTGGAAAATTCGGGAAATTAGAAATATTTCGATCAATTTTCAAAACATTCATGTAATGATTAACAGCTCATTTGCTTCCTTGTTTATATTTTGTAAAATTTATATTTCAATTATATTTAAAGCTTTGTTTCATTGTGTAAAACTAATTTGATTACGAGTAAATGTTACTTGGGTTAATCATGTTGAAGAGTATCTTTATCTACTGTTATAGCTATATATATTCTTGTACATATAACTTATTGCTTTAGCTGTGGAAAATTCGGGAAATTAGAAATATTTCGATCAATTTTCAAAACATTCATGTAATGATTAACAGCTCATTTGCTTCCTTGTTTATATTTTGTAAAATTTATATTTCAATTATATTTAAAGCTTTGTTTCATTGTGTAAAACTAATTTGATTACGAGTAAATGTTACTTGGGTTAATCATGTTGAAGAGTATCTTTATCTACTGTTATAGCTATATATATTCTTGTACATATAACTTATTGCTTTAGCTGTGGAAAATTCGGGAAATTAGAAATATTTCGATCAATTTTCAAAACATTCATGTAATGATTAACAGCTCATTTGCTTCCTTGTTTATATTTTGTAAAATTTATATTTCAATTATATTTAAAGCTTTGTTTCATTGTGTAAAACTAATTTGATTACGAGTAAATGTTACTTGGGTTAATCATGTTGAAGAGTATCTTTATCTACTGTTATAGCTATATATATTCTTGTACATATAACTTATTGCTTTAGCTGTGGAAAATTCGGGAAATTAGAAATATTTCGATCAATTTTCAAAACATTCATGTAATGATTAACAGCTCATTTGCTTCCTTGTTTATATTTTGTAAAATTTATATTTCAATTATATTTAAAGCTTTGTTTCATTGTGTAAAACTAATTTGATTACGAGTAACTTTTACTTGGGTTAGTAATCATGTTGAAGAGTATTTTTATCTATTGTTATATATTCTTGTACATAACTTATTATAGAATAGTGCTGGAAATATTTACTAATATTCAAGAAATATGGGAGATGTATAAAATTTAAAATGATTTAGAAGCCTGTGGTGGAATACATTAAAATGGTACTTTCTCAAGGAAAGTTGTATCATAAATAGATTGAAGCATGTATTCGCAGTGATAAAGAGAAGCCAATATTTATGAAGGGTTTCAATGCACAATACGGATTACACTCAGTGTGATGTCGGCGAAAATTTTTATGCAGTAATGCATGCAGAAACCACCGTTTAAATGTAAGTATTCATTCAGTCAAAATTTCTTATCATACAAGTAATCAATGGATCCATCTAAGAAAAGATCCGGGAATTGAAAATAAACAGAAACTAAACAATGGGATTGTTGAAAGTTATTATACAATCTATTAGTTACTCATAGAATAATTATAATGAAAAAACAGTGAAAATATTTGCCATATATAACTTGCAATTTATATTATTTGTGAAAAAGATGAAAAGCCAATAATTTCTGAAAGCTATACTCAAGATTATTTCTGTCTGGATCAATGTAATAAAAACTAAAGTCGTCAAAACTTTTATAAAACAGAATACATAATTACTTCAATTTATGCTTGTGTCATTGACACATGCATAAATGTATTCCGCTGCTCATACAAGTAAAGACATCTGATTAATAATTACGAAATGTTAAGAAAAAAAGGAAAAAATAGACATGATTTAAAACACGGAGCTTCAGAAAATTATAATCAATCCCTAGCATAAGATAAGAAGAACTAATAGTTACTAGAACTAATAGGTATACGAAGTTAAGTTTGGATAGCTCTTACCTAAGAGAAAATGATCTAACGGACGAGATCGAATAATTTCGCACCTTGTGTGAAACAGTCAAAACATTTCAAATTTTTGAGTTTGTCAGAGCACAGAGTTGAATAGATCAGCTTATGTTCAAAAGGTTAAAGACATGGAGAATTGAAGATGGCTTAGGAGCAAGTGAAAACATATATATTATTTATAAAGTTAGATTCCGGAGACAATTTGACAATTTTGAGAGACAATACAGACCTTAAAGCATTAAAGATCAATCGCTGGTGAATCATGGCATCTGATGGGGTCCATTGGAGGAAACTGAGACCACCTTGACATATAGGGGGCTGTAGTGCATATGAAGAAGAAGATTTTGAGTGCTAATTTTCAGAGGCAATTTGAGCCGTAAATAACGTCATAACTATATTCCAGCAGCTAAAGAAGAGAAGAAAGCTTCAACTCTCCATTCATAGAAAGCTTCAAATGGTGACTCAGATTATATCTTTTCAAGTGGCAAATATAACAGAAAAATTCTGGATACTTTTGTACTGCATAACGCATGAGCCCACCATTTCAACATTCCACTCATTCACGCACTCAAAATTTCTAAGTATCAACATTAGTCGATCCACATATCAAGAAATAATAGAAAAAACTAAAAGAAAGGAATATTGAGAATGAATTACATGCAAAGGATAACTGAAGAGTCCATTTCAGACAAACAATAACTTTAAACACAGATTCAAAGTGTTAGAGATAAAAAAATAAAAATAAAAAGTTGGAGTGGCTTAGACGCACCCCCCTCCCATATTGCATTCTTCTAAAAGACTTAGTGCAAAAGAAGATGAAGGCACATACGTTTGAACAGTTAACGAATTAATCATCGTTAACACTCTTTCCTGATTCTTGGCACTACAGGATGACTGATATGAATATAAAAATTGATATTGAATTCTTCAAAATCAATTTTTAATTTTTGTAAATCTACTCTCAATCATCAGTCGTAAGTTCGCTCGCCACAACCAAAATAAAGAACCATCCGTTATTGAACTGTGTATATTTTACTTCATTGGGTTTGAAAAATTATTTTGCAAATTGTTTTAAGTATAAAAACATTTTCTTTAAAAAAAATTTTTTGTTTATCATTACCTGCATAATATGTTCATTCAACGAAAATTTATTCCGTTCAGTATTATAATATGTTAGTTTGAGATATTGTTATACTGGTCAAGGTTCAAAGAAGATTTCAGAATTGATTCAAAATTAACAGTGAGAAGAAGGAAAAGTGATCAAACAATCTTGAATAAAAAATAACGAAAACCAAACATTAGAGATTTGTCAGAGAAACTAAAGCAGAAAAAATGAAATGATAAGATGAAATTAGTTGTAAACCTCATCATAAATTCTTAATATCTGTGATGAAACTATTAATTACCAACATAGGGGGAGGGAAATGAATAATAACATCAAGAATTATAAACAGCTATATTATCTGAGAATTACGTTAAGTTAATCACCATTTTGAATTAACTTTTTACGAACAGAAATCGGGTTGGAGCAATTCATTATGGTATGTATGATAGATAATCTGATTTTTTGTTTCAATTTTGCATGTTTAGTCATCGATATTGATACAACTATTTGGCAGATAATTATTATTTTGCATTACAGAAATATTGATTACCCATATTCTATGTACTATATTTGTTTATACATCTATATACTGTCTGTTTGAATGTATAAACTAGATAACGATAATTTTTTGTACTTGACAGAATTCTGTAACGGAAACTTATCTCAATCTGTTGTTAGTTTTAATTAAAATCAATAAATGCCTTTTCTTTCACAAAATTTCGATATCGTAATTTTTTATTTTATTTATATCGATTATTTTGATAAATCTTCATATTTATTACAGTGAGCAGCCTCATAAATCTAAATCTTGAAGTATAAAAACATAGAATTGTTTTATTTTGTTGTTTTTAAGGATTCTTCGAAATGATCTATTAGAGAAAAGAAAATTTAAACTAATTGTCACTTCAGCTTATTAGTCGAAAATGTTATAATTTATTTTTACAACAGAAAAGATGATATTTTTTATGAACCAGCAATACTGAAATGAAAGAGTTAAATCAATTTTCCTACAATTTTACTTTTACGTTTAGAAAATTACACAGCTTATCAAAGATAGCTTTTAAGGATCCTCTTCGAAATAAGTTATTCCTTTGAAAGTTATTTATTTGTCCTTTTTTAACGGTATTTACAAATAAAATGCTTTTATTACCCACTTTTAACATTATTCTCTGTTATAATTATTATGGTTATTATAATTTTAAGTTAAAGGCCTAAAATTAAAAATGACGTTCCTTCATTATATAAAGTAATCACGAGACATTACTTAATAATTTAGTATTATTTTATAAAAATATTAATACCGTTTAACAACAAAAAGTAATAAGTAATATTTAAAAAAAAAAAAAAATAGACTTCATATAAGACTATGCTCCCTCAAAATATGCAGTTTAATAAATTTATACTAAATAACTGTTTTAGATCAGTAAAAAAATAAAAAAATCGTAATATTGCTAAATAACATTTTTTGCGGAAGGTTTTTAAAGTAACAATAATTAAGTAGAAATTTACAATAACTTACAATAATATAGTAAAAATGTCGAATATGAGTTAGTGGATGAAGTTCCTACAGTATCCGAGCTAAAGTATTAGAATAAGTTTAGTGATATAATCGGAAACCAGATCTGTATTAATATAATTTAAAATTTTGCGATCATTTAATCGAATAATTTTTAATTTTGATGTTGCAATTTGCTTGTGATAAATATCCCCGGTGTTTATTTTTTAAGATCGAATTATAATTCTAGTTTGGAGATATTTATACAATAATAAATGTAGTTGGCAAGAGTAATAATTAAAATGAAGTTAGATTCTAGTGAAGGTTAATTTAATTGATTCAAATTGCAAAATTCAAATTTTTAGATCTAAATTGAATTTACATAGCGAACAACCATATTTGTATAAACAATGGATTAAATGTCAATATATTTTTTTAAAGTTGCGAAATTTAATTAGTTTCAAAACGGTGTAACTATCCTTAAAAAAATTGTAAAAAACAAAAAAACATTTGTCTTTGAATTGTAATTGAAAGAAAAAAAAGTAATAAAAATAAAACTCTAACATAAAATTTTTTAAAACAAATTATCAAATAAATTTAAAATTTTCGTAACAAACTTTATTTTATTTATAGAAAAATTTTATATTTATTTTTAATTGAATAATTACTTTAAATGAATAATTAATTTAAATGAATTAATTTTATATGACTACATAGTAAAATTGTATATATTTAAATATTAAGATTATTATTAAATCCCAAAATAATCAAATCAAAATAATAAACAATTCAAGATATAATTAGAAAAAGTGCATGTTAAATAAAATGATAAAACCTTTTTGTAAATAAAGCCGTTTTACTGTTAAAAAGAAATATTTTTAAAGTTTTTCTAAGAAGCGAGAAAAAGAATACGAGAAGGAGATAAAGAATAATACATCTCGTTCTCGTATGAATTGTAGAGCAAGTTTCTTCAGATATCTTTTGGAAGCAAGCTGGCATTCGCGGGTTGCTAGAGTCAGTCAATTAGTTTCGATACTTAGCACCCCAGCAGGAAATACACGTACCCCCACCAAAAAAGTAGGGGAGACAGTGGAACGGGTTTTCAATTTGACAGCTTTGAATTATTACCCTCGCGGAAGGAGGCTGGAGGTTCACTATATTTCTGTCCCCACTCTTACTGAAGGCTAGAAGGGAAAAGATCGGGCCTCCTCAATACTGGTGGCCAAGGTCAGGCCAATCATGCTTGTTCAATTGATATACTTCCAGCTGCCTGTTTCTGTTCGTCTACTTAAATTTTGCGAATAGCCTAAAATGGCTTGAATATTAATATTATTGATGATGATTGTCGTCGATCGGTTTTGGAGCTTTTTGCAGTTTTCAGCTTATAGCTCGCTTATATCTAGGGTAGCGAGAGTAGGTGGGTGATTATAACAGATTTTAGTGGATGGTGATTATAGCAGATGGATAGATTTTAGGTATTGCATAACATATTCTAGTTTTCGTTTGTCAGATGTGTTCATTAGGTATGAAAAGGAAAAGGCCCCAATCCCTAGCTGTGTTTTGAGGTTGGTGCGCTGTTGATCGAACAGAGGGCATACTAGGATGGTGTGGTCAATGTCGGAGATGGAGCCACAGTTGCATTTGTTGTCTGGAGCTAGTCCAAAGCGGAATAATTTTGCTTTTGTTGGGTAGGATCTGGTGCGGATTCTAGAGAAAGTAACATCTTGGTGCCTGCTGGAGAGGGGTAGAAGTTCGTTTTTGTTTTGGCTCAGATGAAGAAAATCGGTATGGTATTTGCTATTTTTGAAGGTTGATTGCCTGGATGTTTGGTGGATTCGTTTAATTGCTTGATAAGTATCTTCTATTGTAAATCTATTGTAAATTCTCGGTCTGGAAAACGCTGCTTTTGCCAGCTCATCGGCGATTTCATTGCCGAGAATCCCGGAGTGGCCGGGAACCCATGCTATATCTACAGATTGGCATGAGGGTGGGAGCGCTTCCATCGAGGCTATGATTTGGTGTATGATTCCTTGAGGAGAGACTGTAGCAGACTTTAGAGCTGTCAGAACAGATAGTGAGTCTGTAAAAATTATTATTCGAGAATTTGTAGAGCATTTTTGAAGTGCTAATAATATGGCTATTCCCTCAGCTGTGAAGACAGAGCATATGGATGGAACAGATCCAGACATCGCTGACCCGGAGCGGGAGTTGTATATTGCCACTCCTGCTTTGTCTGATTTTCGGGAGGCATCTGTATAGATTAGAGTGTGGTGTGGCCAATTATTGCGGACAAAGTCCCAGAATATGGTAGGTATTAAGTTCGGTGGTAGATTCTTGTTCTGATAGGGGAGATTTGTGAGATGTATATGGACTTTTGAGGGTATTTTCGGAGTTTGATGGTACATTTTAATCATATGATTAATGGCTATGCCGTGATCGTTTAGCCAGTTCTTTGCTTGTAGGGGGAGGGTTGATCTCCTGTAGGTATTCGGAATGGGCAGATTCTGGTAAGTTATAGCACTTAGTGACTGATAATGGATTTGTCTGGCATAAAACCGCATGGAAATCATGTTATGGCGTTCTTGGAGACTCAGACATCCTGCCTCCTGATACAGTAGCGGTAGTGGAGTCCACTTCGGGAGGCCCGTGGCTATCCGCAAGGCAGCATGGTATACCGTGTCGAGTATCTTGCGTTCACTTTTGCTGGCGAGGGAGTGCAGGTGACAGCCGAAATCAAGCGTAGGCGTAATGTATGATTGGACAATTCTGAGTAAGTGGAAGGAACGTGCGCCCCAGGAGTTTCTTGATATACATTTTAGTATGTTTAGCTTTTTTAGTGTTGAAATTCTTTTTTCCTGAAAATGATGGCGGTAGCTGAGGTTCGATGAAAAGTACACTCCTAGAATGCGGATATGTGGCGTCCATATGATAGTTTCTCCCTGAAGATGCAGGGTAGGGGGGGATTCGATGGCTCTATAGGAGAAATCTATTGCTCGACATTTCCCAATGTCTGTAGAAAGGTGCCATTCTGCTAGCCACTTCTGTAGACGTAGAAGGGATAGCTGAAGTTTGCGGGTTAGAGACGGCAGGTTCGGGGAATAGATTAGAAGGAATATATCGTCTGCGTAGATAAAGCAATTGACGCCGTCGGGGAGAATATCAAAGATATCATTTATATATAAGATGAAGAGGAGGGGCGATAGCACTGATCCTTGTGGAACGCCCTTACTGCTGCTAAAAGTCTTTGAGTATGTATGCCTCCAGCGCACTCGAAAGGATCTATCCGTGACGAAGTCACATATCCACTTATGAGGAGATCCCCTGATGTTATGTTGCAAGAGTTTGTATGCCAGGCCATCTGTCCAGACGTTATCATAGGCCTGGGTGATATCCAAGGAGATTCCGACTGTAAAGAGGTGGTTCGCTTTTGCAAAACGAATATGATGATCTAGTGTCGAAAGGAGACTGTCACATCCACGACGGGGGAGAAATCCGTGTAGATAAGGATGGAGGGAGTTTTGATGTTCGAGGTGTGCAACTAAGCGTTTGTGTATTATTCTTTCCATAGTTTTGCAAAGGACGCTAGTTAAAGATATGGGCCTGTAAGAAGAGATTTTTAGGCGTGGTTTTCCGGGTTTGGCGAAAGGGAGCACCGTAGAGGTTTTCCACTCCACCGGAAGCGATCCTGAGGACCAAGATTTGTTGAATAAGGACAGCAGAATGTTGAGGGATTCCTCATCGAGCCCCTTTAGCATTCGGGTTGAGATTCTGTCCGGACCTGGTGCAGTTGATTTGGCTAAGGATATGGCTGTTTGGAGTTCCACGAGTTGGAAAGGCTCTGACAGAGCAGAGTATAAGTCTGGTTTGCTGGAGTCATAGGGGATGCGCATAACGATAGGTTCTCTGGCGTAAAACTGACCAAAAAGATCAGCCTGTTGATTTACGTCAAAGATGTGCTGATTTCCCCGTAACAGGATAAGATGGGAGTCAGATACATGAGATTGTGTGCGTTGAAGATTTTTAAGTAACCTAAAGATGTTTGGGGAGGAGCCTAAGGAGCAACAAAGTTGAGACCAGTATTTTTTGGATTCCTTTTTAATCGTGAGTCGGAGATGAGCAGCAGTTTTCTTAAACTTGATCCATAGGGCCGTGTCACCAGAACGTTTGGCCAGCCTCCATGCTTGTCTTTTTCTTCCAAGTAGGTGAGAGAGGTAGGAGGTCCACCATGGGGGGTATTAAGCCTTCGGAAATTTTTGCATTTTGCGATTTGCCTGTAATGTGTTAGTGCACGTCGAGGTGAATTCTGCAATTGTGTTACTACCACTATTTTTTAAATTTGCATTTACTTGAGTATAAAAGACATTCCACAGAATTCGAGGGCGGGAGTAATCCAGATCGTGACCGGGCCCCAGACTGATGGACGTTTTTATGGGCACGTGGTCACTATCGAAGCTGTCCGCATGGACCTCATGTGAGCAAAGTAGATATAGGTCTGGAGATACAAGAGCCACGTCGAGCAGCGATGGTCTATGGTGCTGGTCAAAACGGGTTGGGGTCGATAAATTGAGCATGCACAGGTTTTCTGATATTACATAGTCGAGGAATCGGGCTGACCCTGGTGAGTCACTGGAGCTGCCCAAGGCCCGATGGCGTACATTTAGATCGCCTACTATAAGATATGGTGGTTTTGATTGGCGGACAATTTGTTCAATCCAATGTAGGTCCAGCCTTCCTGGGGGGGAGTAGATGTTAATAATGGTTAGTACGTATGAGTCAACACCCGTCTCTACGATTATGCATTCATGTTCTATGGAGGGGGTAGGAGGAGGTTGTATTAGTCTGGAGGGATAACGACTATTTACTGCAGTGATGAGATCACCGCCTCGTTGTCCATCACGATCCTGGCGATAAATAGAAAATGGTGGTAGGTTAAATGCATCTGAGTGCTTTAAAAAGGTCTCTTGGATACATAAACATTCCGCGTGGTTAAAATAAGATGTTCGCAACCATTGCCGTTTATTTGAAAGGCTTCTAGCGTTCCAAGAAACTATCTGAAACATGAAATTAATGCAGAGTAAATAAGCAGAGAGATAATAGGTTATCTGATTGGTGGTTATGAGCGTTTCGAGATGCTAGCATGGCGTTTGTCCAGCTTCACGGTATCACTGATAGAGACGTTTGGGATGGGCAAGATTGTTGAGTTTTATTAGTGATGTTTTTGGATGAGGCGTTCTGTGTTATTGCGCTTGAAGTTTGAGATGATACAGGAGTAGAGGTCTCACGTTGTGGATAAGCAGGAGAAGATTTGTTGTTCAGAGGGGTTGGTTCGATAGTTGAATTAGTTGAGAGAGAGGACACGGGTTCGGGAGCAGTCCGTATCGGAGGATGGTAATCTTGGTCACTCAAGGGGCGAAATTTCTTCCTTGATGGGTGTGGTTCTGGTGCTGAGGTATCGAGCCGAGAAGTGAGGTTATCTATTACCGTAAAAAGTTTTTCGAACAGGATATCTTGACGTTTGGTGAGTGCTTGAAGTTTAGCGTCGAAGGTTGTGACAACCTCGGATATGACGCTCTTGACAATTTTATTTTATTTTATAACCGTCGTTGAACAGCCGACCCAACTTAATGGGTTTACGGCTACTAATGTTCAACTCCGTAGCCTTGTAATTTTGAACCCAATCCAGAAGACAAGGGAACTCCTGGATCGAGTATTGGGAGAAATTTGCCTTCGTGGAGGACTTTTTTGATGGAGCTAACCCGCATTTGCGTTACATGGAGAGGAAGACCACGAGAACCTCCCACGGTTAGCCTGACGGCAAGGGGACTCTAACCCATGATCCGTTGACAATTGTCTTTATGTCCTCAACTTTTGTTGTTTGTTCGGATCTGGAAATAGTTGCGTACGTGGATTTGGAGTTTGCAGATTTATATAGTCGCCTGGCTTCAGAGAAGGAAAGCTGTCTCTTGCATTTAAATTCCAGGAAATTCGCTTCCTCCACCCAAGATGGACAGGTCTGAGTGTTCACTGGATGACTCCCTGTGCAATTAGTACAGTGTGGTATTTTGCTGTCGCATTCTGAAAAGGTATGTTGTCCTCCACAATAAGAGCATATTTGAGATTTAGATGTACATTTTTTCACAGAGTGGTTAAATTTGTAACATTTAGAACACTGGCGCGGGCGATCACAGAAGAGAGTAGGCTGTACAAGATTGTACCAGAATTTAACCTCTGTTGGAATTGACGTGCCATAGATTGTTATTAGGCAGGTTTCTGACAACTCTGAAGATTTCCTCTTAGTGAATCTCCGAATACTGTGAACCAGTAGGTTATTATACGAGAGTTCTAAAGCTAAGTCGGAAAGGGAGTGATCGGTGGGAATTTCTTGAAGAAGAAATCTTGTTGTGATATTTTCAGGGAAGACGTATGGATGGGTTGGGATTCCCATTAAGTTAGTTATTTTACTGATTTCGATTGCAGTCGTCGAGTCATTTGTTTTTATTAAAAATTTTCCTTGCCGTGTGTGCATGCACGAGATTATATTTTTGGGGCAGCTAACTGCGTTATTTAGGCTTTCTTTTAACAGGATTGGTTTTTTTGGAAATGAGTTTTGGTCATTAGGGGTGAAGAGTATGGCATATGTGGATAAGCCACCAGCTGTTGCATATTCAATTTTCTCGGTAACTGAGTCTTCAAATTCAAGTATTATAGGAGTTGATATTTTAGCAGGTCTTTCCAGACACGGGTCTGTTCCAAAGTCCATTTCGTCTTCCTTCATGTTGAGATATGGAAGCTTGAATCAATCCACACGCAGTACTTCAGTAGTAAACTACGGCAACTCAAGCCGCACCGGTGGGCGGTGCCCGGTTTGATAAGTCGGGTTGTTATGCCGTATTATTTGAAGGGCGATATTACAATGCGAATATAGTAATTAGTTAACTACTATACAAATACAGGAGAATAGAAATTCTTAACTCACCGCCGACCTGTTAATACTTCAATATTCCAGAAACTTTTCAATGAGAAATCTACAAAGCAGATGTAAACACACCTACCTCTCACCCATGGAGTCTAGAGTCTCTTATGGAGGCCCAGCTTAATGTAAAATTCCCCCCACAATGTGATTCGTCAGAATTTAACGGATGCGAAACTGCCGCTAGGTGGCATTACTTACCTGTTGGGACACTAATTTTTCATTCGTCATTAATACACGTGCGCATTATAACTGCACGTGTAAATATTAATTATCGATATTATAAAAAAAAATTTTAAGTTTTCTGAAGGAATAATAATGGGGATGTTTTGTTATTGCCCCGGATGCAAGACAGGCTATCCATCTGAGGTAAAAAAGAGAAAAGAAAAGCAGCTTCCTGGTATCAGCTTGTTTAAAGCTCCAAATGTAAGTTTTTAATTATGATTTCGTTTGATGAACTGAATCAGGCAAACATACAGTGTTATCATTAATTTATTAATTATGGTAAAGTACCTAAGGTTTTGGATTTTCCTTATGTTATGGTAAAATTTATTGTTATAGTTTCTAATTGTACTATAGAATGCTGTGAACTTTATTTCTTATCATTTCCTCTATTTTATTAAAAAATATTTTGTAAATATCAACACACTTCGTGTATATTATTTATGCACAAAAAAGTTACATGAGATTATGTGGAAAGAATTTAGTGTGCTGAGTGTTTACATAATTTATTTTTTGTTAAGTGAAGTCACTATATCAACTCAATTATTGTGATACAATAATTCATTGCTACTCCCTTTGAATGTTTGATTGTATTTATTTTCAAAGCAAAATTTTTTTTATTTTTATGGCGTTGAGGATAAAGATTGTTTTTGATAATTTCTATTTTGAAGTTTTTGTACTTATCTGCTTTATAATTAGATGCAGTAGTTCAGATGAGTCTGTTTAATATTTTAAGAAAGTGTTCACATAAGTTTTGATACAAAATTAAAGTGTAAAATCACTATTTAGAATAATTTGATCATAATTTTTTTTAAACAAGTTTTGTTGTATTACTTAAGTAAATGACATTGATTTTAACTTACAATGCTGAATCAGATATAGTTATGTCGTGTGCTAAGTAAGTGTATGTTAAAAGAATAATTGTTCAATAATGGGGGATGATGTTAACCATTAAAGAATAATACATTATATGTTTGTTATAAGAATTATTTCTTTTTAATCTATTGTGTATTACTTTTAGAGTGTCTGTTGTTATAGAAGAGATTTTCAATGATTATTAAGATTTTTAATCATTAAAGATATAATTATTGTTCTATATATTTTAATAAAATTTCTGTGTGTAACAATATTTACTTCACATTATCATTCTTTCATCAAAGTAATGTTAAGTAACAAAATTATTCAGTTTATTATTAATGTTATTAACTCATATCAGATATTATAATTTTACTTGTTTGAATGACAAAGTATTTGTTTGCCATTGTATGACGTGTTTGGCCATATTTAGGAATTAAATAATTTATTAATCACAAATTAATGTTAATTTCTTTCAATATGCTTATCAAAAGAGATTTTATTATACATATTTTCTGATATGAGCTGTTTAGATATAAATACCTCACTTTATGTGTATTATTTTTTTCAGGGTATTAATCTTCTTGAAAAGTGGCAAAAAGCAATTTCTCGTGCAGATAGGATGCTTAAGTCCACTTATCATGTTTGTGCTCCGCATTTTGGTGAAGATGATATTGAGACCCATTATCAAGTTACATTACCTGGCGGGGTAAGTTTTTAATTAATATTTTCTTTTTTTTTAAATTGGTGTTTTTATTTATTTATTTATTTTTTTGTCTGTTACTTATATTTTGTTAATTGATTTATCCTTAATACTAATATTATTATTTGTACTAATTCTAATATTATATTGTAATTAAAAACATTTATACTAATAGTGAAAATAGTTGCCAGGTTTTTTTTCTGCACCCTGTAATCCATTTCATCGATTTATGTATTTTATTTATTGGATTTATTAACCTGCTGCTATTCAGTATTTCTCAAATTTATTATAATTCATGTATTCTGCTTCTCGAATAGAAACAATGTGTTATTTCATATTTTTGTGTGTTTATTAATTGAAATGTTTATTAATTTTAATTCATAGCTAATGGTCTCTAAACATGAAAAAGAAATTGTAAAGTAATCTGTTCATTTTTTTCTGGCATTTGCCTGGAACTTTTACATTTCAGTTTATTCTGCCCTTCATGAATTTCTTGTTTATCATATTTACTAATTTTAATTTATATCTACTCTTAAGATGAAGTAGAGATTGTAATATGGTGTATAAATTTTTTTTCGGGCATAGGTAATTTATTTATTAATATTATTACTTTTTGCCATTCATAAATTTTATGTTTGAAGTATTAATCAATTTTTATTTCCAGCTGGTGGTCTTTACAGATGATGATTACTTTTCTGGCTTTTGCCTGGAACTTTTTTTTTTTCATCTTCATACATGTAATGTTTGTCTCATTAATTAATTCTCTAAAGATATATGTCAGAAATTACTCATATTTCAGGAATTAAATAAATATAATTGTTTGTTTTCATAGCCAGTGCTTCCTAAAGGTGAAGAAGAAATTGTGATAGGATAACCTGCAGTTTTTCTTTGCTTCTTAAGATTTTTTTTTTTTTTTTTTTGCCATTCATAAATTTTATGTTTCAAGTATAAATCAATTTTCATTTCTAGCTGATGGTCTTTACAGATGATGGTTACTTTTCAGGCTTTTGCCTGGAACTTTTTTTTTTTTTCATTTTCATACATGTTGTGTTTGACTTATTAATTAATTTTCCAATGATATATTTCAGGAATTAAATAAATATAATTGTTTATTTTCATAGCCAGTGCTTCCTAAAGGTGAAGAAGAAATTGTGATAGGATCTATTAACCTGCAATTTTTCTTTGCTTCTTAAGATTTTCTTTTTTTTTTGCCATTCATAAATTTTATGTTTGAAGTATTAATTAATTTTCATTTCCAGCTGGAGGTCTTTAGAGATGATGATTACTTTTCTGGCTTTTGCCTGGAACTTATTATTTTTTTTCCATAAATGTTGTGTTTGACTCATTAATTAATTCTCTAAAGATATATTTCAGGAATTAAATGAATATAATTGTTTATTTTCATAGCCAGTGCTTCCTAAAGGTGAAGAAGAAATTGTGATAGGATCTATTAACCTGCAGTTTTTTTAATTTTTTTTCTTCTTTAGATTTTTCTGGCATCGCCCTGGAACTTTAATATTTTAAATTTTTTGCCATTCATAAATTTCATGTTAGAAGTATTAATTATTTTTATTTTATCACTTTTCTGGCTTTTGCCTGGAACTTTTTTTTATATTTTGTATTTAAATGGAACTTTTAAAATTTATAGCTTCTGTTCTCTACAGATGAAAAATAAATTGTAATAAGCTGTATTGACCTGCTGCTTTTTTTACTTCTGTAATGTTTTTCTGGCATTTGCCTGGATCTTTTATATATCATATTTTTCTGCCTTTCATGAATTTCATATTTCAGAAATTAAATGGACATAATTGTTTATTTTTATAGCCAGTGCCTCATAAATGTGAAGAAGAAATTGTGATAGGATCTATTAACCTGCAGTTTTCTTTGATTCTTTAAATTTTTCTGGCATTGCCCTGGAACTTTAATATTTTCTATTTTTGACCATTCATAAATTTCATGTTTGAGACATGAATTATTTTTATAGCTAGTGGTCTCTAAAGATGAACAATAAATTATAGTGTGGTGAATTAATTTATACTTCCTTGTGCTAGAATTTGAGAATTGTACTTATATTATAACTGTGAGATATATGTAAGCACAACTTGCTCTATGACTTAGTTTAAAATACATAATTAAGTTTATTTAAAATTACTTTTAATGTTATGGAACCCAGAGTGTTTCTTCCTTATGAGTAGTGGGTGAAGTATCATCCTTTGAGTCATCAAAAAATGCATTGCTAAATAATTGACTCCATTGTAGCTGATGTTAGTAAAACTATGCAGCTCTTTGGGGTCAGTCATATTTGGCCAAGAGTTAATGAAGCAGAAGCAAGAGTGTTCTTCCGATGATAATTGCTACGGTATGCCTTTTTTTTCTTCCTATTAATATGTAGTTATCCAGCATATTAGTCCAAATTTAAAGATTGAGATTTCTTTTTTAATTTTTTAATGTTAAAACTGTTTCATAATAATGTTTCAGTCATGTTTTCCTAAACTTTTTATGCTTGCCTTTTTTATACAGAAATTTATTAATATTTTTTTGACAATGTAGTTTATTAAAAGTTGTTAAAGTTTCTAAAATTTACTATTTGAACAGAGGCAGAGTTTATTAGAAAATTGCATCAAAGGACAATAAAAGCATAATTTTTATTTGAAAAGTATTATGGGAAAAACAGTTTTAATGCAGTTCTTTCAAAGTTTAACATTCAAATTTTTAAAATCAATAGCTATCCAATTGAATTTATAACGTTAATTTTTATTTTACGTTTGATTAATTTTTGAACTACGAAAATAGCATTTAACTTTGAGAATTTGTTTTGGAAAAATGTAAAAAAAGGAAATAATGTCAGAAAAATAACTTCTCTTTTACTAAAAGACTAAATTAATAAATGTTTGCTTTTGCAAGATGTTTGTTTAGCCCTGAGAAAATTCTATAACATCAATATAAAACCATCTCAAAAATACAAACCAAGCAATTTTTAATAATAATTTGGACATATCTGAAATAATAAAAATGAAATTGGCACATAATTTTATAAGTTCGTTTCAAAAAATTTATATAAAATAATCATCAAAAAATGTATCTCTCAAAAAAATATTTTTGCCTGCTTTATCTTATGTAAATTCTTTGAAATCACTGAAAAATCAATCGAATCAATTACGTAGAAAAGAAAATCAACAGATTCTTTGATTATTATTTAAATTATATGCTTAAAAATGGACTATTTTTTTTTAAACGTTTTTACAGTACTTAAAATTATTTTATCTAAATACACTTTCATGAATCGCAAAATTATTCAATTAATATGTTACTTTAGTCTATCCAATTAAAAATTTTAGCAAAACTAAATAAAAAATGAAGAAACATAAATTAAATTTCAAACAATTAATAATACTTTAAGTGTTTGGAAAACTCAACCAAGATTTGCGACCAGCGCTTTCTTTATCATCCCCAGATGAGAAGAGAAACTGAGACTCCCCCCTCACCCAGAACTTGTTTTTGCCAGAGCTTTTACTCTGGCCGTTAGGTGGAGTTCTGAAGCTAGGTACAGAGTTTGTTTGGGAGGGTGAAAAAGATCTGCTTCCGTTTTCTAAGCGCGAGCTGGATATCCTACCGCTTTAGTAGTGGCGTAGATATTCGCATAAGAGTAGAGGAAGTGAAGGTCCTATCTTCCCGGTGGCAACAAAATTCCAAGAAATTACCCTCTTTCAGGTTTACCTTAGTCAAGTGGTTTATCTTACAATTGGCATATCTTTAGGGTGCGCAAAAATGTGAAATTTCTTGTCCTGTCTGTGATTGGACAGATTTATTACTATCTCTAAAGCTTTAGAACGTCTTGCGGCAAAGTATCTTGCACACGTGACTTATTAACGATGCATTTTCTAACTTGGAAATAGACTTTTGGACTTGGAAATAACTTTTGTAGTTGCACGAATATATTTTTTAGTCTTATTCAAGTCATTTTATTATGATATTGAACACAAAAAGATTATATTACTTCACTATTTATGTCTTTTGTAATCACATTAAAACGTGAATTTTATGAAACATTATTTTAACATTCATTTCGCAAGATTGTTATCGTTAAAAAAAAATTGAAAATAATGTTAAAATAAATTTAGACTATCATTTAACAAACATTGAAGATGTTCGTTAATTGAGTTCTTATAAAAACAGTTGTTTATTAAAAAAAAAAAAAGGATAATATTTATTTGCAGGAAATATTTGCTAGGCAATAGTATAAATATTTCATTATGCTATAAAATTTAACTACGTCAACTTTTCTCAATAGCCGTGCCAAGGGTAAAAATCTAAAAATACATTATAAATTAATTAAGATTTTTAGAAATAAAAAGTGAAGGAAATTAAAAAAACATAATTTTTAAAAGATTTAACTCTGTAAAATACTGTAGGCAAGAAACTTGATTGCGCATATATTTCCAAAGATTTAAAATCCTTTTCCATCTAATTGAACAATTAAATTGCATTTAAAATGTAATTCCATCAAATAAAATTTCATTCGGGGAAAAAATCTATTGGAAGGAGAAATGTTTGCTTCAACTTGTAAATTTTTAAGATACTTTTTATTTCCTCAAGTACAGTACAGGTGATTTTCTTTTCTTCTTTTTCCAAAGAGGAAAAAATTATATTAGTTAAAATCGCTGGCTTTTTAGGAAGCAGCTCTATTATATAAATGATTTATAATGTTGTGTCCAACTTAGCCGAAATCGGATTTAGCATTTATATTAAGAAAATCTCTGATGCAAAAATAAATAAATAGATTCCCTTTCCAATAAATGAAACCTAGTAACTAAAAGAGCAATTCATTTAATGGGTTAAATCAAGTTTTTTTTTTTGTCTTCAGAAATAAGACATTTTAAAAATAATTGAGCTTTACATATAAGTATTTCGGAAACAATTATGATTAAAAACTGTTACCACTTGCCGTCAGGCAAACCGGGGAAGGTTTTCGTGGTTTTCCTCTCCATATAACGCAAATGGGGAATAGTCGCCTGCTCAACAACGGTTATGAAATTAAAATAAAATACAACCTATGTTTAAATTATATAATTATTTGTATTTAAAATATATTTATTTAATTTAAATTTTATCTATTTGAATAAATAAAAAACTGTAGAGCATAAAAAGCTATAATCAATTCTTAGTCCATTTTTTTAAAAAGGCCTTTTGTTTCTTTTATTTATATATCAAATGTTTAGTTTTATAAATTTTATTTATTTTGTAAACAAGAGAATTTTTTTAATTGTTTAGTAAATTTTACATTTTTTCTTTTGACAGAAATTTTTTTATTAATTCGTAGTTTAATTACATTTATGACAATGTTACAACTAGTATATTTCATTCCCTTTTATTTGTGCAAATACGAAATGTGCAACTTTCTTGAGAACTTAATTTTTTTTCATTAAGTTTGATTGCTTAAGAAGAAAAAAGACAATAAAATTTGACTTATTTATTAAGTTTGGTTGTGTTAAACTCCCAAACTCTCCCTGTCTTTAAAAGGCTTTAAGTGGTTTTGTATATCTTTAAATGTTTTAGCAGTATCTTTAGTTTTAATGATAAATCAACTCATTTGAAGAGCATACTAATGTGCCATTAATTATAATGGGAAAATGAAGTAACTGTCCTTTATAAAACAACAAGGATTCTTAAACCTTGCGAATATTTTTTAATTTATATAAAATAATAATTGTTATTGTTAATAAAATTTTCATTACAAGTGCCTAACTTTTAATATGATAACTAATATTGCATTTTTTTTTTTAAATATTTAGACTAATTACAGTGATTTAAATTAAAAATTAAATTAAACTACTTTATTTATAAAAAATTATCTATTTTTATGAAGTGAAATTATCATGTAAATTAGGGGTGTACAACCAGCCTCCTGACAAACCTTAATGTGCGACTCTCTGCAGCAACTTGAACAAAATAAAAAGATTAAATAATTTTTATTTGAAAAATAAAAAAAAATTCGGAAATTTATAATTTCGCATTTAGGTTTTAGATGCACCCAATCTGTTAGTTTTTCGATTGCTTTTTTTCGGTGGTCAATGCTACGAATTTACGCATAGTTTTGAAAATCCCCATATTTTTAATACGGCCATATTTTTAATTTCGAATTTTATTTATCACTTTTGACTCTCTTCGTGTATGCCAATTTTATGATAAATCCGATCCATCATAATTGCGAAAATTTAGCTGAATTCCACCCTAGAAAGCCATGCGTTTATGAAGTATAGATTATGTTCATACGATAAATTAATGAAGAAAACATAAAACTGATGGAATTTGCACTGTACTGATATTTTGTTTGAAAAAAAGTTCATTAAAGAATGAAACGTGAAATAAACCGTCTATTCGATTTGGGGACCCCTCTGGTGTGGGGGCCCAGGGCAAAATGCTCCGTATGCCCCTGCTTTAGTCAGGCTCTGTTCGCAAAGTGATTTAAAAATCACACATCGCTATTCCTATTCACGCGATTTAAAAATTAGGAGAGGAAGAGCACCAAGTGGGAAAAATTCCAAAAACTGAATAAGTTATCTGCCTTAAGTTAAGACTGACCAAAACAACAGCTTCTGTAGAAAGACTGTTTTCCAGAATGAATTGGACATGTTCCAGATCAGGGCTGGGCAAACTACGGCCCGCGAGCCAATTATGGCCCGCTGGAAGATTTTATCAGAATTTTAGCATGGCGAATGTAAACAATATACATTAAACATCTATTTTCTTGTCTACTTTGTTTAAAGCTATTTTTGTTCTTTCTTTTTGTTACAAAGTACTGATGGGCTTTTTACTTTCTCTATTTTTGTTCAATAAAACATAAATTGATGGAAATAGCTTGCACAGACAGTTTCAATTGGTAAAATGTTCTCGAGGTTAAATTCAATACCCTCAGTAAATAAGGAAGAGCTTAAGAATTATGAAGATGGCTTGAAAAAACTCCATTTTGAGTTAGGACGCAGATTTCATGGTTATAATGCCATTCAAACAGAATTAGATGTTTTTGCCATGCCTTTCAGCGTAAATTGTGAAACAGTGAGATCGGAGTTGCAATATAACAATCATCTGAAGCAGTTGTTTCGAAACATGCCAAAGTTTTAGCTTTGCAATTCATTACCAATCAGCCTTTCATCCCTTCAGTGGGTCGATAAATGAGTACTAACCATGCTTGGGAACTAAACACTGGGGGTTCCGCGTTCGGCTGGCAACCTGACCGGAACATCTGCTCCTGCACCCCAGAGCCCAAGGTCGAGAAAACTGAGATGGGCACAGTAGGCCTTGGCCGTCTTTAGGCTGTAGCGCCGCTGAGTTTAGTTTAGTAATTCATTACCAAGGGTTAGTTTCCCAAATTTCAAATCTCATGCCCAAAAATCAGTGATATGTTTGTTTCATCATGTGAACAAGTGTTTTCAACTATGAACCTTAGAAGAAATCTATTCAGAAGTAGACTAACAGACAAGCATTTAGCCTCGAGACTAACGATCGTTCCTTAAAATAAATAAAACTCACTCCGAACCTCATCACAAGGAACTTTTGAAAATGAAATCACAATATTATTCACCTCATTAAATATTTAAATTCAAATTTGTAAATAGTTTTTATTTTTAGAATTTTTTACCTAGCCTATCAAACCTTTTTTTCTCTCGATTTTTTGCCCTCGAAAGTTTGGCCATCCCTGCTCTAGACTGGGTAGCAGTCTTTAAACAAAATCATTAAATGTTCGTTCAATGGCCCGAAAAAGCTATCAGATGATCAAGTAGATAAAATTATCACAATATTTGAAAATTGCAGGATAACCATTAAGAGATCTTTTAAGCCATTTTTGACCTACATGGACCATTTTGTATCATATGCTCGGAAATTTGTATATCCTTATATTTTCACAGTAAAAAAGTGTAATCAAGATGAGTAGCGTAATGTAAATTTTAATTAGTTGTTAATATATATTTATATTAATTGTAAGTAGCGTGATGTTAAAAAGTATTAGTCATAAAGAGTTGTTAACAAGTATTTTATAGTTTTTGATTATTAAGGAAAATAGTTCCTTCGAAATGAATGATTTCTTATTTTCTTTTCTCTCTCAGTTCCTTTCTCTTATAATTTATTTAAAAAAAAAAAAAAAATGTTTTAAAGTTGAATCTTATTTCGCCCTGCAAAGGTCTTGTTTCAATTTCAATCATTTTTAGTCCTGCAAACTTTCTTTAAATTAAAGTATTTAACTTGTATTTAATTTATATCAACTAGAATATTTAATTTTTTAAATTTAATTATATGAACATTAAAACTTTTTAATGTTAAAATTTATCGTTAAATGAACTTTAGTATTATGTAATGTGATAAAAAAAAAACATTAATTTTCCCATTATTTTTCAATTTATCTAAATTTTTTCTGATAATTGATTCTGTTTTTTTCCCTAAGTAATCAGTTTTTAATTTTAAACAGTTAAAGGTATTTAATTTCATGCAAACATATTACATGGTTAACATGTTCTAAATACTTGGGAATGCGGCCTTTCACTCAAAAGTTTGTGCATCCCTATGTATAAATTGTTATGCATTTTTTTTCACATCTTCAAAAAAAAAAGTTTATAAAGAAATTTTGGGAAAGCATAGAAAAAATTATTAGAACAAGTTTTAAATTTCGCTGCTAGACATGCATAACATATTCATTTAAATCTTCAATTACCCAATATTTTTTTTTTCTATTTATAAAATGTTTCATTTATAAGGTATATAATAAAAGAATTAAAAAAGATGAATACGGAGAATTTTCTTAATTATGTCATGGTCAATTAAGTTTTACTCCAAGTAAATACAAGGCCCTACTATAATATCCAAACACCTTAATTTGCTCTCCTTTTTATCCACAAGCCCTAATAAATTCATTGCAACAAATATTTTATGAAACTTTTTATAGAATAAAAGTACAATTATGCTTGAGAAGATTTATAATTTTTGAACTAAGATATTTCATACATAGTTCTCAATGTTAAATATAAATAAAATGGTCTAAAACGATTTTTCATGGTCAGAAAATTGGTAAGGTTCCTTAATTAAAATATAAATTTATTTTTTCATCATTTCCTTGTCACCCTTTTGTAATATTATTCTCTACTATTGTTATGCTATGATTCAGTTCATTAAAAATAGCATGCGATTTAAATATTTTGAAATTATTACTAAATGTCAAATATGCTAAATTTATTTTTATAATTAGCTTTATATAAAATCATTTCCAGCCAAAACTGTTATTAGGAATAAATTTCACATAATATTAGTAAATAATCTGGCAAAAAACATTTATCTACCAATATATTAATGAAAGGACATCTCTTCTTGTCTTTCAAAAATGCTCTACTCTTGATGCAGGGTCTCATTCGAGGAGATAAAAGAGCGATTTATTGTTTCTAATATTTTTGTAAGACTAAAATATTGTTTCTATCAATTATAATGATACAGAAAATTGAGGAATTTTTACCAAAATAAAAATCAAGCAGCTTTTAAGGACTGTAGGAACCCTGTAAATAACATTGAATAAGAGCTTCAATAATTAAAGAGATTATTGCACAAATTTTTCTTTTTAATAGTGCTTATTTAAAATTTAATAGTTTCGTATACTGGAGATTCGATTATCATTTGAAAAAAAAAAAAAAATGGAATCAATTTGAAGTAAATATGAGCTTCTAACAACAAAACTTGTTTATATATTATAGGGAAAAACTTATACATTTAATTTCCCAACTGTGCCTAGTGTTTAAAATATTTTTTTAGCAATGACACCAGTTCCAATAGCTATTAATTTGCAAAAAAAAAAAAAAAAAAACTAGAAACTTGCAAACAAGATTTTACGGGCGTGCACATTAGTTTAATAACAATCCTTTAATTACTAAGGCAACATAATCTTCAGAGTGTTATTTCTAGAATAAAAAAAAAACAACATTGAAGACAACATTGTTGGGCAACTTTGTTTAAGTTTAATTATTCAAAAAAAATTAATTGCTAAACTGTAATTTTTTAGCATAGATTTAAAGTGGCGTCATTACGATTAAAGTTTTTTGCACATAGTGATTTGTAACGCCTTAGTCAGGTAATGAAAATGTGGCATCTTTTTTGAAACATTACTTAAAACTGTCTATTAAGTTTAGTATCAATTTGATATTTGAAATTCTAAATACATAATTTATTAATATAAATAGTTTTTTCAGTTAGAATTTTGTAAAATGATGCATAAAGTTTCGATGAGATAGAATCTTAACTAAACATTCCCTCTTTGAAAATTTTTATTTTTTATAAATTATACAACTTGCAAAAAATAGTGGATTGCTTACATGATATATTATTAAAAGGTACATTAACTCTACAGTGTGAGAATTGAAAATTTATTAAAAAACATGTATATAATCAAAGTAATTGTTGAACAAAAACAAAACACAATAGTTTTATTATATACAGCTTAAAGATGACATACAAATACATTCTAAAAACACTCTTGCTCTTTAAAAGATAACACTGAAGTTTGTAACATGCTCTTCTTTCAAAAATTAAATGGATTTGAATATACAGCTGATTGAACCAACTTTCATCACTTAGGACAAACAAGATGCTTAATAACGACAGGCTGCTCCAACTTTTCATCACTAGGCTAAGTAAATGCCTGTAAATTTGGCTTCTGAGACTCCTCAGAATAATGAAGAGAACAAACCTGAAATTAAACTTTAAAAAACATGCATGATTGCAACCATTTTCCACATCACCCAAGAGCAGGGCTGTAAACTCTATATGCCTTTTTGAAGTGAAACTTTTAAAATATTTACTTTCATTTCACTTTTACAATTTTCTAAAATGAAAATCTCTTAACACTGTATATATAAGCGAAGTAAATACAGCCCTGTTCAAGAGGTACGGTTGCACAGATGCGTTGACCCCTTTTATTAGGTTGTTCCAAAAACATATTTAAAAACTGATTATAAAACCACATTGCTTAGGGTTTAAAATTTTTATAATTTAATATTATAAATAGAAAACCAGAAACAAGTAATAAGTACACTATAATCATAACTCAATATGGAACAATCTAACAGCATATAGCAAGGCGGGTTCCCCAAGAGACATATATTCCTTTTGTGCCATGACCATTTAATACTTTTTCTCACTTAAATCTTTAAATTTTTTTTATAGATAGTATCCTAAAAGTTGAACGGAAGAAAGGTTTACATTTTTTATGCCTTACATTCCTTTGTTTTATAAAATTCTTAAACAAGAATGGCACACTTGTTCAAATTTAAGTGAGCGTCATTACGATTAAAGTTTTTTGCACATAGTGATTTGTAACGCCTTAGTCAGGTAATGAAAATGTGGCATCTTTTTTGAAACATTACTTAAAACTGTCTATTAAGTTTAGTATCAATTTGATATTTGAAATTCTAAATACATAATTTATTAATATAAATAGTTTTTTCAGTTAGAATTTTGTAAAATGATGCATAAAGTTTCGATGAGATAGAATCTTAACTAAACATTCCCTCTTTGAAAATTTTTATTTTTTATAAATTATACAACTTGCAAAAAATAGTGGATTGCTTACATGATATATTATTAAAAGGTACATTAACTCTACAGTGTGAGAATTGAAAATTTATTAAAAAACATGTATATAATCAAAGTAATTGTAGAACAAAAACAAAACACAATAGTTTTATTATATACAGCTTAAAGATGACATACAAATACATTCTAAAAACACTCTTGCTCTTTAAAAGATAACACTGAAGTTTGTAACATGCTCTTCTTTCAAAAATTAAATGGATTTGAATATACAGCTGATTGAACCAACTTTCATCACTTAGGACAAACAAGATGCTTAATAACGACAGGCTGCTCCAACTTTTCATCACTAGGCTAAGTAAATGCCTGTAAATTTGGCTTCTGAGACTCCTCAGAATAATGAAGAGAACAAACCTGAAATTAAACTTTAAAAAACATGCATGATTGCAACCATTTTCCACATCACCCAAGAGCAGGGCTGTAAACTCTATATGCCTTTTTGAAGTGAAACTTTTAAAATATTTACTTTCATTTCACTTTTACAATTTTCTAAAATGAAAATCTCTTAACACTGTATATATAAGCGAAGTAAATACAGCCCTGTTCAAGAGGTACGGTTGCACAGATGCGTTGACCCCTTTTATTAGGTTGTTCCAAAAACATATTTAAAAACTGATTATAAAACCACATTGCTTAGGGTTTAAAATTTTTATAATTTAATATTATAAATAGAAAACCAGAAACAAGTAATAAGTACACTATAATCATAACTCAATATGGAACAATCTAACAGCATATAGCAAGGCGGGTTCCCCAAGAGGCATATATTCCTTTTGTGCCATGACCATTTAATACTTTTTCTCACTTAAATCTTTAAATTTTTTTTATAGATAGTATCCTAAAAGTTGAACGGAAGAAAGGTTTACATTTTTTATGCCTTACATTCCTTTGTTTTATAAAATTCTTAAACAAGAATGGCACACTTGTTCAAATTTAAGTGAGCGTCATTACGATTAAAGTTTTTTGCACATAGTGATTTGTAACGCCTTAGTCAGGTAATGAAAATGTGGCATCTTTTTTGAAACATTACTTAAAACTGTCTATTAAGTTTAGTATCAATTTGATATTTGAAATTCTAAATACATAATTTATTAATATAAATAGTTTTTTCAGTTAGAATTTTGTAAAATGATGCATAAAGTTTCGATGAGATAGAATCTTAACTAAACATTCCCTCTTTGAAAATTTTTATTTTTTATAAATTATACAACTTGCAAAAAATAGTGGATTGCTTACATGATATATTATTAAAAGGTACATTAACTCTACAGTGTGAGAATTGAAAATTTATTAAAAAACATGTATATAATCAAAGTAATTGTTGAACAAAAACAAAACACAATAGTTTTATTATATACAGCTTAAAAATGACATACAAATACATTCTAAAAACACTCTTGCTCTTTAAAAGATAACACTGAAGTTTGTAACATGCTCTTCTTTCAAAAATTAAATGGATTTGAATATACAGCTGATTGAACCAACTTTCATCACTTAGGACAAACAAGATGCTTAATAACGACAGGCTGCTCCAACTTTTCATCACTAGGCTAAGTAAATGCCTGTAAATTTGGCTTCTGAGACTCCTCAGAATAATGAAGAGAACAAACCTGAAATTAAACTTTAAAAAACATGCATGATTGCAACCATTTTCCACATCACCCAAGAGCAGGGCTGTAAACTCTATATGCCTTTTTGAAGTGAAACTTTTAAAATATTTACTTTCATTTCACTTTTACAATTTTCTAAAATGAAAATCTCTTAACACTGTATATATAAGCGAAGTAAATACAGCCCTGTTCAAGAGGTACGGTTGCACAGATGCGTTGACCCCTTTTATTAGGTTGTTCCAAAAACATATTTAAAAACTGATTATAAAACCACATTGCTTAGGGTTTAAAATTTTTATAATTTAATATTATAAATAGAAAACCAGAAACAAGTAATAAGTACACTATAATCATAACTCAATATGGAACAATCTAACAGCATATAGCAAGGCGGGTTCCCCAAGAGGCATATATTCCTTTTGTGCCATGACCATTTAATACTTTTTCTCACTTAAATCTTTAAATTTTTTTTATAGATAGTATCCTAAAAGTTGAACGGAAGAAAGGTTTACATTTTTTATGCCTTACATTCCTTTGTTTTATAAAATTCTTAAACAAGAATGGCACACTTGTTCAAATTTAAGTGAGCGTCATTACGATTAAAGTTTTTTGCACATAGTGATTTGTAACGCCTTAGTCAGGTAATGAAAATGTGGCATCTTTTTTGAAACATTACTTAAAACTGTCTATTAAGTTTAGTATCAATTTGATATTTGAAATTCTAAATACATAATTTATTAATATAAATAGTTTTTTCAGTTAGAATTTTGTAAAATGATGCATAAAGTTTCGATGAGATAGAATCTTAACTAAACATTCCCTCTTTGAAAATTTTTATTTTTTATAAATTATACAACTTGCAAAAAATAGTGGATTGCTTACATGATATATTATTAAAAGGTACATTAACTCTACAGTGTGAGAATTGAAAATTTATTAAAAAACATGTATATAATCAAAGTAATTGTTGAACAAAAACAAAACACAATAGTTTTATTATATACAGCTTAAAAATGACATACAAATACATTCTAAAAACACTCTTGCTCTTTAAAAGATAACACTGAAGTTTGTAACATGCTCTTCTTTCAAAAATTAAATGGATTTGAATATACAGCTGATTGAACCAACTTTCATCACTTAGGACAAACAAGATGCTTAATAACGACAGGCTGCTCCAACTTTTCATCACTAGGCTAAGTAAATGCCTGTAAATTTGGCTTCTGAGACTCCTCAGAATAATGAAGAGAACAAACCTGAAATTAAACTTTAAAAAACATGCATGATTGCAACCATTTTCCACATCACCCAAGAGCAGGGCTGTAAACTCTATATGCCTTTTTGAAGTGAAACTTTTAAAATATTTACTTTCATTTCACTTTTACAATTTTCTAAAATGAAAATCTCTTAACACTGTATATATAAGCGAAGTAAATACAGCCCTGTTCAAGAGGTACGGTTGCACAGATGCGTTGACCCCTTTTATTAGGTTGTTCCAAAAACATATTTAAAAACTGATTATAAAACCACATTGCTTAGGGTTTAAAATTTTTATAATTTAATATTATAAATAGAAAACCAGAAACAAGTAATAAGTACACTATAATCATAACTCAATATGGAACAATCTAACAGCATATAGCAAGGCGGGTTCCCCAAGAGGCATATATTCCTTTTGTGCCATGACCATTTAATACTTTTTCTCACTTAAATCTTTAAATTTTTTTTATAGATAGTATCCTAAAAGTTGAACGGAAGAAAGGTTTACATTTTTTATGCCTTACATTCCTTTGTTTTATAAAATTCTTAAACAAGAATGGCACACTTGTTCAAATTTAAGTGAGCGTCATTACGATTAAAGTTTTTTGCACATAGTGATTTGTAACGCCTTAGTCAGGTAATGAAAATGTGGCATCTTTTTTGAAACATTACTTAAAACTGTCTATTAAGTTTAGTATCAATTTGATATTTGAAATTCTAAATACATAATTTATTAATATAAATAGTTTTTTCAGTTAGAATTTTGTAAAATGATGCATAAAGTTTCGATGAGATAGAATCTTAACTAAACATTCCCTCTTTGAAAATTTTTATTTTTTATAAATTATACAACTTGCAAAAAATAGTGGATTGCTTACATGATATATTATTAAAAGGTACATTAACTCTACAGTGTGAGAATTGAAAATTTATTAAAAAACATGTATATAATCAAAGTAATTGTTGAACAAAAACAAAACACAATAGTTTTATTATATACAGCTTAAAGATGACATACAAATACATTCTAAAAACACTCTTGCTCTTTAAAAGATAACACTGAAGTTTGTAACATGCTCTTCTTTCAAAAATTAAATGGATTTGAATATACAGCTGATTGAACCAACTTTCATCACTTAGGACAAACAAGATGCTTAATAACGACAGGCTGCTCCAACTTTTCATCACTAGGCTAAGTAAATGCCTGTAAATTTGGCTTCTGAGACTCCTCAGAATAATGAAGAGAACAAACCTGAAATTAAACTTTAAAAAACATGCATGATTGCAACCATTTTCCACATCACCCAAGAGCAGGGCTGTAAACTCTATATGCCTTTTTGAAGTGAAACTTTTAAAATATTTACTTTCATTTCACTTTTACAATTTTCTAAAATGAAAATCTCTTAACACTGTATATATAAGCGAAGTAAATACAGCCCTGTTCAAGAGGTACGGTTGCACAGATGCGTTGACCCCTTTTATTAGGTTGTTCCAAAAACATATTTAAAAACTGATTATAAAACCACATTGCTTAGGGTTTAAAATTTTTATAATTTAATATTATAAATAGAAAACCAGAAACAAGTAATAAGTACACTATAATCATAACTCAATATGGAACAATCTAACAGCATATAGCAAGGCGGGTTCCCCAAGAGGCATATATTCCTTTTGTGCCATGACCATTTAATACTTTTTCTCACTTAAATCTTTAAATTTTTTTTATAGATAGTATCCTAAAAGTTGAACGGAAGAAAGGTTTACATTTTTTATGCCTTACATTCCTTTGTTTTATAAAATTCTTAAACAAGAATGGCACACTTGTTCAAATTTAAGTGAGCGTCATTACGATTAAAGTTTTTTGCACATAGTGATTTGTAACGCCTTAGTCAGGTAATGAAAATGTGGCATCTTTTTTGAAACATTACTTAAAACTGTCTATTAAGTTTAGTATCAATTTGATATTTGAAATTCTAAATACATAATTTATTAATATAAATAGTTTTTTCAGTTAGAATTTTGTAAAATGATGCATAAAGTTTCGATGAGATAGAATCTTAACTAAACATTCCCTCTTTGAAAATTTTTATTTTTTATAAATTATACAACTTGCAAAAAATAGTGGATTGCTTACATGATATATTATTAAAAGGTACATTAACTCTACAGTGTGAGAATTGAAAATTTATTAAAAAACATGTATATAATCAAAGTAATTGTTGAACAAAAACAAAACACAATAGTTTTATTATATACAGCTTAAAGATGACATACAAATACATTCTAAAAACACTCTTGCTCTTTAAAAGATAACACTGAAGTTTGTAACATGCTCTTCTTTCAAAAATTAAATGGATTTGAATATACAGCTGATTGAACCAACTTTCATCACTTAGGACAAACAAGATGCTTAATAACGACAGGCTGCTCCAACTTTTCATCACTAGGCTAAGTAAATGCCTGTAAATTTGGCTTCTGAGACTCCTCAGAATAATGAAGAGAACAAACCTGAAATTAAACTTTAAAAAACATGCATGATTGCAACCATTTTCCACATCACCCAAGAGCAGGGCTGTAAACTCTATATGCCTTTTTGAAGTGAAACTTTTAAAATATTTACTTTCATTTCACTTTTACAATTTTCTAAAATGAAAATCTCTTAACACTGTATATATAAGCGAAGTAAATACAGCCCTGTTCAAGAGGTACGGTTGCACAGATGCGTTGACCCCTTTTATTAGGTTGTTCCAAAAACATATTTAAAAACTGATTATAAAACCACATTGCTTAGGGTTTAAAATTTTTATAATTTAATATTATAAATAGAAAACCAGAAACAAGTAATAAGTACACTATAATCATAACTCAATATGGAACAATCTAACAGCATATAGCAAGGCGGGTTCCCCAAGAGGCATATATTCCTTTTGTGCCATGACCATTTAATACTTTTTCTCACTTAAATCTTTAAATTTTTTTTATAGATAGTATCCTAAAAGTTGAACGGAAGAAAGGTTTACATTTTTTATGCCTTACATTCCTTTGTTTTATAAAATTCTTAAACAAGAATGGCACACTTGTTCAAATTTAAGTGAGCGTCATTACGATTAAAGTTTTTTGCACATAGTGATTTGTAACGCCTTAGTCAGGTAATGAAAATGTGGCATCTTTTTTGAAACATTACTTAAAACTGTCTATTAAGTTTAGTATCAATTTGATATTTGAAATTCTAAATACATAATTTATTAATATAAATAGTTTTTTCAGTTAGAATTTTGTAAAATGATGCATAAAGTTTCGATGAGATAGAATCTTAACTAAACATTCCCTCTTTGAAAATTTTTATTTTTTATAAATTATACAACTTGCAAAAAATAGTGGATTGCTTACATGATATATTATTAAAAGGTACATTAACTCTACAGTGTGAGAATTGAAAATTTATTAAAAAACATGTATATAATCAAAGTAATTGTTGAACAAAAACAAAACACAATAGTTTTATTATATACAGCTTAAAGATGACATACAAATACATTCTAAAAACACTCTTGCTCTTTAAAAGATAACACTGAAGTTTGTAACATGCTCTTCTTTCAAAAATTAAATGGATTTGAATATACAGCTGATTGAACCAACTTTCATCACTTAGGACAAACAAGATGCTTAATAACGACAGGCTGCTCCAACTTTTCATCACTAGGCTAAGTAAATGCCTGTAAATTTGGCTTCTGAGACTCCTCAGAATAATGAAGAGAACAAACCTGAAATTAAACTTTAAAAAACATGCATGATTGCAACCATTTTCCACATCACCCAAGAGCAGGGCTGTAAACTCTATATGCCTTTTTGAAGTGAAACTTTTAAAATATTTACTTTCATTTCACTTTTACAATTTTCTAAAATGAAAATCTCTTAACACTGTATATATAAGCGAAGTAAATACAGCCCTGTTCAAGAGGTACGGTTGCACAGATGCGTTGACCCCTTTTATTAGGTTGTTCCAAAAACATATTTAAAAACTGATTATAAAACCACATTGCTTAGGGTTTAAAATTTTTATAATTTAATATTATAAATAGAAAACCAGAAACAAGTAATAAGTACACTATAATCATAACTCAATATGGAACAATCTAACAGCATATAGCAAGGCGGGTTCCCCAAGAGGCATATATTCCTTTTGTGCCATGACCATTTAATACTTTTTCTCACTTAAATCTTTAAATTTTTTTTATAGATAGTATCCTAAAAGTTGAACGGAAGAAAGGTTTACATTTTTTATGCCTTACATTCCTTTGTTTTATAAAATTCTTAAACAAGAATGGCACACTTGTTCAAATTTATCAAAAAAGGTTAAATAAAGAATGTTATGGATATTATAAAATCTTTAGGCACTACAACTTATTGTTGGTTAAAATGGTCATGACACTATACAGTATTTATAAATCTCCAAAAACAACAATTAAAAGACAAAAACATTAATGAAAATTTTTCTATACTATACCCATTTAAAGTTATTTAAGTCTACTGCCAAATTTCTTACATTTGTGATAAAAATTTCACAACTAGGATTGTTCAACAAAATTTCTTGAAGCAATTTTTTATACTCGGTTATATTGGTTCAACCATCCACCCACAGAGCAATTAATAGAACCTGAAACTAAAGTTACCAACATTATTTATTTACAAAATACTTAAAACGATTATGAAAAACTGCTTCTACTACAGCGGTTTTAAATCTTCATAAATATATCAGGAAAGAACCCCAGCATTATAAAAATAATATCTAAAGACAATAGTGAGTGCATTAACAAATTAAATGATACTTTATTTAGAAAATATAAAATAAGAGGAATGAAATTTTTTTGATTCATTAACAATTACAAATCAGAACTTGTGTTTGGCAATTGAATGCACATTCTTGGAGTTTTTGGTGTATGTACAAAAGCTGAGAATTGAATAAACAGGGAGAAATATGGTTTCCATTGAAATGGAAGCTAAAAAAAAGTATATAAACATTGGAAAGATTGTTAGGGGATCACAATTTTTCTAACAAAATCAGCTATTCTACTTCAATTTGAAAAGCGTAACAGAAAATACATAAATTTTCAGGAACCTTCTCATAATCTATTTAAAATATAACTAAAAAAATTATAAATTCTTTTATTCATGGAAAACCAGCTTTCTTTAACACAACTGAGTTCTATTAAAAGGTAATTGGGAACCACAGTTCCAGTCTATCAATAAATAGAACTTTAAAATTCTAAATAGGAACTAACTTTTATTAAGACACAACTCAGAAATCTAAAGTCTTAAGGACTCCTAATTTCTTAGGTCTAGAGGAATCATAGCAAATTTATGTGAAATTAGACAAGGTACTTACCAATATGTAGTACAATCACACCAATTCCACTAAACTCCTTGATATTCTCCATTAAATCTTTAATTTTAAATTCAGGAAAGCTTTCAAGCTGCACATTTGACCCAGTATTTACATCAGGAAGATGGGGTTTCAAATGTTTCAAATATTTCAACATTGATTCCCCGAATCATAACTAAAGCCTTCATCTAAATGAAAATTTAGGACAAAAAATATATATATTAGAAGAAACACTCATATCATACTTATGAAACAAATACTAGATCACAGAGTATGTTAACTAATTAAATTCTTTTCATTTACATGTATTTCTTCTTCATACATTCAAAGTACTTAAATGTTTTTAAATATTTAATTTTACTTAACTGAATTTAATTGTAATTAATTTTAAAACATATCTTTGATTTAAATGAATGAAACAAAATTAAAGAGCTTAAATTACACTTCTAAATGAATGAATTATGAATACAATATTACATTTATTATACAATACTGAGTTAAAATTACACCACATGTTTTTTGTTAGCAAATGCATGCACAATTTGCATCTGAACACATTATGCTATAACAGTCTGTTATAAATTATGATATCCGAAAAAACAACACAGTAGATTTATGAATCATAACATGTTACAAAATTG
This sequence comes from Parasteatoda lunata, assembly GCA_949128135.1. Classification (NCBI taxonomy): domain Eukaryota; kingdom Metazoa; phylum Arthropoda; class Arachnida; order Araneae; family Theridiidae; genus Parasteatoda; species Parasteatoda lunata. Next base: position 20,117,140 of record OX421978.1, read on the forward strand.
TAGTCATACATTATTTACTGAACACATTTATAGAAATAAATACATAAGTATATAAACAATCAAGCGATTACAATATTTAAGACCAAAAAACGGTAACACGTGAAATAAATAAATGAATAGTATGGAATAGAATATTTAAAATCCAAAACTAAAAATAAAGCTTTTGAAAATAATAAAACAGATTTGATACATGAATCGAATGCTTGCGGAATTAAATATAATCGCCGTTTCTTTATATAAGCTATACGTTATTTATTCAACATTTAAGCATGCATACAAAAAAAAAAAACTTATAAATAAATAAACTTACCGTAAGAGATTTGATATATTATCTAAGCCATAAAATCAAGTATTACTTACTAAAATTAATAAAATCAATGTATCAATAACGAATCTAACACGTTTATAAATATGAGATTTAGCACGTGATAAAATAAACAAATACAACATCGAAAAATAGAATATTTTTAAAATTCAAATAAATAAATAAACTTACCATAAAATATTTAATAGACTCTCCAAATTTCTAAAAGATAAGAATTAATTATTAAAAACAATGTATACCAATGGCGAATACTAGCACGTGTTACAATGACACTATAAGGAAGAAGCCAAAGCACAAAGCAGGGCAAAAAAGGCACTGAATGGCGACTAAAACTGCAAATAATGTCGCCACAAGAAATAAAATAGTAACCTTTTAATCATTGCCAACTTATAAAACAGACCTTCACTTCCCTTTACTCTTATGCGAATATCTACAAAAATCACCGCTTTAGGATCCCTGCTCTCACCTGCGAGAAGGAAACTTAATATTATTATTATGTATTTAAAAATGCAGAAATAAGAAGGTAAAGACGTTTCATTCATGCAATTACCACACAACTCAAAACTCCATAGTAATTTGGTAGTTAACTGAATATTGTTTCATTTATATAAAAATGACAGCTATGATTAATCAGAATATTATAAGCAATGGAATTCTTGAAAAGTTGAGTATGAATAAAACGAAATATAACAATGTAAAGGAGTCAAAAAACTTATTTGCTATTTACGAACAGTATGCGTTTGTTTGGCATGACAATGGTTCCTGCATTTTGACTGTTCAGTTAAATTCCAAAGAAAATCACGAAAATAAAGTAAAAGTAAGATGATTAACTGTTTAAGTAATCACTGTAATTATTTAAGTTTTTAAAAATAATTAAATTCAAGTTATTCTGAAACTTCCAGATTATCCTGGAGTTGTAAATAATAGTAGAAATTAGAGTTACGATTCTTTTAATTTTTACTCACTTTACTGTAGTACTATAGAAGATGTATATTTATGCATTTTACTATATACAAGAAATCTATCTAAAATCAAGATGGGTGAGTTTTAGATCTTCATGATGCAGTTACATAACATTTTAAATTAATGTTGTCTCTTCCAGTATCTTCTCCGTGTTATTATTATTATTTTAAAGGATGTTACCGTATCTGTCTTTGCAGCTTCATACGCCAAGGCGTCAAAAAATTTTAGGGGTGACTAAATTACACCCTTAGTCTTGGTTTCTTTCTGTTATATAAATATATATATAGTTTCTTTTCTTTCTATTTTATTTATTATATGCATATCATAAATTAAACATATTGCCAGAATAATTTTCGAAAAATATAGTACTATTAATACTTTAAGATCAATATGTTATTTTCTACATTATTAGGTGCTATTCAGTTTATTGCTAGTAATATCTATGAATTGTTATCTGTCTAAAAATTTTGATTTTAATTCTTTTATGCCATAACTTGGTCGACTTTTTTGAATTAAGTAAAACTAAGTAGATGCCACTAATTGTCTGATCTCAACTTAAGAATTATTTTTTTACTCTCAATATTTGTGGTTAATACATATATGTACATGAATATTGCCAATACATCATGATTAGCAATTGATATGTTCCTCAGTGATAAAATTAATTAAAATTTACAAAAATATAAATGTTCATTTAAATGTGTGGGTTTTTTTTCTATCAATCACCTCAAGAATTTACAATATTTAGCTTGGTTATTAGAATAAATATCCTAATTACATATCATTTTAGAATGTTATAATAGTTTTGGTTGAGAAATAAATTAGCAAAAACAGAGGGCTTTGAAACTATTTTTTTGTAATTTCACGCTTTGTAAGGAGTTAAAATGGGAATGAATCAAAATTGATTTTACACATAATGAAGGTGATTGCTTAGTGTTTTATTTTATTATATATGATTGTTTTGGTATTTTATTTTAAATAATTGATCTAATTAACAGATTGGATAAATTACAATGTCAAACATTTTTATTTATAATTACTTATAGTTTATATGTGAAAAATTGAGTTTTTGACAGTAATTGTCAAAACATAATCTATTGCTAACTTGTAATTTTGCAACTTTTGTTTTTAAATTATTCATATTTATTATAGCTAATAATTATTTTTCTCACCATAATTTTAGAATTGTCAAAAACTATGTCAAAAAGGTTTTTTTGTCATAATGGTTAAAAGTAGATAAAATTGTTAACTGTCAAAAACTTGCCAGTATTTAATATCATACACTCTGCATTTGTTTGCCTATGTTACAATGAGCAATTCTGTGATTGATGGACTTCCATTGTAAAGATTTTAATTTATAAATATATTTTGTGGATAACTTTGAAATTTTCTTTTAGTTATTTGAAAATAAATTTTTTATTGTAATAAAATTGTATCGACTTACTATCAATTAGAAAACTGTTCAATTGTGAATTTTAGTTGCTTGATTTTAATTTCTTAAATTTTAACACAAAATAAATTATGCATATTATGTTTATGTACATTGTATTTTGCAATAAAATGTCTAAACAAATTGCATCTAACAAAATAATATTTTCAAATAACTGGCGTTTTTATACAGGTGCTGTAACTCTACTTTTATTGTTTTTATTTAAATGTGTCCCAATAGACTTTAACCTTAGGAACTAATGGAACAAGAAAGTTTAATCAAAAAAATCAAAATCAATATAAATGTCTGAACACTTATCATTAAGATTGTCGGTTTCCTAGTTTGCTCTATTTACATCACAAACCATGAATTTAAAAAAAAAATAATAACATCTTTGCTTTCCTAAAAAGCAAAACTACCCAGAACCAGTTTTTTTTTTTTATCACCTGGTATGATTCAAGGAAAGTAAAGCTAATTCTGGACTTTCTACTGTTCATTCACCCATCCTTTTTCTCTCCATCAATCTCATTAACCAGGAATGAATTAAACAAGCCATTTTCTCTTCTTTGAAATAGAGAATAAAATATGCAACGTCCTGTTAAATAAGTTTTTTAAGAAAGATTTAAGATTTTTTCCTGTTAAGAAAGCAATGTTCTTTCTCTCCTTTAAACTGCTCCTTTCCCCTACTTTTTTCTCCTTACTTACTACTAACTTACATTATTAAACAAAAATGAGACGGGCTATAATAGCAGTTTCCCAGAAAAAGACAATGCACCTAACCCTAAGGCTAAACTGTTTTTCCCCTACCCTCTTTCTCTCATTTTCAATTGGCCTTTATTATACCCCAAGGCATTTTTTTTTTTTTTTTAAATTTTAGTTTGACACAGTTGTGTTAAAAAATATCTGCTTACAAAATTGTAAGTGGATGGGGCCGCTCATTCGGTATTTATCGCTTGTCCAAACTTGTTAGAAATTGCAGGGGGTATTTGAGTGATTTAAGGCGCTTGTTTGGTACAAAACAAGTATAGTTTTTGTCACTGTTCAGGTATGTGCACACAAAATTTTGGACAGTTTGAAACAAATGGCGTAAATTCAACTCTTAGCGGAAGAAGGGTAGGTACTTCTCAACTGTTTTTCAAGAATGGCTTCACGTTTAGTAATAGGTTGTTAATTTTGCTTTATATTTTATAGCTATTTTCTCGCTCTTTGTGTGACACTTAATGAAACTTCTACAAAATTTAGACGTGAACTAGAAGAATTTTAGAATGGTTTTTTACTGCAGATTTTACATTGTGTTCCAAACTTAATCCAACCTAACTATATATCTAAATGTATGATTTATATTGTCTATGTTTTATTTCATATTAATTTCTATCACCTAACAGTATGTTTAAATTAAAGTTTAATTTTCTTTTTCAGGAACTTTCTTTGACAAATCCACCAATATTTGATGTTGAATCAATTTTATTCAATCAAACAGGGAGTTTGTTAGCACTGAGTGGAAAAAATGGAGTGATGATCTATGAGGTTCCATGGAGATATGGAAAATTTGGTACACCTGGATCTGATGAGGATAATATAATTGGAAGGTATTTTTCCTTGTCATTTATTCTTCCACGACTGATTTATCTGCAAAGTTTGGGTTAATAACAAGATTAAAAGTACAGTTGTTTCCCAATATTGCCGACTAACAGAAGACAATATCTCTTTTCCTAACTAGCTGGCGTACAAATTAATCTATTTCTATTTTAATCCTATGAAAATTTTATAATTGGTTTCTTCTTTTAACCTCTTCATTCATAATGCCTCAGTTATGCCTCTCTACCTAACAAGACTTTCAGAAAAGTGCTCTATCCAGATTTAAAATTTTACCAATATCTTTCATTTCTTTTTCTGTACCTTTACCAAGTCAATTCCATATCTCACCATTTCCGTCTTCATCTGTGTCGTCTTTCCACGGTTAAAAAGTGTAATATAAATTTTGTTTAAAACATTATTATGTTATAAAAAATTATGTAGTTGAAATATTTTTAGAATATAAAATAAAATGGGTCATATGTTTTTGGCATCAAATTTATGTCACTGCCAGTCACTATATACACAATTTATTATTTGTTTGAGAAGGTTGAAATTCTTGATCTAGCTCATTCTTCTTTTTCTTCTTCTTTTTTTTTAACTCTAAATTCTACATTTCTATGCATTTGAAGACTATCCATGATCTTGAAAGCAAAAATACTGCTGCATGGCAAAGGGCAATGCTGTGTGAGAAAGTTCCAAAAGAAAAAAATTTTCTTCCCTTATTCAAAAATATTTAAATAAATAAACAGAAATAATATGTTGAAATTACTCTTTTTACATGTGCATTGAATTTCTGAATTTTCAAAAAACTTCAAAGTCACTAATGAATATGCATAAATATAAGCAGGGAAAAAACTGCTGTCTTTACAAAAATTTTACATAGTTAAATTAATTTTATCTGAAATTTTTACACAGTTGAAACAGTTACACAGACTGAAATTTTTCTATACATGATTATTTTGTATAGGATGTCTATGGACTGAATAGGTATTTATTCCTGTTACTCAAAAGTTTTTATTACGTAAAATTCAAAATAAGTTATCATAAATTTGTAACAACATGAAATTTTTGTCTATAATATTTTTTTATTATTATTATTATTATTTTTTTTTTTTGTAAATTTTTCAGTATTAGATTAAACCTAATATGTAGAATAGTTATCTCGGTTTGAATTGCTGACAAATTCAAAGTTATGAAGATTCTACTGTAGATTTACTCACTAATTCTGTTACCAGGCTCATTAGGAGTAAAACTTTTTGATGTGCATTATTATTGTAATCTTGTAATTATGGCAATAAAGCTAAGTCTTTAAAATATCTGAGAAAAATCTGCTATTCCAAACTGATCTGTTCTGAATTCTGCACATATGCACTTTAAGACATGTTAATCAGCACTGTAAATTTTATCACTATTCCTACCTTCAGTACAGCCCTAAGATAAAAAAAAATTATATCATTTATCTGGAAGTTATTGCTATAGTTCAATCTGCAAAATATTTTTTTTCTCCAATTATTTGAAAGATAACATGAGTGACTTTTGTGAACTTGTTTCTCCGTTTATTTATATAAAAAAAATAGTTTTTCTGAAAAGTATTCACACACACACACACACTCACACACACTTTTTAAACATATTTTATTAAATCTGTATGGAAACACTTTCATTTCTTTTTTGTAAATAAATGTAAATACATTGTCTAATTTAAATTCAATTCGAGTCAAAAACATGAAGCTTAATTTGTGTAGTACTTAAGGCTAATTATAATTTTTAGTAAGGCTAAATAATTCACTACAATTGCCCTTTTAAATAGTGTTTTTATAATCTTAATGTGTAAAACAACTTATTGTGGAAAAAAAATTATATGTTATGTACTCCACTTTAAACAGCCTGTCAAGATATAAAGATGTAAGATATCGGTCCTTCTTAAAATATTCTGCAGTAAACTGCTCTTCCTCGCTCGTTGGTCATTGGGCTACCAAAGCGGATAAGCCATCATCTGTAGAGGACCAAAATTATGATGACTTATCTTCGGTTCATCCTCGAAGATGTTTCCTAGATCGTCACTAATTCCCCATTTCCAGCTCTAGCGCAACATAAATAAAACTACAACTACAGATGTTATGTACAAAGTGCCAATTTGCAGGAAAAATTTGTAGGAGAGCTGGGAAAAAAATATTGTATTATCATTTACTTGTACACTAAAGTTAATTATAAAATAGTATTATAATAAAGTCTTGTTTTCAAGAATAATTCGCAGTTTTTGTGTAAATCACTTAACCAGCAATGTGCATTTTTTACTTGTTTCTTATATATATTACTAAACTTGTGTTCTAATTTTCTCTGTATACTGTTGTTGGGTTTTTGGAAGAAATTTTTTTTTTTTTTTTGTATTATGTATTTCAATGTTGTCATAAGGGCTTCAAATATATATAAACATATTACTGTGCTATGCTTTATTTCTCTCTTGTCTCTTTTGTATTATAGGTCTTGGAATATTGCTGAAACTTTCTTTGTCTGTTCAAATAGAATTGGTGTTGTGCAAGTTGCTTGGCACCCAGGCAGTAGTTCAAGCACTCATCTCACTGTACTTAGTACAGATAACTATATCCGGTATAGTTTTGACATTTCTTATATAATATGCCTATTTTTAGGTGTATTAATAATTTAATTTGCACGGAAATAAGAAATTATTACATAAAAGTAAAAACTTTTTAGAAAACAAAATAATAAAAAACAAATACTTAAAAATGTCTTGCTGAACCATGATTAGGACCATTTACTTCAAGGAGTAAGTCTCTTTATAAATATGGTAATGCCTAATTCACGGGAAATAAAATCAAATGGTTTTGCAACATTTTGAAATTCTGAATTTTTTTTTTTTTTTAATTATTATTATGGGATGATCAGAAATGATTATGCTCCGGAAAAATCTGGATTTTTGGCTAACCACAATCTGGAAGTTTCCCAAAGTCCAAGGTTTAGAAGTTACAAGAAATCATTAATCACATTTATGTCTAAAAATTCTTGTATATTTTATTTAGAAATATTAGAACTAGACTTTATACTTTCATATTTGCAATCTTTTATTTGTAAATATTTTTTTCTTTTCGAATAATAAATGTGATTAGACATAAAAGTGAACTTAAAGATAACTTATTCATTTAAATTATGCTGCATATAATTTATTTAGAATTTCATGTTTTTGAAATATCAATGATTTAAATTTATGAAGACATTAATTTTTTAGAAATGCTTCATTACTGATTTTACTCAAGAAATTCTGTGTAAAAGAGTTTAAAATAAAATTACATAAAAATATTTTACTTTCATTTTTTTTAATGCATTTTTTCATATTATCGATAGTAAAATATTTTCCAAAAATGTAAATGAAAGGGTAAAGCAGAAAATAAATAGTAAACTGGGTTTCATATACATATGTCAACCAATTGGTCTGATCTAACTTTAATTAAAATCAGTTACTTAAAAAATATTTTGTGCTTTAGTAGTCTTGTAATTTTGCTATTAAAATTATACAAGAAAAGCTTCAAGTTACTTTGCATCTCACATATTTGTAAAAAGATTTTTTCTATTTCAGTATATATGATGTCACAGATCCCCAAGCACCACAACAAGTTATATCATTAGGAAGCAGTACAAAAAGTTCTTTTTTAACTACTGAATCAAAAATCAATTTTTCAACATGTTTTGGAGAAAATGCAATTAGTTTTGATTTTGGACCATCTGAAGAAGTTGAAATACCATATTATAATAAATTGAAACTTGTTGAACGTGTAGAAAAAGTAGTTATTTGGCCTATATATCTCTTACATAGTAGTGGTGATATTTATGTTGTGAAAGCACCAATGAAAAAAGAAAAGTAAGTTGATAAAAGAAACTTAATTAAAAAGAATTTTTTTTGTTGTACGAGGAAGTCATGAGTGTGTTAATCTGCTGCCTGGATTTAAAACTTAAGTAATCTATTTTCGCATGTAAATGTGTTTTCAGAAAATTTATGATTCCGTCCCACAATGTTTTGTCTGTCACTATCTGTATACAGTTTATTTGCTGCCTAATTTTAGAGTTAAATATAATTTTGCATGTCAATGTGACAATGTAATTTCAAAAAACGTTAGTATTGTGTTCATTGTTTGTATAAGAATCTGCCCCATAACATTTTGTCTACAGGACACTGTTTATCAATATTATATCGATAAATGTTTCTATTCTGCATATATTATCAAAAAATCTTTGTTTATATTTTTAGTAATAAACTCTTTATTTTATAGCAAATATTAAAAAGCATTATCCAATAAAGAAGTGGAGTTTTAACATGATGAAACTTATTAAAGGTCACATATTTTACTCTAGTCCTAGTTGTCATGCCACCTGGTTCCCTGGATAATTATTACTTTTCTGTGTCATGCATATTTTAAAGACTTAAAAGCTTTTTTTAATTATCATTTTTATTTATTTAGTTCTTTGTTTATTTCATAATTCATTTTGTTATACTTTATTTTTTAGAACTAGAAATATTTATTTTCATATAATTTATTTATGGCATGACTGTCTTTTTATAATGCTGAAAATGTTTACAAAAACTATGAGATATAGTAACTACTAACATAAGATTTAGTACCGTATTTTTTGGCGAAAGCGCCGCACATCAATGAAAATGAAATTTTTTAAAAAAGAAGTTATAGTAAGCGCCGCAATGGCGCAACACCGCGCATATCAGCATCCTTATGCAAGAGACCTTTAAATTACCATTTAGAATATCTGTATAATAAAAAATAAAATTTTTTTATACATTTCATAAAGTAAGGTTTTAATTTCTAAATTATAATGAAAAATATATTTTTCAGCAAAAAAAAAAAAAAAAAAAAAAAAGCAACAAAACGATATAAAATAAAATTGTTTTTATCTGTTGGCACCACACCAAAAAATAAAGTTAAGTACAACAAATAATTCTGAAAATAATGTTAAGTACAACAAAATATTTTTTAATACATCAAATAACGTAATTTCTAAATTATTTGGGGGTTGGGGAGAGAATATCCTAAACTGCGTTAACAAAGAGTTGACGTGAAAAAGTTTACTCCTTCAGCAAAAAAAAAAAAAAAAAAAAAAAATGATATAAAATAAAGTTGTTCTTACCGGTTGGCACCACGCCAAAAAACATAATAGCAAATAATTAACAGCAAAAAATATTTATATGCTCAGCAGCTGAAAAAGATTTTAAAATTTATTACAGTTAACAAACTAAGGAAAAACTAATAATAAGGAAACTACTAATAATAACAAGAATAAGAAACAACTAAGAGCACCCCAAAAAAATTCTGAAGAAGGAATGAGGGAAGGGTAAATGAGTTTCACTTTCACAATCTTTGGGAGTGGAATTTTAGTGGGTAGAATGCCTTCTCCTTCAATGGAAATAACACAATGTGACTCAACTTAGAAAGAGAAGAAAACGTTTAAAAGAGGGGTGCACCCCACCTCCTCTGCTTGTCATTTCTACTGGAGCTGTTTAGGAGGAATCAATCAGTTATTTTTAAAGGGGTTGGGGAAAAGAAAAGGGGATACAGTATTGGACCCCTAATCCGGCACTTAATCTGATCTAATTTTTTAAAAAATTTTTTTAAGAAATATATATTGATGAGACAAAAAAATCAGCTATATTCTCTTATTATTTGGAATTTTATTTTGTTGAAGTAAGTAACTTTATTTTATCTTTTAAAAATAAAAAAGCTTGAAAAAAATATATAATAAATCTGGGTCAAAGGAAACATCTGTTTCTAAAGCAGTTTCAATTAAAGTGAAAAGTAAAAACACCTTCATTTCCAATGAACAAAATAAAGAAATGCAAGTTGGAAGAAACTGATCAATCAATCTTGACAGCTGTGCTTGTGCTTTACTTGTTTGACCCCACATTTCCCTCTTCTGTTTGACCATAAATTGGCCACACCCAGTTGACATTGAAACTACCACGTGGAGTACAAAATGAATTCTATCTCTTTTGCGGTTTGTCCCGCAGTGGACTGATTGTTAAGACACGGTTCCCAGCAGATCACCGAAGTCAAGCATCACTAGCTGCAGTCAGTGTGCGAGTGGGTGACCACTTGGATCAGTCTGCGTAGGGACCGAGGGTGTGCGGTATTGGTCCTCGTTAAACTGTTCTTCCGTAAAGTGCTCGACTTCGTGTGCAGGTCGTTGGGCTACCGAAGCAGGGGTGCCATCCCCTCTGCAGAGGATCAAAATTGTGATGGCATGTCTTCGGATCATCCTCAGGGATGATTCCCAGACCGTCGCCAATAGCCCATTGTGCAGCTCTAGTGCGACGTAAATTAACTACATCTACATCATCTCTTTTGCGGTTTTTTTTAATTCATTTATTTTTTTTTTTGCGGCTTTTTTTTATTAGTTATTAACTGTTATTTTTTTTTTTTTTTGTTTACAGCTAGCTTGTTTTTTTTTCTTGTTGTTAGTTGTTTTTTTTTATCGTTATTAGTTTTTAGCTTGTTTTTTGCTGTTATCGTTAGTTCCTTAGCATAAATTGTTACTTTTTTTTGTAGTTCCTTGTTAGCTTTTTTTTTCTTGTGAGGTGAGCGTCTTTTGTTAAAACAAAATGTTATCTAAAAGAAAAGAACAAGAACTATGATCTCGCTCCGAAGAAGAAACGATTATTTCTTCTTCATCGGAGGATTCGGATTACTTCTTGAATTATTTCTCCTTCGGATTATTTCTTCTTGATTATATTATATAGATTATTATTTTAATTAATAAAGTTTCTTAAGATGGGCCAGATTTAAATTCACCCCATCATAATCTACGATCGAAACTGGACTAATTTTATTGGTTTTTCTGAAATTGACAGTGTAATTGAATTATAGTAATATTTGAGCGCCATATTGGAATTTCCGAAAGAGATCCGAAGTTCGGCAATTCGTCGGTCCCGTGAGTGTCAGATTTGGGGTCCTATTACTTCCTTTTCTGTCCACTCCAATTACAATTGCCAAGGCGCTAAGTAGATTTCTAGCTTTCGATTTTTCTTTAAGCTGGGGGTGGATACAAGATGCATACCTTTTAAATTTTCTCCTTACGCGATGTTTTTTTTAAAATTATTATTTCGTTTATTTATTTTCTTGCAGGCTGCTGCCGAAAGTTTGCTAAGAATTGGCAATTGTTCTGCAGCAGATCGCGATACGGAAAAATATTTCGTCAACTTCGTTATTAATTTTTTTTAATAGTCTTTCTCTTAGAAAATTATTTAATCTTAAATAAATTTACATGAGAAATTTTTTTGCTGCTAAAAATTATTTCGTCAGATGAGCCGCTGCATCGGAAGCGCCGCATGTAGGTAAAAAACAACTTTTTTTTTCGATAGCGCCGCGGCGCTGCCGCCGAAAAATACGGTAACTACAAAACTACATTTTCTTTCTTTTTTTAACTACTTTTTTCTTATTATTTGTGAATGATTTCTGTTTTTACCTTTTTTTAATTTATCTTTCATCATTTTTTAATATTGACTTATGTACTACATCCCTTTTTTACTTGTTTAAATAATTTATGAACCAAGTGTGAAAAAATGAAACTAAAGTTTTTATTTTTTTATGATATTATAAAAGTATGATAAGATTTTGGTATTTAATATTTAAGATGAATGATGCAAATTTAAAGTATAGATTATATGATGTGACATACAGATCTCGTTATTTTATTTTAAATTAGATGTTCTTGTAAAATATTGAAGTATCTTCATAATAATTATGTAAAAAAAAATTGCTTAAAAAATGCTCATTTGTGGCAGAAATTCTGAAAATGACATGAATGTAATTACTGATACACAACTGATAACGCACAAGAAAAGCAATTAAATGTTAACCAAATTACAATTTATTTATATTGTTATCATATTCTTAATTAAATGTTACATTATTTGCACTCTGTAGTAATATATACCCAACAAGAGACTAGTTTTTGTTTATATTATTGTTTACATCAAAGGTTTCAACATTTAAGAGTCAATGAATCTAACCAATTATATTGCTTCTTATATGCAGCAAAGATTAATACTGTGTTAATGTTTACATGATTGGATTGTTGACTGTTGCCATGCAAATCCTTACTTGAAAAAACAAAACTATTTGAAAATGACTACATTCAGTTTCCTTTAGAGTTAAATGATAATAAATAGTTTAATTTTAGAATTTAATATAATAAAAAACAAAAACGTAGCATTTATTTTTATAATTAATTTTATTTCTTGTAAATATTTAATATGCTGCACTTTATATTTAAATGTAAACAAAATAATATGAATTGATAGGTTTGTCACAGTTACAAGAAGATTAAAACGCAAAAATTTCAAATACAGAGCAATTTAATTTAAATGACATATTCTGCAATTGCCTATATTTAAATTTTACATTTAGTAAGCTTGAAAATTAATTCTTTTAAATCTGGATACCTTCAATGCAGATCCCAGTCACTTCCCAAAGTTATGGGTCCACTTACTATGTATCCTCAATCAGAAGACAATTATGGCTATGATGCTTGCTATATTCTTTGCCTACACACAACTCCACCATGCATCATATTAGCTACTAGCTCCGGCATCATGTATCATTGTTTAGTTCTTGAAACTCTCAAGTTGAATAATGAAAATAAGGTAAAGTTTAAAAATAATTAACATTTATTTATTTATTTTTCATTTAAAATAATTATCTATGTATGCTATTTAAATTTCAACCTTTTAACTTATATTAAGTTTTTCTGCCATTTAAAAAAAAATGAAAATAAATATTCTTTTAAAAATTTAATTATCAACTAATTGAATTTCCTTAATTTTTTGTGCTATTTTTTCAGTAATATGAACGTAAATTAATCTTTTCGTAATCTGACCAATCTCCAGCATTCAAATGAGTCAGGCCAAACACATTTATTCTTATTTTGTATTCTTCCTCTTTTTCTTTTAATATCTTTTAAGACATTTGTTAAAATTATTTTTCTTCCCAATTTTTACTTATTTACAAATAATTTTTTTAAATGACTTGAAAACTAATGCTGTATTATTTGAACTAGAATGTTATTAAAATTTATTACAATTTTAATTTAATACCTGATATTTTTTTACTAAAAAATAAATTCTTCAACGTGGATTTTAAGAAACCTATTTCTCTTGGGGAGGTTTCATCCACTATGAAAGAAGCTTTCTATCTTTGTGATAAATTAACTACAGTTGAACCTGTTTATCTCGAACCTCTTTATCTCGAAAACCTCTTTATCTCGAAATTTCTAAAATTCCCTACATTTACTGTCTAAAATCAATGTATTTTCCATGTTTATGTCGAATTTTCTTTCTTCAAAACCTCCGTTTCTCGAATTTCTAATAATAGAGCACAAATGTCAAAACTTTCTTTATCAGTAGGACTCGTAGACAGAGATGAATTCCGTGAATCCACAGGAAGTAGGGATGAACAGGTAGGGGGTGTTTCTTGGAATTTCAATTACTATCCCTGCACTTCCTTAACTAGAAAGGAATACAAAGATTCTGGCAGTAAGTGAGGGGTTAATGAATAGTGACCATCAGGGGTTAGCTTTTCAACATAGATAATAAAGCTATAGAAAACAGTTAGTATGCAAACTTGTATATGTCATCGATGAAACAAGTTAGACACTGTCAGAATTGCTGTTTTGCCTGGAGAAATGTGTCTCTAAAAACTATCCAAAAGGGTTTTAAGAATAGCTGTGAAGATGATGAATAAGAGGATGAAGGCATCAGTAAAGAAGAAGAAAATGTTAACGCTGAAAATGCAGTGCCAGATTTGCCAGAATGGAATGCAATAAAATCTGGATTAATTGTTGACATTAATTTTGATGATTTTACAACTGCCTGGCAACATGCGGAACATTGACAGCTGCGGAAATCATAGATAATGTCAAAGGAATATCAGATGAAAAGGAAGAAACTGAAAAATCATATTGATGAATCAAAAGTGAAAGCAAAAGAAGTAGAAAAAGCTGTAGAATTCTTATAAACTACTCTTGAATTCCAGGAAAATGTTGGCTATGAGGAATTTGCGATCTTTCTAACCTCAAAAGAATAATCGGAACAAGTAAGGTTATACATCAAAAATCTTCAAAAAATTTTTTTCAGTGTTTAATGTATGCTAAAAAACTGTTATGTAAATAGATGTGTGTGGTATAATTAATTTAAATAAATGTCTATATTTTTCTACTAAAATCAATTAAAGCACTTTTAATAGAATTTCTTAATTAAAATTAAATTTTTAAAGTACCTGTATAACTCGAAACCTCTTTATCTCGAATTTTTCGCGTTTCTCCTGAGATTCGAGATAAACAGGTTCGACTGTATTTATAAGATAGAAGTATCTGATTTATAGTAATGAAAAAGAGTTCTTTGAATTGCAGTGTTCCTGTCTTATTAAGTAAGTATACAACATTAGGAGCGGAAGAAGTATATAACCCATATTAGTTTACCTAGTAAAAAATATCTTTAATCACAAAAAATATCTTTAATCTTATTTGACCATCTTGTTTTAAAAAATTATCTATAAAGTGAAGTTTTATTGTAGAAAACTGCATAGATTTGTCTTTTATTGATTATTGAAAAAAATTTTTGTTATAAAATTATAATAATTTTTTTCATTACTTTTTTGTTAAGCAGCATTGCCGCAGGTTATCAATGAGAAAGATATATGTTGAAAATAGTTTAAAAAATATATATAATTGTGTTAAACATAGTATTAATTAAACCAACTTGTTTATACTTTTTATTTATAATTTTTCTATTATTCTTTAATTATTCTATTATTTTCCAGTTTGATGCATGGGATTTTGAAAATTCCTCTGAAAGTTGTGATATTTCTTTATATGTGTTTGAAAGTGTTGAACTTCCTCTAACATTATCTGAAGAGCAAGATGATGTTTATAGCCATCCTATCAGATTGCACAAAGGTATTTAAGATTTACTTATTTAATAAGTAAGTTATTAGTCGTGTATGTAGATAAAAGTTTAAAAATAAATGTGGGATTAGAACAGTACTGGGTATATATACCTAATCAGTATACACAACGACCATTGCTTATTATCACAACATCCCCCTAGGTGAGATTGTTTTTCTCCTCAGATTTAATTTAAAAAAGAAAAAAAAGTAAGGGAGTTAAAATAGCTAGCAGAAATGACCAAGAGCACATGAAAATTAAAGATAAAATGGGAAGAAAAAAAATAATGAAGGTTTTTTTAAAAATTGATAACAAAAACATTTTTATTGTTTTATCTGTTTGAGAAGTAATTGGGATGGTATAGTAATAAATTTCATTTAAAGATATTTTAAATGGGCACAAATCAGAACACCATAAATGAATATTAAGAGTGAAAAAAATTTATTTTGATGTAATCATTTGCAATTTAAACCTTTCTTCCTGATATCTTTATTAAACTTAGTATTAGCATCTGATTTTTCTCTTTTTGATCAAAACTTAAATATAATTGTATAAAGTTTTTGTGTGTAGTTTTATTGCATTTAAGTAAGATTTACAAATTATGTTAATATATGATTAAATATGAATAATTTAAATGACAAAGGTCAAGTTATCTGGAATGTTAATTTATCCGAGGGTACTCATTTTTTAAAGGAACCAAATATGACGTTTGCCAGTTCCACAATCAATCTAATAATTTACAGAAGTTTCTGCACAGAAATCTGAAAGGGGTTTTCCATTTAGGTAGATGTTCATAATTGTGTTTAATGCTTCTTGTTTAAGACCAGTACGTAATGTGTATGTTTTTTTTTTTTTTTTTTGTAAGTTCATTGCTGGAAGGTCCCTTTCAACTGTTGCAGTACTCTCAGATAGAGAAAATATCAATTCCACCATGCACAGTATGTTGCTGTATTGTGGGTCATTTTGCTGCATTATGGTCTTTATAAATAGCTTGGGCTTGGAGGGTCATTTTGGAAGTGAGGTGCTAGTTTCTTGTAAGATAACAAAAATTGAAAATGTATCACAAACATTAAGGGGAAAATGGCCGTCCGCTCGGATGTCAGATTCGAGAAGTTTGTAATCCGCAGGGAATTCTTTACCTCCAAGGACGAGCAGTTTTTCGGGCCCTGGTATATATATATATATATAAGTTACAAGTTTTATCACTAAAACAAATTTGCCAATATAAAAATGTTTCCCTTATAAGTACAAAATTATTTCATAATGAAAACTTTCATTCTTCCAGACATAATTTCTCAGTGTAAATATCACTGCACTCACATATCAGGCTTACATTCTGTCGCTGTACCATTTCTTAAAACTATTGAAGAATATCTTGAAACAGGTATATCACTTTACTATTTTATTGCTTTAGTTTTTTTTAGAAATTATTAAAATATTCACCTTTTTTTAATTGAATAGTTATTTCTTATTTATGGGAAATAAAGTAACTTTTTATTTCTAGTGGACAGCTTTTTCCATCTCTTTATTATTGTTATTATTACTTCATACTCAAAAATAGTAAGAATAAATAAAGTAATCCACAACAGCCAGTTAACAGCATTAAGAACCACAGTTTTCGGCTCTAAAATGTCAATAATATGATGGTTGCAGTGACACTATGGTCAGAATTGCTTTATTAATGCTTGCTTAATGCTATTAATTATTGCTTTATTACACTAGTATTAATGGTATGTAAACTTTAACACTTTTGTAAGTAGAAACCTGGTCCTGCACTTTAACAGGCCAGAGTCTTAATCATGATGTTATTGCAATCCCTCAATCCATGTAAAAATTTGAAGAAATAATTTTTTGTCAAAAATTTTCTTTATATAAATAAATTTAGGAATATTTTATGTGTCAGTTCTAAAGTGGCTTGTTGCATATTTAATATTTGCTTTAATAGTGTTTTTTTGAAAATATTATTTGTGTATTGAAATCACTCTTTTTTTTTTTTTTTTTTTTTTTTTATTATTATTATTATTTAGAGAAACTTGAAAAATTACTCACTTCAGAAGAAAAACAAACTTGCATAGTGGAGCATATTCTCTGTACCAAGCCTTTAGCTGAAATGGAGTCAGTACCTGTTCTAGGTTTAGATGTGAGTGTAAATGATGCCAGCGTTAATTTGATTTGCCTTTTGGCTTCATGGGAATTCCTCTGTTTTCCTTTAGTGTAAGTGAAAATAATTACAAATTTTAAAAGTAATATTTCATTGCTTTTGATGCAGAATTGAACCAATTCCTTCTCAAAAATATCCACGATCAAAGTGCTAAATAAAACATAAGTGTTAGAACTTTTCATGTAAAACCTAATGTTTCTAAAATATTTCCAAGAAATTTTTGTAAATTTGAATTGCTATATTTTGTGTTCGGGTGTTTTTTATAATGAGTAAAAAAAATTTCATAAAAGCACCCTTTAAGGTTAAACTTAAAAAAGAAATGAAAAGAAGGAAATTATATTTTTAAAAAATTCAGTAAAAATCTGGAGGGGGTTATAATTTTTTTATCAGCTCACACGATTATATCTGCAAAAAGGAGTGCTTTCTAATATTTTTATCAATATAGCCGAAACAAAATATATCAATGCATTAGTGTGAGGAGCACTCAAAAAAATTTTTGATACAAAATAGAATTGAACACATTAAGTAATATCACGTTCAAAAAAATGTAAAGAAAAAACAGAACAAAACATGAAACGAAATCTATAAAGTGTGAATCGAATTCAATTCACTTCTCAATTTCAAAAATTCAGTTCTTCAAATTTTTAAGAATTATTTAAAATCTTTTCATTACAAAATAGCAAAACAGAAGTGCAAATTGAGGTAAAAGCATAAATAGAGGTTTTAGTTTTCTAGTGCATTTTTACTGAAGCGCGTTTGATTTGTTAGTTACCAAGGATTTGCCCAAAAACGGGAGTGCGCAAGGTAATATTATACTGGATAATTTAAAGAAGTTTATAATGAATAAGGTTGATATTTAATTATACAATTTTAATGATTTTAGAAAATTAACTTTTATTTAAGAAAAAAAAGTGAGAGAGAGAAACATGAATTGCCTGCTATGCACATAATTTTAGCCACATATTTGCCCATAATGGATTTGCACCTGGTAAATATTATATAAATTAACAAAGAAGTTTTTAGTTAATTTATTTATAATGACATACAATTAACTTAATGATTTTATATAGAATTTAATTACTTTAATTGGGGTATCCATTATTTTTCATTACATTTTAAAAGTGTTTGTCTATTGGTTTTTTTGGATAAATGAGCATTACTAAATATTCTTTTGTGATAAATTCGATGAATTTATAATTACTGCAAATAAAAATATTTTTCTATAATAATGATACAAGTTTGTTCTACTTTAAATACGCTTTTGGAATATCACTAACATAAAACTCGCAGAATTGGATTGTATTCCTTTTTTTTTAAATTTTCGATGGTTACTGTTTGACATGCCAAAATTTCTCGACAAACTTTAAGTGTTTGCAAACGTCAATATTCACGAAAAATATCATTCAAGAAAATATGATAGTACAATTGAGCTACTAAATTATGTTTTTAGTGATTTTCAGTTTTTTTTTTAACAGAATACATATTGAAAAAAAAATAAAAAGTTTGTTAAACACTCTAAGCGACACTCATGAAAAGTTGTCAAATGTCTGATTGAAGTAAGAAATGAAAGCCAAAAGCAAGTTACTCGCAATCAAAACTGTACGTATCTTAAAGTTAGGAATGCATAGTTATTCCTGTAATTTTATTAGAATTAATTTTCCCTTATTATGTTATATATTTATAAGAAAAGTTTGAAGACACATAGGTTAAAGGTTCTAGAGATTTGCCCATATATATTACATGCATTATGTTTTTTTTTAAAACTATTTTAGTTGCTTAAATTTATTAATTAAATGGGTTGCTGATCAATTTTTCTCAACTTTTTTAGATGTTCTTATTTTTCACCACCTCCTCATCTATTATCTGAAAATTTCATAAATTCTAATGAAGATGTTAACTCTTCAATACCATCATTTGAGCAGCATATTGAAAAGGCTCTTTCACGTTCTATAAGTTGTCCATATTTAAAATCTCAGGCAACATCTGGGCACGTTTTGTCTTCTCCTCAGCAGCAGCTAGACTTCTTGTGTGGAATTACACAAAGATACAGAGAAGAATATATTCAAAAACTGAATACAGCTCAAGCATTGTTAAGAAGCAGGTAGCTATTTTTTGCATTAGCTTCAAAGCTTAACCATTCTTTAGTTACCATTATAAATTAAATTTTACACCATTATAAATTAAATATTTTTCTATACTATGGTTAAAAGAAAATGGAAAATATCAGTAACTAGCTTAAATTATTTTATTCATAAGCAAACCCAGGTATTCTTTATCATCGAAGAAAGCATTACATCAACTTACAAATTTTGAATCCAAATCTCAAAAGGAAAATTTAGTCATGTTACAGCATGAAGATATTGTAAAACATGACACAAATATTCACATTTAAATTAGATTTGTCATGTATAATGTACTTTTTGGTAAATAATCTGGATTTTTGAAACCCTAAAAAATTAAATAAAATTTGGGGGTTTAACCTATACATGGGCAACACGTTTGGACAATATCTTTGTATATATATGCATTTAACAGATGACATTCTTTTTTCTTTTTTAAGAAATTTACTAATATAGCTGAATGCAAAGACAAAAAAGGTATTATAGTACAACCGAATCTTTTTACAACAAAAATAAATATTTTTTACTGTATAAAATATGTATTTTAAGTTAGTACCATTGGTTTGAGATACCTAATTTGGTTTTAACCAACCTTGGTTTGAGTTATCTGAAATCAGTTTCAAACACTTCATTCGCAGAAACACTTTAATGATTTAAGTTATATTTCTTTCATTGCAAAAGATGGTAGTTTAACTCTATATATGTTTAAATTACTATTATAAATTATTTTTCTCCTTAATTATTATTTTTTTTTTAATTCATATATGTCTCACTTTTAAAATTTACTTTTTAAGTGTGAATTTAGGAGCCAACTTTTAGACCCAATTTACTCAAAATCAACAAAGCTAAAAGTGAGAGAGCAACTATGTACCCTAGAAAATATATCTTGTAATCTTCTTCCATAAGTCTTAATCATACAGTCTGCTTATAAAATATTGTATTTTTGATTAAACATTTTTTGTGCCGGTGAAACATTTTTTGTGCTGGTACGAATGTATTTATCTAATTGTGTTATAGAATAAAAGTTCTTGTGCAACAGAAAGAATATCAGCTGAGAGATATTGCTCGAAGTCAACAAGAAAAGGAAGCTCTTCGCACAGGGGCGGAACGCCTTGCAGAGAAATATGAAGAAGCCAAAACAAGCCAACAAAAGTTATTTAATAGGTACAATTAAATTAAATGTGTACAAAATCTTTGTAAAAGCTCAATTTTGAAAATGTATAAAATTAATTTTGACAAAGCCAAGATTCCAATGTTAGCACTAAATATTTGGCAACACATTTCAGAATCACCACTTTTTGTGCGAACATTTACACCCGATTGGTGTTGTTTTTTTCTCCTGACTGTGCACTCTGTTCTATTGGAGACTATAAGGATTTTAATCATATGTTATGTTCTCATCTTCAAGGCAAACATTTCTCTATAGTTGACTAATTTGATTAAAGCGTTTATTCAATCTCTCATTTGTAAGTTAATAATCATATTGATGCGAATTTAACTTAGCAAAACTGCACCACTCTTTCACAACACATCACCCCACTGTATTAACAGTTTTTGTATTCCCATAATTTCTGACTTTCATTAATTTAAAATTTCCTTCCAATTCATATAGTTGGGGGTCATCTAGCTGTAATTCATACTTTAGGTAAATTCTTTCAACATTTTCCTTTGATATGTACAGCTGTCTGATAGTTTTTGGTTTTGCATAAACATTATTCCATACCTTTTGTTTTATTCAAACATCCTGTATATTATTTGCATTTGAAGATACTTGACTGTGCCGATGACTTCTCTGTGCTCTAATGGCAAAATAACACATGTTAAGTTTAAACACATGAAATGCCTTTTGTTTAGGATTTACCTTTTTCATTTATGATATAGTTACTATGAATTAGGCCGCTTAATGTTGTGTAGTCTGTACCATTGTGCTTGCTCGTCAACTAGCAAAATTTTAAACTACATTTTGTGTATTTTTATTGATCTACTATTTATAAATTTCCATAAAATTTATAGATACATAATTAATACATTAGAAGGCAGAAATCAATGTGAGAATTATATTATTTAAAAACTTTTTAAAATTTTTATTTTCAAAGTTTTATTTTGCTTTTCAAACATAGATATTAATGTTGCTTATTTCAAATGTTTGTACTTATTTTAAAAAAAAGTTTGTTTTTTTTCCTGTGAAGTCTCAGAACTTTTTGTTCTAGAACAAAACTAAACCTTTGTGTAAAAGAAAGATATTTTACTCCACTAACTTAACCTTCCTTTTAAAGTATTAACTTAGATACACTTAGAATATCAGAGGGTCTTTGTAGAATATCTTCACACTAGCGGTCGCTCTTATTCTTTTATGTTATTTTTCAGTAATTTATATTTTTTAGCATAATATATATTTTTTAGTTAAAAACAGATTTTTATTAGTTTTAAGAGCATCTGTATTGTCCAAAAACAATTTTAAAAATAAGGTAGAATTTAAAATGGAGCCCAGTGTCAAGGTTGTTTACATCCTGCAACTAAGTTGAAAAAAATAAAAATAAAATAATGTAACCTTTCTTATTGATTTGGAACAAAAATACTGTTTAAATATATAAATGAACATATATGTATGTTAAATATATATATGAACATTTATACATATATATATATGAACAGTAATCAACTTTTTTAAATTGCAATTGGTATTTATCTGTTATATTATAAAATTTGAAAGTATAACTAAACTAATTTATTGTGTATTTCAGAATCGAGACAGTGCTCCAAAAACTCCAACAAAATTCTCCTCATCTATCAAAAGCAGAAATTAACATGAATTCAACTTTGTTGTCTTATGAAGAAAAATTGAAGGACTTTAAAGCATCTTTAGACTTGATTAAGAAAAAGCTCAAACTTCAGAATGATAAGTTGAAAGAAACTGATGAATTAGCTTCCAGTTCTAAATCAAATCTTAACAATCTTACTCTAACTGAAGTTCAAACTAAGCACATTAAAGAGCTGCTTTCTAAAGAGTAAGTGAAGATTCTGTTTAAATGAAAATTTCTTATTCTCTATCTTGCAATTACTTTAACAATCTATCAAATGTTTGTTGTAAGTAAATCTAATATTAATCTTGAAAAAAATAGTTGAAATCTTGAAAAAACAATTGAAATACGTGGATGGTTTTATATAACATTAGGCTCTTCAAATATCAGAGACCAAAATGTTTATATATGGAGTGGTTATAATTAATGTAGAAGTATTTTAGAGTCCGATAGTAAGAATATTATTAAATCAAACTCTCCCTAATTTGCAATAGATACTACTTATACTTCGAGAATTTGATTTTCAAAATAAATAAAAAAATTGTTTGGTTTTCATAACTATAGACTGAAAAGTGCTATGAAGCCAATTTTCAATTATGAGAAGCATAGCAACTACAGATAATTGACATTTTACATTCATTTTGATATTATCATAGCATATATATTCATAATTTTTAATAAGCAAACGATTGATTTCTCATATCATCTTCATAATCTTGTTTTAAGAAATGCTTACTGCATATTCGTTCATATTTAATATTAACTGGGTCATTTCGTTTGCAATGTTGAAGCCATTCTTTACATAGTTGTTCATTTACTTTTCCTTTTGTTTTTCTATCAGAATTTTTGCAAGTTGCAATTGCGCAAACTGGCATTTCGTTAATAGTTTTAAATTTTTGTAAAATTTTTGTAACTTCACTGCAAAAACTGAAAAAGTTATTATAGAAAATAAGAAATGTCTTAGATTATGTCACAAAAAGAAATGTTCCAATATTAGTTAGAGCTAGTAAAGCCGAACGCTCTGTTCTTGAAGTAAAAGTGTGAGCTTTGCGCCAAAGTGACGTCACTAGAGAAAATCAGAGGATTGGTGCGGCGAGAGTTTCTTCAAAGGAGTGAACCAGCCCTTCTATTCTCTTTAGCCCTGGGTGTCACCAGCCAGTTGTGATTTTTAACTTTTATGCATTCTTTATAGTAAAAAATACATTCATTTTTTTTATTAGTTGTACACAGTGTTACAAATAATTTAGAAGGGGTACTCAAAAGTTATAAGTTTGGGAAACACTGCCTTACAAGTACTTCATAGAACCAAGACAAATTTCGAACAACCTATCTTCTACTAGAAGTTCTGCAGACCTTTCACTTCTGCTGTGGGGAGACATAATTGCTTAAATATTTATAAAATGTCAATTTTTTGTTTTTAAAAAATCAACGTATGTCAATAACTGAACTAGCTAACTGCAATATATAACTATAACTGCAAAATTTTTGCAACTTAAAGTCTGGTTTCAAGTGGTTTTTTATTTTATTTATTTTGTAAACAACTGCAACTGCACTACAAATTGAATAACATCAATAGCTTTAGATACCATGACTCCACCTTATGATAATGAATATATTTCTGAAATTGATTAACATCAACAGCTTTAGATACCATGGCTCCACCTTATGGTAATGAATATATTTCTGAAATTAAATTGTAATCTCTAAAAACTGGAAAAAAATTGTGTATCTGATTTTCAAAGTAGATATATAAACAATATAATTTTTTTTATAAGATGCTGCACTGTCTTTAATTTATATTTTACATTTATAGGAAGTTACTTTTATGACTATCTATTTTTGTATACCTATCTTTTGTTACTTTAAATAATTTTTTTAGTTTGCAAAGTTCATAAATGTGTAATGTACTCTTGTATTTAAATATATCTGACTTTGTTTTATTTGCAGGGGGGACTCTATTTCTGAGCTCATGAAAAAGGTTAATATTGTGAAGAAACAAGTAACAGTCTGAAATGCGTATTGAGGTTTTAAGGATGTCACTGCTTTTTCATGCTTGTAAAGGAAAAAACGAGACTTAGATAAGCAAAGAATAGCTAGAAATTTTGAAGTAATTGTGTCTCTTTAGTGCTTGTAAATAAACATTTGTGTATCAACTATTTTAATTAAATGTTAATTTTTTTAAAAACAATTCTGTATGTTTCTTTTTAAAATTTCCTTTTTTCTTAATTACATAAGATAACAAATCTGATTACAAAAAAAGAAATGTTTAACTTTTTATTTTTAAAGCTTTACAGTTTTGGATTGTTTAAAATAAATTATTGTGTGTTGGGTTATTAATAAGAATACCTAATATAGGGTCCACCACTAATAAAATCTCTGTATTTTAAAATCATTTTTTAACAAAATTATTATTGACATGTTTCAAAATAAAACTTTTACTTGTTACACTTTTCAGATTTGAAAAAAAAAAAAATTCTATCTCTAGAACTCAAGAAAATTTTTGCAAAATGAACTTTGGAATTTTAAATTACCAAAGTTAAATAAGCATTAAACTGTGATTGAATATAAAATAGAATCCACTGCATAGAAACTGGGTAAAGATGAACCAATATATCGATAAAATGTCTTTTTTTTTTTTTAATAAGTTAAATTATAGGATTAAAAGAAATATTGTCAAGAAAAAAGCATAGAGCCAACTCATAACTAAATAATATTTTATTTAAAGAATGAGAAAAGTCTTAAATTTTCCCCCTTTTTTTTATTTTTTTGAATTAATAAATGAACTATAGTTTGTCGGGGGGAAAAAACTCCCCCCTCTCAGACATTCGCCTGGACATGTGACTATCACTTTTTTTTTTTTTTTTCTCTAACATAAAGGTTCGCCACCCCAGTCCTAGAGTGAGGCTACCCTCACTAAAATGCGCCATTCACCAGACGGTGAATAACACCAGACAACCTCAGACTTTGTGGCAGGAGGAGTTCTTAGTTTAGACAAACTATGATGATCTCTTTGTCCTATTTTTTTTATGCAAAACAAATGTTCCCTTTGCCATTTTGAAATGCTTAAATTCACTACAAAAAGAGGTGTTATTTTTCTATTTTTACTGTCTATAATGTTTTTAAACATTTTGTTAAAGATAAATCATTAAATAAAATATCTATTTGAAGATAAAAATTCATTGTTTTCCCTAAAAGTGTTTGTAAAATAATACCGCCATTTCAAACTCAATTTTTCGTTAATAGAACATTTACAATAAATGATTTGATTATCTCTATCATTATTATTTAATAATGAATCTAAGTGTAGTCATCATTCACTGGTCTAAATTTTTTACTTGTATCTGTGTTGTCATACATTTGCCTCTAAAATATTTATAAACCATTTATTTATTTCAGTTAATAAAAAATTCTGAAGTTACCAATTCATGGACTATCCACTAATTATATGCAAATCTATGTAACATCTGATTATGCCTACAGTTTTCATTGTTTCAGAATTTTGTTAACTTGCGTGATTTTATAGCAGTAGAAACTAAATTGAAATTTTTTTTTTTAACGTGAGTAATTTAGGGTATACATATTAACAGCATAGTTTAAAAATTTATCATTTGTCATTTAGAAATAATTAACCCCATTTAACAATTCAATAATTGCAGAAATCTATAATGAGAAACTTAAAGATAGTCCCCAAAATTATTTTTATAAAAAACATTTAGTCATGTGCAGTACTTAGGGTTTGAAATTATTGAAGCTAATTTATTGATTGAAAACTCATTAACCGAATAAGAAATTTTCGCAAAAATTTTTTTAATTCAGTAATTACTTATTTAAATTTTTTTATAAATATCCATGCTTCAATATTTTAAAATAAATTTCAGGCCTGGCAGTAACTCAATAAATGATAAATCTTTGAAGCAGCGCCAGGTTAGGGGGCTGCCAAACAACTTGACCCCAGGGCTAAAGTGAATAGAAGGGCTAGTTCATTCCGCTCTTAGAGCTGAAGCTACGATTTCCCTCGATCCGAGATCTCGGAGATCGCAAGCAAAGATATTATGAAAACTTTGTATCATTCTCTCTGTAAAAATAAATTCAACTTTTTCTTGATATTAGCTTTCAAACTTTATGCAATTAACATATTATTTCTTTTCAAAAACATAGTGAAATGTGACATAGTGTACAGTCAGCAAAAAAAAAAGATATCAACCTGAATAACTTTCATTCTAATGATCGGATTTTCACGAACTAAGTGTCAATCTTAATGGTTCCTGGGGGTGACCTCAAATATGCTAATTAATTAGCGCTAACTATTAATTAAATTACGAAATCAGACACAAAAACGTACTTTCTCTGAATAAACATGTATATATATATATATATATTTTTTTTTACATAATTGGATTCCTTATCTTCAAAATATAGGGGGTAGCCGCAATCAGGGAAATGTGGTCCCCATAGTTTGGTCAGGAGAATTGATTCAAAGTTTGGACCCCTTAATGTTAATTTCGCTTTTTGCGTTTTCAGTCATATCTTAAAAACTAATGAAGCAATTCAAACAAAAATTGCACCCACTCATAAAACTCATTTACCCAAAGATAATTTCATGAAAAAAATTATTTTAAAAAAATATTTATTATTTCTTATTATTTAATTAAAGTAAGGATGAAAAAATGTTGAATTATAAGGTATAGATTTTTTTTTTATACCATTTTAATCAACATATTTTTCAATTGAAAAATCTGAAGTTTCAACTGTTTTTATTTATTAGAATGTGAGAAAAATTAAAATTAATTATTTTTAAAAAAATAATTTGGCGACAATGAAGAAATAATTAAATGGGGCGATTAATATTAAAATGTGATAAACTTACGAGGAATTTGACTTAGCGCGCATAGCGTAAAATTTCATTCATATTTTTTTCACTAATAATCGCTTGCTAATCTTTTTATTTTTATTTTTTTAAAACTATAAAATACAATGTTTTTTTTTTTTAGTCGTCTAGAATTCTATTTTCAATTAAAGTAAAGAAATTTGAATAAAACATTTTATTGAATAAAAAATATTTTATTCAGCGAATGTCTAGTTTTTTAAAAGATTGTGCTTACAGCAGATTGTGCTTATTTAATGCGATTATTTTTTGATTTTGTTTTTCAATAACTGATACAATTCCATTAATATACTTGCGTATGCTTAGATTTGGAATAATATATTTATCAATTTCTTGAATATATATTTTATAAATATTAATTGTTGTAGTTGTTGTTACTTATTCCATTTGGCCCAGAACAAGGCTAGACCAAGTCCAGAAGACCATTCACCGACAGAAAATCAAATACCATCGCCGAATCCTCCAAAATAAAATTTCTCTCCAGTCCCATACAGGACAGCAAATGATCAGGTGCAGCCTGGTGCGCATTACATTTTAGGCATACAGGGAAAGTCTTTTGACCCTGATCAAATGTTAGTCCGCGGGTATGACCACTGATTAGTCTTGTGATAGCTGTCTGCAGTTTTCTATCACCCTTTAGCTTCAGGGCAGACTAGGTGGAATCCTCCAAGTCCTATTTTTGTCGGCCTTTACTTTTGCATACATTATAGATTTCATCGTATGTTAGAAGGCCGCTACGATCTATAGGATCATTGGAGCCCTCCTTGGCCAGTTCATCGGCCAGATCATTAAGGTGAAGGTTTACGTGGGAGGGGATCCACTGAAGATGTTTATCATTGTAAGAAGAGTAAGTCTTCAAATATATAAATTAATATAAATATTAATAAAAATACGTAGTCAGCATTTTTAATGATTTTAAAACTTCTTTACATCTTATATATCGCTTTAATCTTAAAATAAATTTGTAAATTAGTCTGTGCGTGTTTCGCAGAATTATTTTTCTAACTTTTTAATTGAATTTTAATGCAAAATCTTATTTTTTATTCTACCATATATATTATTTTCCAATAATATACTAATCAATCGTTTTAGTACTTTAATTTATGTTTTCCTTTAAAATAAAATTACTTTTTAAATTATTGCTAAGTTCTTATTGAAAGAAAACTTAGAATTATTGCCAGCTATCTGAGAATTAGATCTTGTTAAGAAATTAAAAATATTCTACTGATCACACACAATATCATTCGATGCAGAACAGCTGACTATTTACTAAGAATACTATTGTTTATGAAAAATGAAGATAAATTATTAATTTTCTTTTTTTTTTATTGTTTCTTATTTATTCCAGTAATGAAAAGTAAATGCGTATGTGTGCAGAGCGAAAAAATACAACAGATTGTTTTGTTTTTTAAATGAACAAAAAACTATGGACATACAATTTTATTTCGACATTGAAAGTTATTCTTGTGCGCTAACTTAAAGTAAGTTACCCTTTTGTTTTAAAAAGTTGAAAATATTTGCTTAAAAAGTTGTTTATATGATTTTTCAACTTTTGCACAGTTCAAAAAAATATTGCTATAACAGGAAAATGTTCGATGTGCCTTGTTTTGCTAAACAACTACAAAAATTAAAAATTGTAAAAAGATTCGAAAAACGTGCTATTTTTAGAATCATCATCTCAAAAATTGTTCTTTTCCTCCATTTGACTTTTTTCTACTTAAATAACTTATAATCATAGTTTTAACACACGTTTTGAAGAAATTATGAATACAAATTTCTCTTAATATTTCGTAATAAAAAAACAAGAATATTAATGGTTCATTTATAATTGTTTCATTGCACCGAAGTAGTTAATTCTTTTCGTAAAAATAGGCCTTACAACTATTTAACTTAGATTCTTTGGACTAGGTGTTGCTTCATGTATGTCTTTCGAGATTGAAATTTCAAAGATAAAATGTAAAAATTACAAGAATGCGTAAGCTGGTTTCAACTAACAAAAAAAGGGACAAAATCGTTGGCAAAAGAAGTTATCTAATGAAAAGAGTGTCAGAGTTAAAAAAGTATTGTAAAAACTGTAACAATTGTTACTCTTGTTTAATTAAGGGTATTATAAACCTAATTTTCTTTTAATCATATTTTTTAAAGAACTAACGAAAGGAGTGTGTAAATAACATAAACTCTTTTTACTGCAAACTAAGTTTACTTAATATTATTTGCAAATCTTATGAAGTGCAAATTCTTGACTTGCGCCTTAAAATAAAGTTTTATTTTAATCGTAGTTGAAGGAGTACGGATACGTAGTTAAAGGAGGTATGTGACGTTCGGAAAAAAAAGTCGTGTGATAGAGATAGTTTTAAACAGAACGAATTAGTTCTTTTGGTTGAATTGCTGACAATATCATTACAGCATCTTGGTTAACAAGTGCCATGAAAGAAAGTTCTGAACTTAAAATATGGATTTTAATATATTTTCCTATTTACATGCCTTCTTGATCTCCGCACCGTTTTAATATTCTGTAAAGCATAAAATGAAATAATGTTGAATAAAAAGAGAGATTTCAAATGAAATATTTTATTTTCCTTAATCTGCTACATTTTAGATTTTCAAATTCATGACTTTTCATGTCTAATTCCAAGAACTTTTCATGACTTAATGAAGTTACTATTTTCTCCGACAAAAACAGAATAATAAATTTATAAAGCATTATAATCACATTAATTAAAATGATAGGTATAACCAAAACTATTATACTCTGCATCTTCATATTTATTGATTTTAAATTTAAAAAACAGAGTAAAGAAAGAGCTGAAGCAATAAAATAGCTGAAAAAAATAATAGCTGAGCAAATATTTTTCTTTCTTTTTTTCTGCAGAATTATATTCTAAAGTTACTTTTCTTTTTCATCAGAAATGAAAGAAATACTACTGATTTTTCTGTTCTCATTTCGGAATTAAAAAAAATTGCCAATGACTGACTTGCTTCAGCTTGAATTTTGAATTGATAAAAAAAAAAAAAAAGATGAATAATAATAATTCTGAAATCACATAAGTTTAAAAGATACTTTGCTCTAGAAATGATGTTTTTTCTTTTATTTTTCGAAAGAGCAGCATAATTTTTAAAGAAAGTGATGCTCCTCACACTATTGTATTGATATGTTTTGCTTTGGCTATATTGATACAATATTAGACATCACTCTTTTTTGCAGATATAATCCTGTGAGCTGATGAAAAGATTATATCTTTTATTTTCCGGATATTTTTAGAATTTTTTTTTTCTTTTTTAGGAATTTTTTTCTACGTTTTTTTTATTTTTATTATTATTTTTCTTTTTTTCTCCCTTTTTTATTGTTCTGTAATTTTCCCCGTGTTTTTTTTGTATTTATTATGATATATATATGTATATATATATATATATATATATATATATATATATATATATATATATATATATATATATATATATGTATGTATGTTACCGGCAAAGTATGAAACGCAGGCATTGTATAGAATGCCTGCCGTTTTTAGGCAAAGTATGAAATGACCCAATTTCATGGGTTTACGACTACTAATGTTCAACTCCGTAGCCTTGTAATTTTCAACCAATCTAGAAAACAAGGAAACTCCTGAATCAGTAGCCCCAGAGGTATTGATTTGTTATGGGAACATGGAGGACTTTGAGACTCGACAGATTTAACGTGCATCAGTCACCATATACTACACGGGGAGTCTTCAGCCGGCAAGGGTCGAACCCACGACCTCTTGGACATGGGCCCAGCGCCCTACCGACCAGGCTATCCCGGCCTGATGAGGTTATTATGAAAATGATGTTCATGTTACTGTGAATGACCGAAATTGGTGGGTTTTTTTATTTCACCGGTGAATGTTGACAATCACATAGTCGCTTTGGTGAATGTCTGAAATATTTATTACATCCGATTCGATATAAATTTATTTGTGGATATAATGTCATTTATTCGGTATTTTAATACTTACTGATGATAGATTCGAAGAAACATCAGTGTTTGGAGAATCGGGCAAATGTATACCGGACAGTGGCACTGAACCTTAAAAAAACTTCAG
Source organism: Parasteatoda lunata (assembly GCA_949128135.1). Lineage (NCBI taxonomy): Eukaryota > Metazoa > Arthropoda > Arachnida > Araneae > Theridiidae > Parasteatoda > Parasteatoda lunata. The sequence continues at coordinate 20,148,443 of OX421978.1, forward strand.
TGTAGGGTATGCCGGGCAAATGTATACCGGGCAGTGGCACTTAACTAGACCTAGTATATATTTCGGACATTTACCAAAGGTCTAGCCATACTAGGTCTAGTTAAGTGCCACTGCCCGGTATACATTTGCCCGTTATATCCTTCACTGATGCTTTTTTAAGGTTCAGTGCCACTGCCCGGTATACATTTGCCCGGTATACCCTACACAGATGTTTTTTTTAAGGTCGAGTGCCATTACCCGGTATACATTTGCCCAGTATACCCTACACTGATGTTTTTTTCAGGTCAAGTGCCATTGCCCGGTATACCCTACACTGATGTTTTTTTAATGTTCAGTGCCACTGCCCGGTATATCCTACACTAATGTATTTTTTAAGGTCAAGTGCCATTGCCCGGTATACCCTACACTGATGTTTTTTTAAGGTTCAGTGCCACTGCCCGGTATACCCTACACTGATGTTTTTTTAAGGTCAAGTGCCACTGCCAGGTATACATTTGCCCAATACTCCAAACACTGATGTTTCTTTTAATCTATCGTCAGTAAGTATTAAAGTATCGAATAAATGTAATCTATCGTCAGTAAGTATTAAAATATTGAATATATCCACGAATAAATTAATATCAAATCGGATGTAATAAATATTTCGGACATTCACCAAAGCGACTATGTGATTGTCAACATTCACCGGTGAAAGTCGACATTCTCCAGATCTCGGTCAGTATCAGAGATTTATTTCATACTTTGCCTAAATAGCATTTGGCATTCTATAGAATGCCTAGGCAATCTGTGAAATATAAATCATTTCATATTTTGCCGGTAACACATACGCACGCACGTACACATATTATATATATATATATATATATATCAAAATGCCATATAACATTTACTAAGTTTTACAATTTTATCGAAAATAAATACCGTGAATTCTTCAAAATTTTGCGATTATGCATCAGAACAGCTATCTTTTTTCAAGTCCTCCTTTGCTTGATCAATTTTTTTCTTTCCCTTACCTAAGAAACTCGAAGTGAGGTGCTAAAGCAATTAACCCTACAACTCTTCATAAATTTATAATAACTTATGAAAATTTATTTTTAATTCAAAACTGTCATGCAAATGACGTTAAAACAGCTTTAAAAAATAAATAATATCAGATAAAAAGTTCAACGACAAGATTCTAATATCTAGGAGAAGCAAAAATAATTTATTAATTGATTTAAATTTCCATTTTTAAAGGATATTAAAAAATCAAAAACAATTTGTTTTCGTTGCCCAGAAAGCAACTCGAAAAATTCTTTTGGTTGCTTAGCAACGAGAAGCACTATGTTTTCCTGTCTTGTCATTCATTCAGTTTCTATGGTTGTTATAAGTCATTTCCCCTTCTATGGCGAGGTAATTTGGCATATTTTTAAACCTTCCTCAGATATATAAATCCTTATTGCGACAAGGGCGGCGCCAGTAGGGGGTCAGGGGGGCAATTGCACCCCTGTCGGGCATGCCCAGCCCCCCCATCGGGAAAATTTTAAAGTCTCCTCAGGAAAATAGTCTGGTCACATTTTTTTCTAAATTAACTCAAAAATTCATTTGCAAATGCTTAATAAAATTTTTTGTAGTTGACTTTTTAGTTTTTATTTATTTATTTTTAAGAATTAGTAACAAAAATTAGTAAAATATATTGTAAATTCTATGTAATTGTAGTTTCACTGCACTACTCATAACTTTGCCATACATTGTTAAACTAAAGATGGGATGCGATTAGATATGGGTGAAATTGACGACTTTTCGAAATCCTTTCCCCCTCCCTGCAGACACATCTTCATTTTCTTGGAAACTTATCTTTCAAACTGCTTTTCTTTCTTCTGTAGAACTGAGAAAAGGACAATCACACCTCTTTTCTGGGGGAAAAACTGACAAAAGCCTGGGGGATAGAAAGAGAGGCAGGTCCCCTTCTTTAGGAATTCTTTTTTATGTAATGTGTTCATCAATGGTTTATGGGATCACATAATTGCTTTTTGAAATTTTGAAGCGAAATGAAAGTATAAGAATAAAAAAAAAAAATTTTAATTTTTAAATCTTTTTTTTTTTTTTTTTAATACTTTTAAATGAGGAAAATCACTTACTTATTCGGATTCAAGGTTTATAGTATTTTAATCAACGCAATAAATATGCAGTTGGAAAAAAAGAAAAACAATGACCAAATAATTTTTTTTAAATCATTTTCTTAGTAATAAAAAGATTGCTGATTGATTAAGAAAAACAATTAAACTGTTCGTATTCAATATCGTAAAATATATATTAATCAACATAACAGATTCTCATTGACTTATTTTATGTACAGTGTATGAAATGGAAAAAGGGAACACCTTGATTAACTTTTGATTTAATCATATTTTCACCTTCAAAGAGTCAATACCATATTTTAAGTTACGAAAATAAACAGAAAAGCGCATTCTGCTCTGGATAAACATTCAAGTTTGTCTAAAGTTTTAGGTTTTTACTTTTCAAAACGGGGAAATAGCCGCAATCTGGAAGATATGGTCTGAAGTTATGGCAAGGAGAGGGTTGGAAAGTTTGGGTCCTTTAATTTTAACTTAACTCCTCGATTATAGTCCATTATCTCGAGAACTTTTTTAGTGTATTGAAAAATGTTTGCATAAAATTAAAAAAAACATTTTATATACAAATTTTTAAGCAAAAATAATTTTAAATAATTATTTTTTATTAGTTTATTAAATAATTGTAAAATATATTGAATTGTATGATCTACATATTTTGACATCCTTTTAATTTCAAAATACAAACTTTCAGAACAATCGATCTATTAGTTTGTGAGTTATCAAATTTTAAAAAAGTCAGTCTGCTTAAAATTTTATTTATCTCGAATTATTCACCCGATTTCATTCAAATTTTGTATTTTACAATTTAAAATTATCTTCCATAAAATTATATAAAAATTTTACTATTTTATCTTGCTATTTTATTTTATCCGTCGTTGAACAACCGACCCAATATTCGGGTTTCCGACTACTAATGTTCAACTCCGTAGCCTTGTAGTTTTGAACCAATCCAGAAGACAAAGGAACTCCTGGATAAGTACCCCCAGAGGTCTTGATTTGTTATGGGAACATGGAGGACTTAGCGACTCGACAGATTTAACGTGCATCAGTCACCATTTACTACATGGGGATTTCAAAAATCGGGATTCAGAATTTTTCCAACGCATATTATAAATATAAAAAATATTAAATATTTCATAAATATTTAAAAAAATATTTTTTGCATGGCATTCCCTTTGGAAAAACGAATTTTTGCAATTGTATGAAAATTGTTTCGATTCAATCAAAACGTAAAACGCTCTTGAGATATGACGAGGTTGAGATATTATCCTCATTAACAATGAGCTATTATTTCGAAGATATTACTATGCAATTATACTATGAAATTAACAAAAGAGGCCAAAATAAAATACGTTTTTATTTATTTATATCTGATATTAATATTGAAAGTGAACATCATTTCACCTTATTTTCCTCTTTCAATCATAATCGTTAAAATTATCAAAGCATATATACATGGATAACCACCAGCTAAATTACCTTTCTTTATAAAAAAGAAAAATTATTTTGCTATTATCAGCAATATTGACATATACTTCAAATGAATGTAAAATTGACCCACCGGAATAAATTTTAATCTTAAGTTCGGCTCCTCATGTTCTAAGACTCATTCCTAATGGTTCGAGAGGGTGACATCAAATATACTAATTAATTAGTCCAAACGATATTTTAAGATAGGAAATAAGACATAAAAACGTTATCCGATTAAACATACTTTTTTTTCGACGGATTTCTGACCTCCAAAATATAGTAGTTTCAATCTATAAATATTGTTTTAATAGTTTTTTTTCAGGAACGCGCTTGAAAGTTAGGACCCTTTAATGTCAACTTTAATTTTTGCGTATTTCACTATATCCCAATTTTTTTTAAGCGAATTGAAAAAGTTTTGCATACAATTCCAATCAGATCAATCAATTTCTATTCGTTTTTCTAAAGATAATTTCATGCAAAATAAAACTTTTAGTAAACATTTATTTTTGCTTTATTTAAGGGAAGTCGAGAAACTTAAGAAATGTAAGTTGTACAATTTTTTCATCATTTGCAATTTTAAATGTCAAAATACAAAATTTAAGCAAAATCGGTCAAATAAGTCCTGAGAAATAAAAAAGAAAGTCTTTTTTTTCGAAATTTTGTCCCCTAACTTCATAATTTTTAGTGTTCATTTTTTGTGACTTAAAATTCGTAACTATAAAAGCAAAAGCAAATTTAAATCGTAGAGGAAATAATGTTACAATAATTAATTAACTGTGTGAAAGGTTATTCGTTGCAGGTGTATGTCAATATGTAAAAAGCTTCTGCAGGGCGAAACAGAAATCTTGGTAGAAAGTGTGCTTTCAGCTTTGCAGAGAAACAAAAACATAGGCAGACCAACAGCAGCCATGAGTGGCAATTTTTAAAAAAAATGTAAGTTAGTTAATATTCGTTTCTCGGACGCAAATTTAAAATTTGTAAATTGAAAAATAATTACAAATTTATGCTATAATTTTTTAATCTTATATTTTAAGCCGATGGACTTACTCTTTTTTTCAAATGGAGAAATTAGAATTTTGCCGGACATAGATGTTCACTTTAAAAGCATCTTTGAAAAGAAAAAGGAATCGCAAGGAGAAATTTTTACCTTGTTTTTATTTACAATATATATTAACATCGACTCCCCTGATTAAAATAGCCCTTTTTTTGTCCGTAAAATTATACTACGTAACAATTAAAAAAAATTCGAATTTTACAATTTTATGGGCATAACCATTTCGAAGTTCGTTCAAAACGGGGCATGATATCTTTAGATAGAATACGTGGATGCGAAAAATGTACTTAAAACTTTATTTACAAAACATTTAAATAATTCGAAAGCCAATCGATGAATATAAAAATAACATTTTATATCAAAATGTTTTGTTAAATGTGCATGAAATTTCAAATTTTTATTAAGGAATAACTTTTACGTTATAAGAGTAAGAAGCGTAGAAATTTTTTGAAATAGAGTTTACTGCTACAACTATTTTTCTTTATTACAGAAGTAATTTTTACGCTTACAATGTATGGTAAATTGCACCATACAGTGCAAAATACATCGATAGCAGAAAGAAGAAAAGAATTAGATTTAAATTTACACATTAAAAGGAATCTGCACATTATGGTATCAATATTAGTGATTTTAGATTTTTAGAAACATTTATTTATTATTATTTTTTTTTTTTTGAAAAATATGATGTGAGAAAAAAATGTAAAGTATAAAATTCGTTTTAATTTAAATATTTTGAATTCATTTGTTTGAGCCCCCCTGTCGGGAGAGACTTGACCCCTCGTCGGGCAGAGTCTGGCGCCATCCTTGTATTGCGACCCAACTTACAACCCATTTTTTTCGAAATTTTGTCTATCCCCCCTATTTCGAGGGTCAGGGTTCCAAATATGTAAAAAAAAATATATGTTTATTCAGAGAAAGTACGTTTTTGTGTCTGATTTCGTAATTTAATTAATAGTTAGCACTAATTAATTAGCATATTTGAGGTCACCCCCAGGAACCATTAAGATTGACACTTAGTTCGTGAAAATCCGATCATTAGAACGAAGTTATTCAGGGTGATATCTTTTTTTTTTGCGGACTGTACATCTGTGAAATATGATCCCTATAGTTTAGTTAGGAGAGTAATCCAAAGTTTGGACCCCCCTAATGTTAATTTTATTTTTTGTCTATTTCACTATATCTCGAGAACTTTTTAAGCGAATTGAAAAACCTTTGCACAGCTATAAAATTCGTTTAACAGAAGAGAAATCCATACAAAAAATAAATTTTAGTAAATAATTACTATTTTTTATTTTATTTAACAATGGTAGAAAAAATTTTGAAATGCAAGGAATAGAATTTTCTACCCCATATTAAAATATCTAATTTTACATGGCAAAATACAGAATTTGAGTGAAATCGGTGGAATAGTTCCTGAGAAATCAAATGTTAAAAAATTCGTTTTTTTTTTTTTTTTTTTTTAAAAATATTTATTCAAAGAAATTACTTTTTTGCGTCTACTTTCGTAACTTAAAACATCATCAGCACAAATTCATTAGCATATTTGAGTTCACCCCCTCGAGCCATTAAGATGGAGTCCTAACATGATAAGATTCGATCATTAGATCAAAAGTTATTCATGGTGGTCCGGTTTTTTTTTTTTTTTATTTGCTCACTGTGCATGCTAACCTGTATGCCAAATGAACTCTTAATTTAGTATGAATTTGTTAAAATAAATTTCAATATTTTATGTAGAAAATACTCCTATTTTTCTTCAAAATGTAATTTAAATTTAAGTTTTTCTTCTAATTCTCCTTGTATTTTTTGAGAAATTAGGACTATAAACAAGACTGAAAGGTTAATTTCCAGAATAGTTAGTAAGATTAGATAATTTCCGAGATCTTATTATATTTTATGTTAACAAAAAAAAATATCTATTCATTCTTATAATATATATTTTTTATATATATTATAAGAATGAATGGAATATTTTTTTCTTTCCCAGAAATATTTTAATTTAAAATATAAGAAGCAATTTTCTGCGGCGTTATGTCTACACCAGCGTGATCATTCAAGGAATTTAAAAAAAGAATAAATATAGATTCCCTTTACCAAATTGAGCTAAGGGCACAATAGCCCGAGTCAGGGCCGGGATAGCCTGGTCGGTAGGGCGCTGGGCCCATATCCAAGAGGTCGTGGGTTCGATCCTCGCCGGCCGAAGACTCCCCGTGTAGTAAATGGTGACTGATGCACGTTAAATCTGTCGAGTCTCAAAGTCCTCCATGTTCCCATAACAAATCAATACCTCTGGGGGTACTGATCCAGGAGTTTCCTTGTCTTCTGGATTGGTTCAAAATTACAAGGCTACGGAGTTGAACATTAGTAGTCGTAAACCCATGAAATTGGGTCGGCTGTTCAACGACGGTTATAAAATAAAATAAAATAGCCCGAGTCGAAGGCCGGGATAGCCTGGTCGGTAGGGCGCTGGGCCCATATCCAAGAGGTCGTGGGTTCGATCCTCGCCGGCCGAAGACTCCCCGTGTAGTAAATGGTGACTGATGCACGTTAAATCTGTCGAGTCTCAAAGTCCTCCATGTTCCCATAACAAATCAATACCTCTGGGGGTACTGATCCAGAAGTTTCCTTGTCTTCTGGATTGGTTCAAAATTACAAGGCTACGGAGTTGAACATTAGTAGTCGTAAATCCATGAAATTGGGTCGGCTGTTCAACGACGGTTATAAAATAAAAATAAAATAGCCCGAGTCGCGAAAGCGTTTTTCGACTCTGAGGATAGGAATTCAAACAATGCAAATCCTATTAGCGGGACTTTGCTGATAAAGCAAAAGATTTTACAGCTTTGTTGAAGATTGGGAGTTTGAACCCGAGCTCTGGGCAGCTCGAAAAGTTTATGATTAGGCATTACATCGTTTTTCGATTCTCCATGGAAAAAATTTCTATAATTAAGTGTGTGTGAACAAATGATTACTTAAACCCTACTCAATTTGCCTCGGGGATAGTGTGAAAACAATGCTGACGTAATGGGTTTGTGTTTCAGTTGTCTTCCTTATGAGACTTATGACGTTCTAAGATGAAAATTGCACAGCAGGCAAAATAAGCAAAGAAAAATTGCCCTTGTTGTGATTGGCGGTCGAAATGGGCTGCAGATGGCGTAGAGCAGAACTCTTTACCTATGGCAACACTTTTCATGCTTTCCCGATTAGCATGTGGAAAGTCATAGAGGAAGGAAGTACGTTAGTTTCTCTCTTGATTTTCATATAGATTAAAATCTTTTACGTTGGAAAACTATATGGAACTGAAAACTACATTAAACATAGTTCTAACGAAAAACATCATGGAAATTTAAAAAATATTTTTCTTCAATAAAAAGGAAAAATATGGGAGAGGGGACAAAGGCATGCAACCGGTCTGTCCCAAGATGGCGTATGCGAGTATAGCTCGGGTCGCAGCATTTTTTTAAAGATTTTATAACGAAATTAGAACTTTACATGCTAAAAAATCAAAAGTGACAAATCTTTGTGGATAATTGTGCTGCGCAATGAGATCAAAGTAAATTTATAGCTATAAAATTGCAATTTCTGCCTCTAGCAGGGCTGGATTACCCATTAGGCCAGACTAGACCATGGGCAGGGGCCCGCTTAAAAGTGATTTTTTGAAAACAAATTTTAAAAAATTAAGATAAACAATGATTTTTCAAAATTTTATGATTATTTTTTAGTTCTAATTTAATGAAATAAAGCAAAATGTAATTTATTATTATTTATTTTAATTTTAAATATGCTTTCTTAAATGAAAAGATATATAAATACTTTTATATTTGAATAAAAAAAAAATATACGAGAAAATTTTTTTTTATCTAAGGGCCTCAAAAATTTTAATGGCCTAGGGCCCCGTGTACGCTTAATCCGGCCCTGGCCTCTAGACACAACGGCTGATGGATCAGGGCATCATAAAGAGCTTTATAAGCTGCTTTATCGTAAGGGTCTATAAAACAATAAGCGATATCTTGTAATCTTGATGCGCTTGAAGCAACGAGTAAGAATGGGGGGGGGGGCTTGAAGTCATAGGGCTGAATTCCAGTGCTCGGAATAATGGCGTAAGTGAGATAACGTTAAAAAGTTCTTCCCGAACGCGTGTTTTTTTTTTTTCTTCTAAAAAAGAAGAAGAAAGAAATCAACAATGAGAGAGAAACTTATATCATAAAACTTAATAAAACAGATAATGAGTATGCAAATTTTATAATCTTTCAGGACGACATTTCTGCTGTTTGTGGCGAAAATCCAAATGAATAATTTATAAAATCAGTCTGGGATAAGATTTATGGAAGCGATGGAGAAAAAGAAAGTATAATAGCTCAAGCTCCAAGCATTATCAGAAGACTTGGAGTCACTTAAAGTTCTACAATGATTCATAGATAGCTGAGAAAATGCTGGTGCTATTTTTTGCATCTTCAAAGAATTAAATGATTTGTTATATACAGAGACTCAAAAGTGTTTAATTCAACGGAAAATGCAGGTTACTCGATGTCGTGAACTACTATAAAGCGGGGGAGCCATCCCGTCTGTATATAATTAAAATTGTGTTGTTGTAGTTCATTTACGTTGTTGTAGTTCATTTAAGTCGCACTAGAGTTGCACGATTGGCTATTGGCGCCTGTCAGGAAAACATTTCTGAGGATGATCCGAAGACATACCATCACAATTTTGATCCTCTGCAGAGGGGATGGCACCTCATGCTTTAGTAGCCCGGTGACCTGCACGCGAAGTCGAGCACTCTACGGTAGAACAGTTTAACATGGATCAATACCGCCCACTCCCGGTCCCTACGCAGACTAATCCAAGTGGTCACCCACCCGCACACTGACCGCAGCCAAATCAAAATTGTTATAATGCGTCTTAGGATTATCCTCAGATACGTTTTACAGATTATCACAAATGCCCATTTGCAGCTTTTGAGCTATGTATATAAAGCATAGCTGCTGCAGTACCGATGACTTCTGGCAGCATTCTCAACGAATGTGGTAGCTGCACCTCCAATCGCTGTCGAAGAAATCTGAAAATTCATTGTGAGATTGATTCTTTATACGTCAATCTGAATGTCGACTTAATATTAGTTCCAGTCATAATATACCTTAAAATAGTTATTTAATGTATTTAACTGAAATAACTGCAACTGCAAATAGATTGTTTTGAATGCCGGACATTAATAAGTGTTTGTGCTTGGTGTCATTATTATTAATAAAAAGTTTATTGATATTATAGTTATTGCAATAATCTTTTCAAAAATGGCTCAATTTGATGGTCATGCTGCGAAAAGACAAAGAACGGACAATGATGCTAAAAGGGTAAAATAAATATTCGTTTGTAAAACATGCCATTGCGCCATTTTCAATTAATTGCTTGTACAATTTTTTTGCTGCTAGTCTAACTTTTATGTGTTATTTTCTTTTCTTTTTTAATATTAAACTTGCTTATGTTTATGATTTATTCTTTTAATATTTGCTTAAATGGTTAACTCTTAGTTCCAGCTTGGTGTGCAGTCTTGGCACAGTTCTAGGAAAGACATAATTAATTTTTGAAAAATGTAAATTCTTAAAATATGTTGCATGAATATTAAAGAACGTAGCATTAACTTACTCTAAAACAAAAGAAAATTTCATATGTTTATTGGCCGGGAATTGTTTTTAGCAATGCTTGTTAAAACAATTCCCAGGACAACAGCCAAATTAGTTTTCCAGGGGATATTTCGTTTTTTAAAATCAACTGAATTGAAAATAGTTGGGGATATTTCCGTATCGTGATTTGTCACGCTAACTATATTCGCAAAGGTACCAAATAGATTTTAAACTTGTAATGTTTTCAAAAAAATATGTAAATGTTTGTGCAGGAGTGAATACGAGTGATACCTTTTGAGTTGGTCCCTTTCTGCAATGTTTTTTTTTTTTTAGTTCTTTGGAGGCCGTTGCCCGAAGGGTGCCAAAACTTGGCTTCTGTTGAACCGTCCACTGCTTTATATATCCATTGAGACTTCGGATACTGTATCAATTAGATGATGTGTTTCTGAAACAAGCGTTTTTATACTAATGTTATTTAGCACTAATGATGTATGTTTTTGCATTAACAATTGCTGTTAAGTTTCTTATAAATGAATATATGCCGGGCAAAAGTATAATTACAATCATTTCGACAAAGTTTTTAAGTAGTTATTTTGCTTACCATTATTACATATATTGCATATAGATAGAATAAAGCTTTAAAAGTAATAGTTTTTTAAATAAACGTGAAACTACTCAGAATCTGCCAACTCAAGCTTACTGGTACAGTCAGCAAAAAAAAAAAGATATCACCCTGAATAATTTTCGTTTTAATGATCGGATTTTCACGAACTAAGTGTCAATCTTTATGGTTTCTGGGGGGGACCTCAAATTTGATAATTAGTTAGTGCTAACTATTAATTAAGTTACGAAATCAGACACAAAAACGTACTTTCTCTGTATAAACATATATTTTTTTTGCATATTTGGATTCCTTATTCCTTGGTCAGGAGAGTTATTCAAAGTTTGGACCCCTTAATGTTAATTTCACTTTTTGCGTTTTCAGTCATATTTTAAAAACTAATGAAGCAATTCAAAAAAATATTGCACCAACTCATTTACCCAAAGATAATTTCATGAAAAAAATAATTTTTAATAATTATTAATTATTTTTTATTATTTAATTAAAGAGAGGATGAAAAAATTTTGAATTATAAGGTATGGATTTTTTTATACCATATTAATCTACATGCTTTTCAATTGAAAAATCTAAAGTTTCAACTGTTTTTATTTATTAGAAGATGAGAAAAATTAAAATTAATTATTTAAAAAAAATAATTTGGCGACAATGAAAAAATGATTAAATGGGGCGATTCATATTAAAATGTGATAAACTTACAAAGAACTTGATTTAGCACGCGTGGCGTAAAATTTCATTCATATTTTTTTCGCTAATAATCGTTTGCTAATCTTTTTATTTTTATTTTTTTAAACTATAAAATACAATGTTTCTTTTTTAGTCCATGAAAAATCTATTTGAAATTAAGTGAAGAAATTTGAATAAAACATTTTATTCAACGAATGTCGAGTTTTATAAAAGCATGCTTTTGATAGAAAATGATTATACACCAGATTGTGCTTATTTAATGTGATTATTTTTTAGTTTTTTTCTCTCAATAACTGATACAATTACAATAATATACAATACGTATGAATAGATTTGGAATAAAATATTTATCAGTTTCTTGTATATATTTTTTATGAATATTAATAAAAATACGTAGTAAACATATTTAAGCATATCTCACATCATCGCAAATTTCTCAACATCTTATATATCGTGTTAGACTTAGACTTAGAGGTTGGGCAGCTCTGACGAGCAGGGCACATCGACCAGAGGTCTATTGTACCCAAACCCTAATCATGATTAGCAAGAAAGCCCTATAGCTGTAATAAAATTCAGCAGACACCTTACAGGAACCTCTTGCAGTTCCCAGGCTTTGACGCAGTGCTGTCCTAAGTGCTCAAATCTTTGAGCGGAATAGTAATCACAATCACAAAGTATGTGTCGTGATGTTTCTTCTTCTAAATGACAACCCCGACAAATAGGATTGGATTCAATACCCATAATGTGTAGGTGTCTCCTGAGGATACAATGACCAGTAAGAAGACCAATGATCTTCCTTATACTGTTTCTATTAAGCTTTAAGAGCTCCTTTTGACGTATGCTAGGACAGTCTCGATTCAGCTCCTTAGCTTGTCTTTGACCGTCAGCAGCGCGCCATTGCTCATGGGCAATCTTGCCGTAGAGCTTGAATATGGTTGCCCTAAATGAGGAGGGAGAAATTCCCAGTGCAGGTTCAGGGCCCCAGAAAATTGCATTAGAGCCAGCCCGTGCTGCTTCATCAGCTAACTCATTTCCACCAATACCCATATGTCCAGGTACCCAATGCAGGGATACCTTGTTATGAGCGGACAGGTCGCAGAGGACCGAGAAGCATTCCCACAATAACAGAGAGGTGAATTTACACCTTGCCTGTGATAGGAGAGCAGCCTGACTGTCAGAACAGATGCGGATAGTCTTATTTTGATATCTCATGTCTATGCATAACTTGCAGCACAAGATAATGGCATAGACCTCAGCCTGAAAGACAGTGGCATAATTTCCCAGGGGAAAGTGAAGTTTGGTACCGTCATTGGAGCAGTAGATTCCAGCTCCTGATTTGGTGCCAATCTTAGAACCATCAGTGTACCAAATTAGGCATTTGCCTTTAAGCCACCGAGGAGAGTTGAACCATTCATCTCTAGTAGGAAAATGGATCTTGAAGGGTTTATGAAACGCGTATCTTAGTGACATAAGGTCACTAGGCATAATAGAAGTGGGTATTCCCATCACTTGTGAAACAAGATGTCCCCAAGACAAGTGCCTGGAATACTCTTTCCATAGGCCAAGGTTCATAAGACGCTTTACGCCTGTTTGAGCGTCAACCTCAATGCGTAAATTCAAAGGAAGAAGCCCGAGTAAGCTCTCAAGAGCAGCTGTAGGAGTGGTCCTGAGACATCCTGACAGGGCTACACAGACCATTCTTTGAATTTTGTTTAGATTGGTTCTTGCGGAACTCAATCTAGTCCTTGACCACCAGGCGACTGCGCCATAAGTGATTATAGGACTAATGATCATTGAGTAGATCCAGTAAACTATTTTGGGGGACAATCCCCAGGTTCTACCAATAGCATTTCTACAGGACCAGAAAATCTTTCTGGCCCTGTTGGTACAGTAATCAAGTTGATGGCCCCAATTTAATTTGGAGTCAAAGTAAACCCCGAGAAATTTGACTTTCTCTTTGAGTTCCAATTTATGGTTCAGGTAGTATACATTACCTAGACCAAGTTGCCTTTTTCGTGTGAAGGCTACATAGCTTATCTTGGATGGATTGACAGATAAGCCTGATTCAGAGCACCATCTAGCTACTTCTAGAAGTGCATTATTCATGATATCAGAGACTGTTTTTCCATGTTTACCTCTGACAACAATAACACCGTCATCAGCATACCCGATACAGGGAATGCCGAGAGTAGTTAACCGAACTAGCAGAGAGTCCATTACCATACACCATAGGATAGGGGACAGAACCCCTCCCTGTGGGCATCCTGAGGTTGCTTGCACTTTCATGCCTGCACCCAATAGAGAGGAACAAACATACCTAGAGGATAGCAAATTCATTATCCATCTGGTAATGACTGAGTTAATGCCTCTGTTTCTAAGTGCATTGATGATAGTCTCAAAAGGGACTTTATCAAAAGCACCTTCAATATCAATGAATACTGCAAGAGCTATCTCCTTATCTTTTATTGATTTCTCAAGCAGGTAGGATAGTTCGTATAGAGCTGTGTCAGTGGACTTGCCTGGTTGATAGGCATGCTGTGTGGAGGACAATGGCCTTTCTATGAGCACAGTGTCTCTGAAGTGTCTGTCAATTAGCTTTTCAATCGCTTTCAACAGACACGAAGTGAGGCTGATTGGTCTGAATGATTTAGCCTCAAAGTAATTCTCCTTACCTGGTTTTGGTATGAAAATCACTCTAGTATTCCTCCAAGAGAGAGGTAAATATCCGTATGCTATGCAGGATCGAAAAATTCTACATAGAGTAGGGGCTAAAGTATTTATCCCCTGAATAAGCATCATTGGTATGATGTCATCCATATACCTGGTGACTTGTAGGGCTTAAACGACTTTATAGCCCATACAACCTTCTCATAGGAGACCACCCTCTTGGCGGCCTCCCAGTCATACCTGTTACAGGTAGTAGTAATATGTGGATTATCATTCTCCACAGGATGAGATCCAGGGAAGTGTGCTGCAAGTAGTTCTCCAAGAGCCTCTTCCCCTGATTCACTGTATCTTCCGTTTGCAAGACGGATGGCATTTAAATTGCAATTGAAGTCTTTAGTAAGAATTTTTGCAATCTTTGCAGTGGCAGAAGTGGTGTTAATGCCATCGCAGAAAGTCTGCCATGAGCGACGTTTGGATGCTCTGATCGCCTTGTTATAGGCAGTTAGAGCGTTTCTGTAGGTCTGCCATTCTCCAGATTTCTTTGCTCTGTTGAATAGTTTCCTACATTTTTTACGTAATTTACTAAGCTCAGAAGACCACCAAGGAACTCGCCTTGGGGAGCTAGTAGACGTAACCTGACAAGAAATATGATATGAATCGAGTATGATTTGTTGCACTTGGTCAACAGTCCACTCTATATCATTAACATTATTGTACTTACCAGAGAAGCTCCCCATCCTCCTCTCCAGAGCTGCTCTGAAGGAACCCCAATCAGCTGTTCTGGGGTTCCTCCTTACGACCTTCAGTCCTGAGAGGCCTTTAATAGAAAAAGTAATTAGTTGGTGATCTGAAGCAGTGACTGCCCCAGATACCTTCCAATCATTAATGTAATCTACTGAACTAGAGTTACATAAAGTAAGGTCAATGACTTCCCTTCTGTTACAGGTAACAAAGGTAGGTTCATTGCCTTTATTAAGGACATACAAATTAAGATTTAAGATGTGTTCCATAAGTACATCCCCCCGCTGGTTACAATTACTACTACCCCACACTGTGTGGTGAGCATTTGCATCACAGCCGAGGATGATTCTATAGTTTAAACTACAGTGGGCAATTAGGGCCCTAGTAGTGTCATCTAGTGGGTCCTTTTCCTCATAAGGGAGATAGGCTGAAACTATGACAAAGTCAGAGATTTTCTTTTTGTCATAGAATTTTAGTTTTACAGCAACTAAATCCCTGTTGAGAAAGTTAACAAGATTAAGGGCATTTAGATTGGACCTAGCTACAATACAGGTCCTGGGAAGGTCACAATGGGTATCATAGAAGATATTGAAACCTTTAACATTGAGACCCATTATTTTACCCTTGCGGGTCCAGGGCTCTTGTATAAGAGCAAGATCTAGTTCTCCATCATTTAACCTTTTGGCCATAAGGCTAGAGGCAGCAATGCTGTGATGGAGATTGATTTGGCCAACCTTGATTGTATCTATTTGGTTAGCAGTATATGTGAAACCAGGATGGCTCAAACTATCCTGGCTAACTTTAGAAGAGATATCTTCCTTTATCAGCTCCATTGCTTCATCTAAATCAAGCATAGAAGCTGGCGAGTCAGGCCGTAAGGTTACGTCTGACCCGGAGTCCAACCCTAGCTCTGAAAAATCAAGAGCACCAATTGAACTTACCTTGGAATCAGGGGAATTAGCCGGCCAAGGTTCATCCTCCTGTTCCATGACTTCCTGGACATCAGGTTCTGCAGAGGGCTCCGATGTTGTTGGAGCCTCAACTGCCTTCTTTTTATTGGGATCGTGTAGGATTTTAAAAACCCCACGATCTATGCCAGTGAGTGCACAAAAATTTGCCCTCTCGATAGCCAACACGTCTTCAGGCTCCACCTCAAAGATCCATCTAGAGGTGTTAGGTCCCACAGCACTTTGCAAAACCCTCCACCCCATAGACTTCAACCCTGGGTTTAGTCTCTGAAGACGCCACAAGAAGGTGCTTTGCTCAGAGAATTGCTCCCTTGTTTTAAAGGCCACCTTTACAGGCTTGGGCAACTCATCAGCACTTAAGACTTTAAGCATGAGGTCGCCCAAGGGTCTGTTATCAAAGTGGCCCCTGATCCACTCTACAGTGTAATCATTGCACTGTAGTACCAACGCTCCTCTGAGAAGGTTGTTGCTGTAGATCTCAGGCATCCTTTCACCACCTGGGATGGCGTCAGTTTGCTCTAAGATCACCTTGAGTATTTCATGTGAGTCTCTCAGAGAAAGCCTGTCCGAAGGAAAGTCCTCCCGAACAATGGCAATCTTGATCGACTTTGCAGCGCATGCAAAAGATACTCCAGATTGGAGGCTCCCAGTTGGATCCCCCTCTCCAGTTCTGCTATCCCCGCTAGGGGGAACCGCTTCCCTGGATTGGGCTTTCCTCCCAGGAACACAATCCTCCCTGGGCTTCTTTTCACTTTGTGTTGGCACACTGGGTGAGGGCGTCGCATCAGAAGACCTAGGTCTCTTAGCTCCTCCACTCGCCTCAGTGGCCTTCATTCTTCTAATTCTTCTCCTCCGGCTCTTGGACATTCCAGTGGCGCCAGACACACTGTCCTCCGAGTGCCTCTGGGAACCAGAGACTCCTACAGAGGAAGGGTCTGTGCCTTTGGACGCCTCACCGGGTTTCAAGGTAGTCTGCAAAGCAGCGGGATTAGTACTGGGCTCACCCGAAGGCTTACCATGTGCTACTGGAGACTGTAGTGAATTTTTCGAACAGGAACCTCTGCCTAATTCCTGAACGCATCCCTTGTTCACCGGCGCGAAGGATGATGCCGTATCACAATCTTTTCTTTTACTCATCATTTCGTTTGCCTGCCATTTAGTTACCCAGTGAGGGGTATCCAGGGGGCACCACGTGGAGGCGGCAGGCATTACCCCCCTATATATCGTGTTAATCTTAAAAGTAATTTTTTAATCACCTGTCCGGAAATATTTCGCAGAACTATTTTACCAACTATTTAATAAAATTTTAGCATTTTTAAAAATTTTATTCTTTACCCTACTACATTTATTATTTCTTCATTAATATGCTAATCAATTTTTTTAGTACTTTAATTTAGATTTTCTTTAAAGTAAAGTTCCTTTTTACATTATAGTCAAGTTTTTTTTAAAAGAATTATTGTCTGCTAGCTAAGAATAAAGCCTTACTAAGAAATTAAAAACACTCCGCTGTTTAAAATTATTTAATGCAAAACAGCTGATTATTTACTTAGCATACTATTTTTTTCAAAAAAAGAATATAAATCATTGATTGTCTTTTTTGTTTTGTTTCTTGTGACTTCAACATAGATTATCTAAAATAGTGTCCATGTTTTATAAGTCACTACAAAGAGTATAAAGATACCGAACATAAAAAGCTGTCAAATACGTAGCCAAAACTTTTAAGCGTCTTAAAATATCTCAGTATCTTAAATGATTCTTTCTTTATGATTCCATGTAGATTTTTTTCCGGATAATATACTTAACTATTTTGTTTAATTTTTTACTTTAGCACGATTCCCAAGATATTATTGTAGTATAATTTGTTATCAGGAACAATGCCTTATTTTGTTTAGCAGGAAACACTAAAAATTGAAATTTGTAAGAAGTTTCCGAAGCCGTGCGAATTTTAGAATCATCTGATTTAAAAAAATGCAATAAAAAATATGTATATTTCCGAACTTATTTTGATTTAAAAAAAAAAAAAAAAAGACGTGGCAAGAAGGCTAACATACTTTTTACAGAACTGTGAAAACCAGTTTTTCCTATATTTCGTCAAAAGACGATAAGAATGATATTGCTCCAAGGGACCTACTCAATAATTTCGCTATTTCCAGAATGAAATCTGTTTGATCGAAACATATTTTCTTGAAAATAAAAACTGGGAAAAAATTAACTTTTATTATTTATCTAAGCTTATTCCATTCATTTAATGATAGCGGTATCAAGGTTAAGGATAAGCAATGAAAGCCCCGTTTACTATTATACTATAAATGCGTTAAATCATGTTGCTTGAATAATTTATTTCAAGCTTATTATTTAATAATTTTAAGTAGATAAGGGTGTAAAACTAAACTCGATCAAAATACTCCGAAAGTATACCCTAAAATATTTGTAGAATAAACTTTGGAATCTATATATACAAAATACCTTTTCAAACAACTTCGAGTAGGACGGAAACGCTAACTTGTTTAAAATAGTTGTCCTTGTAACTATTTAATTTCGATTTCTGATGCTAGGGGACATTCCATTTTCACATTCGACTTTTGAAATTTCAATTGTAAACCGAATTTTTTTATGTCCTTAAATTAAAATGTTACGGCTTGCAGCAAAAAAAATTGTACTGCATTCATTTTTTTACAAAATAGCGAATTATTATTTTTTTAATCTAAGAACCTGTGCCTATAACTTAAGTAAAACTTATTTTAATATCGAGTGAAATAATTTAATATATTGTGTAACTAAATAGATAATCCCAAGAAATTGAATTGAAAATATAAAAACTTCATTGATTTAAAAATTAATAGATGATGATAAAAATAGACATGTTTTGAGCACAATAATAAAAGTCACAAGATATTCAAGCTTGACAAGTTTTGAGAATGGGTGAATATATTTGAACGCTCGAAACATGTCGACTTTTACTTCCCTCTTCATATTTTTTAAAGCCAGTTGAGTTTTTATCAATTATACTGTTTTACTTTAGGGTCTTGATCATTATTTTGATAAGGTTTTTATACTCGTTAAAGTAAACATATGCATTTTCATATTTTAACAGGAATTATGTGGTCTTTAAAAACATTTAGCAACAATATTGTAAAAGTTATATTTAACTTGGTTTAAAATTAAAATTTTGAGACCAGATATTTTGAGATAATGAAATTAAATATTTTATCTTTTAAGTTTTCGTGCCCCCCTTTCATTTTCTTAAGGACCTTACAAGCTCTGTTTAAAAAGAGAGTATCATATCAGATGTATATAAGAAAACAAAAATAATCATAGTATCAGTATTTGGTGGTAAATGTAGCTTATCGTAATTGAAGAATATGCTGTGCGATATTTTATGGTGAATTTGCGAACGTAAGTTTCTAAATGTATCGAAGCATAAGGATGCTATTTGCTAATCATCTTTATCCAAAGAAAACCTTGTTATCTAAATATTTAGCAGAATTAAGCGATTTTTGAAATAATGAATCATACTACATGCAACATATTATTTCAATATCTTATTCTTAAGCATAACTTATTTCAATGCTTTTAAAATACCACTTAACATTCAGCAATTACTTGAGTTATAGGAAAAATAAATATCGTAAATTATAGAAAAACTTGTGAATGCGCATTAAAATAACTATACCAATATACATTTTATTTTTCAAGCACTTTTTTTTTCTTAAAACTTTCTTGCCTAGAAGACTTGATTAAATCTTGAAACTTCGAGATATTTTCTATTAACTATTAATTAAACCTCTCTGAGTAATCACAGAACATTATTTCAATTTTTTTTCCAGTCAGAGCTTGGTTGCTTAGCAACCTAGTAAAATTAAGCATTCTTCTTTTGAATTAGTCAATGGGTTATCTTAAGATATTCATTTGCACTGGCGACTTTTTTGGCGGTTTTCTGGACTATCGCCAAATATATAAACCTTTGTTACGACCCTATTTACCACCCATTTTTTTCAAAATTTTGTCTACCCCCCCTAATTCAAGTATCTGGATTCCAAATGTGTAAAAAAAATATATGTTTTTTCAGAGAAAGTACGTTTTTGTGTCTGATTTCGTAACTTAATTAATAGTTAGCACTAACTAATTAGCATATTTGAGGTTACACCCAAGAACCATTAAGATTGACACTTAGTTCGTGAAAATCCGATCATTAGAGCGAAAATTATTCAGGGTGATATCTTTTTTTTTTGCTGACTGTACATTTACAGACATTTATCACTTACATTTGCAAAACCTTTATACAAGCAATGCGATGCCTAAATATTTTACTACTACACCTGCTCTTATCCTGAAATATTTTACAATTACATTAGTTTTTTAAATTTAAAGTGAAGAGAAATATTTATTGACTATAAATCATGTGATATATTCTTTCAGGAGTCTTTTGGCAATAGTGGTGGAAATTATTTCAACAATAGTTACAATAATAGAGGTGCTGCTGGTGGAAGACGTGAAGGGTAACTAGCAATTTTATTTTTACATGAAATATTTCCATATCAGTATGCCAAACTTCCTTTGCTAAAATTTAAAAAAAATTTTCCTTGGGGCACTTGTTACTTATTTCTTGCGTGGGTCTCTTTCCGTAATGCAAAATTTTTTGATTTTCTAGGTGCAGGTACTGATATGGAAATTCTTCTTATTTTATTATCTTTATTGAACTATCTCTTTCTGACTTTTTAATTTTTCATTATAGTTTTGAGGAGAAACCCAACCACATTTTGTTAATAACTGTGATGAATCCAGCTTATCCTATTACAACTGTAAGTGAAATTAATAATTTTATTATTATTTGATCTTAAATTTAACTTTTGCTAATTATTTTCCCATCATTTTAGGATGTCATTCATACTATCTGCAGTCCAAGTGGAAAGGTTTTGAGAATTGTTATATTTAAAAAGAATGGTGTTCAAGCAATGGTGGAATATCCTTTATAAATGATTTGTGATATAATTCTAATTGTTTGTGATAATTTAGTTTTTGTACCTCATATTTTGATGTTAATCATTTTAATGGGTAGTTTTATATTATGTTTTTATGGGGGAAAAATAAGTAAAATAGGGGGGAAATATACCATTTTCCGATCAAATTTTTTGTGAAAATTTATATTTGTTATTAAGTCCACGTTGATCTTGGAATCTTAGCCCAAGGCCTGTGGGATAATATATATATATAGGCCACACATCACAAAAATTAATACAGTTAATACTATCTATCATAAATTACTGTACATTTCAAAATTCTCAATTTTTAGAAATATTTCTAAAATATATAAGGGCCATTCTCCTGTTATGCACGGGACATTTGCAGGCTTTTGAAGTATATAAAAATAGTAAAGTAATGGGGTAATAAATATTTTTTTAACAATTCACTTCAAAACAGGTCTGTTTCTTAAAGATTGTATAGAAAACAAATCAAAAATTAAAGTTTAAATACTTGAAAAGGGATTTAATATAGTCGTTATGCACGGGACTCAGAAAAAATATTAATTTTTACCCTGCCTTCTATTTTTCATAAACTCTGTGAATTTAGAACTTGTTTACTGTCATTATATTTTTTTCTCAGCTGATAAATATTACTTCTATTAAATTATGCTACATGTTTTCCAAATACATCATTCGATAAAATTCTAAATTTAATTTATTTGTGTTATGCACGGGACATAACTAATGTTATGCACGGGACATGTCTGCAATTTATTACACACAGAGGCATACACTTGATTTAATTATGCATATTTTGACGTGGCAACACTAATTCATATTTTGAATTTAGTTTGTGATCTGGATTAGAAGCTTTATAAATCATTATAAAGGATAATTACAACTGTATCACCAACGAAAGAACAGAGTTTAGGAATAATACACCATCAAGAAGCCAAATTGAAAATACCAACAAGATTTTTCAAGCTTTCGGAAAAGCAATGAGAAAATCTTTACCTAAATCTCCAGCAAAACAAAGCAGTTTTAGTCAGTTTAAGGCAATAAAGCCCACATGTCCTGTTAAAACCAGTTTAGGACGTTCAAAACTAAGCCCCTGTGAAGCATATTCAGTTTTTAAGGATGAATACCCAAATTCTTCCATCAACTTTTCTACATTTTGAAAGTTAAGACCAGAAAATGTTTTTCTGCTGCATCAAACACCAGAAGATCAGTATGTGAAAACTTCTTTCTTCAGCTTAAAGCACTAAAAGTTCCATATGATTCAAAACTATTTTGGAAAGAAACACTCTGTAATGATTCGATAAACTCTTCATGTTGGCAAGGATTTTGTAAAAATTGCTGCTATGGGCAAAAATTAAAATGTAATGAAGATCTTTCTCATAATTGTTTGTTGGAAAAAAAGGGGGGAAAGTGAAGATGCAAAATTATATTGCCAAGTGAAGCAGACATGCATTGGATAAGTTTTGGAAAGTACGTGCGACAATTTTTCATCAATAAGGTTTCATATTAACGCAAAAAGAATTCAATTCCAAAATGATAAAAGTTCACCTGAAAAAAGAATTTTGCTATGAACTATAGCTGTTTATGTGAGGATCAAGTACAGAGTGTACTTTGGACTCAAAAAGGTATAACTTTATTTACAGCCGCAGTGTTCTTGCACGAAAAATGCAGTACTTACCTGATATGTTCCGACATTTGTGAGAAAGAAAAAAAAATACTGTCAAAGCTTTCATTGAAAAAATTTATAAAGAAATCAAGTAAAATGTTGAAGAAAACAAATTTCTTGAAGAGGTAATCTGGACAGATAAACCTTCATCAAAGTTTAAAAATAGGTTCATGACCTTGCTGCTACAAGACCATAGAAATTCAAAAAGACTTTCTACTGGAAATATTTTGCAACTGCCCATGGCAAAGGTGTGGTGGATGGAAATGGTGGTGAGGCAAGATGCTTGGTACAAAACCCTGTTGAGTCAAAAAAAATCTACAGTTCCAGTTGTGCAGTCTGTGGATGATTTTGTAAATGTAGTAAAAAAAGCTATACATCTACTACAGTGATGCTATTTTTAGATTAAAGATATAAACAGAGATAACAATATCTGAACCAACGCAAGAGTAATACTTTACCAGGAATTTCTAAAATGCATGGAATTACATATTCACCTTCTGGTTTAAAATTTTATAAAAATGCTGCAGCACCAATGAAAGGAAATCTTAATACCAGGGCAATTGACACCACAAAAAGTATTGGAGGAAATTGGGTTGTTGTGAAATATGATTATAGTTTATATGCTAGAGAAGTTAAGCAAGTGCTGGGAAATGATATTGAAATTTCTGCCATGGTAAAGCCTGGAAAATATTGTAAATGGCCTAAACGTGAGAAAAAGTGTTTTACAACAAGAGGAAGTTGTTAAAGTTATTCAGCCACCTATAGTTATAAATGCTCTTGGAGGTTTTGATTTACCCGATTTTTAGAGAAATCTAAGTTATGCACGGGACATGAAAATAAGTGCTAATTTTTTATCTAATATTAAACTTAGAGGAACTTCCTTTGTAATATAAGTCGGTACTAAGAGAAAGAAAGTAAAGTTGAAGCAGTTTCTGTTTCGCTCTAAAAATAAGTGAGAAAAATAAAAATTATCATGTTTTTGTGTTATGCACGGGACAACCAATTTCTGCTCAAATAAATTGTTATTTTTTACCTAATTTTAATTAGATTTTTAAATTTTTAATTCATTTTTAAATAAGAGTATTATATAGATATACTTAAAAAAAAGAAGAAAATTGAAATGCTATAATATTTTTTCAGCTAAAAAAATTAATGTAAATATGTTGATTATAACATGAAAACTTAAAAAGTACAAAGCTAAGTTTTAAGAATTGTTTCCATAATAAAAATTTCAATATAACTATTATTGTATCTAATTTTTTAAGATTTAACCTATGTACTTTATTATTCAATAAATAAAAAATATGTAAAAGTAAGATAAAAATTGAGGTTTAGAGTGTTTACAGTGGAGAATGGCCCAGTACTCAGCATCTATCCAAAAGTTTTAACTCATTCCTAAAAAAGGGAAAATAAAATAATATTCCTAAATAAGGAAAAAATAAATCACGTATATTGGCAGGTATTTTTATGTATTTTTGATTTTATGTATTTGCACTCAAGTTTCATTAAAAATGTAAGTGGATCTTAAAATCAGTGATTATTTCTTAACTATTGATCAAGTTTGACAGTTTGGAAGCTGCAGAACGAGCAAAGCAGTCACTTAATGGATGTGATATTTACTCTGGTTGTTGCACCTTGAAAATCGAGTTTGCTAAGGTAAAAGGTGCTTTTAATCAATTGACTTGGATTTCAATCAAATAAATCTCTCTTTTAATAATAATATTTCATTCTAGCCTACTCGCCTAAATGTTTACAAGAATGACAATGAAAGCTGGGATTACACAAATAATGCCCTAGGTATGCTTGAAGAATTAATTTTAATATTTGTTTTATGAAATTACTTTTTTTAGCCATGCTTAGTAAATATTTTTAGTATTACAGATTATCTAGTTATTTTTTTTAATTTTCTCCTATTTTATTTACATATCTGTTTGAATTTTACTGTAATTTTGACACTATATATCCTTACTATTAACTTAAAATGACAAGTTTTACATCCTGAAAAAATCTTACGTTGAATCCAGATTAACTCATTTTTTTTTAATATTTCATTTAGTCATTTTTAATTTGTTTTTCATCACTATTTTTATTGATTTTATACTTTTATTCTGTCTCTCAAAAATATATCTTCTTGGTTTTTAGTCCATTAAATTGTTTTTCCTCTTGTTAAGCTTTGAATACAACAAAGAAAAACAAATTTAATAACAAAATTTTGTTAATTAAAAATTTACTAAAAGTGTCACCATTAATCTGTTGATTATGCTATAAAATATTTATGTAAATATCAAATCATGCAGCTTGTGATATATACTAAATAGGTAATGGCAAAAAAAAAAAAAAAATATCAGCTTAATTTAGATGTAAATGGTTGTATCTCCATCTCTTTAATAAAAAATTTCAATTAATAAAATTTAAAATTTATTTGGTTGATTGTCAAATTGTGATATTGAAATAACATTTGAGTTCCAGAGAATTACTTTTGACTTCATGTTTCTCTATTTAGAAAAAAAAAAATAGTTGTCTTGGTACTTCGTAGTTTAAAAACAATTGCCGGAGTTTTCATATTCTTATATCAGTAGATTCAAGAAAAATGTTCCAGATTCTTTATTTTTATCTTCTAATTCCAAAAAAAAAAAAAAAAAAAAATGGGTACTTACTTGAATAATATGAATTTTGTTTTATTTTTGTTTAATTCACTTTTATTGATGTTTAGTTTGTTTTTCAAGTAAAAGTGTTTAGAATTGTTAGTATTGATAATTAAAGAGTTACTTGTAATTTAGAGCAACCAAGTAATATATTCTCTAATACTCTTGTTATATTTGGCATAGAATAGCTGCATTTATTATATTCATGTTATTTTTTAAAAATATTTACACTATATTAGTTGCACTGTGGTAAAATCATCGTTTTTTTGCTAGTGAGTAAAGTTAATATTCAATTTTTAAATTAAGATTTTATAAATAAAAGCCCACTATGTTATTTTTTTTTTTACTTCATGTGATAAATATTGTTCAATTTATTTTATTTTAATATATATAATAGTTATTATTTAATATTTATGTATAAATAGTGTTCATTAATTATTGAAAAGTAAATGTATTAAATATTCTTATTAATAATTGTCTTAAATATTTGTTTATATAAAATTGTCAAATTGTTATTTTTAATTTATTTTGTTATATTACATATTACAATATTTACATTACTCAACAAATTACTTATTGCTAACCTACACTACATTTTTCACTTGAAACTTTTCATTACTAAAAGTATTAATTGTTTTTTATTAATTAGACCATCTTTAGATATTCAAACAATTCCATTTAAAATACTGTGAAAATTTATTTTTTCTCGTCTTTTCAGCTAATGATAACAATTTATCTTGTTAACAGACATGAATTATTAATTAAACTAACCAAATTTACTAGATGTTAGCACCTGTACCATTAGACTATGTTCAAACTTAAAATATTAAGTAAATTTTCAAAAAATAATAACCGATTTGACAGGTTCTGTTAGGTTGAAACATAAATATTCTGTGAAAAAATAATGCAAGCAAATCTGAAATTTTAAATAAAAATTTCAATTGTTTATTTTTCTAAAAAATATGTTTGTTTATGATTAACTTTTAAAATTTTAGTGTAGTTTACATGTTTTAAAATTTTCTTGAAGTAATTAATCTGGTTTTGAAAAGTTCATTTTTCCCAAATAGTTTTTTCTTGTGATTTATGCAAAATTGCTGTTTTATCGTTAAATGCAGCCTTAATTGATAATGGTAATGTAGTGTCTTGATAACTTAAAAGACCCTAATTCTTAATTTTATCTGAATGCTTTTTTGTAGTGCTTCTGAATTAATGTAAAAAAATACTTGTTAAGGAAATAAAAAGAAACTCTTAAACCGATACGTCTTATTGAAGTACATATAGGCATTGACCATTATTTGATGCAGATGAAGTATTCTGATTTTATAAGTGTAAAACTTGCTTGTTCATCAGAGATCTTTTAGAGGCAGTATATAGTTTGAACTTAAATTTTAAATTGTTAGTTTTTGAAAGGGATGATTCTGCAGCCTTCTGAGGCTATGCCTGGCATTAAGAAGTAATAGTTAACTAGGCATTTTTAATAGATTAAACTTGTTAAGGTCAAATTGGTATAGTTATAATTTTTTCTCAGTGTCGAAAACGAGTTTTGCTTAAAAATATGAGTCTTAAAAAGCACCATATAAGAAGTATTGACACAGTTACATTGTATTAGATGAAACATTGCATTAGATGATACTCTTTTTGCAGATTAAAAAAAAAAAATTAAAAACTGATCTATGAACAAAACATAAGGGAGACTTCCACTAAACTGACTGAGCAAACTGACTGTTACACAAGCATTACTTGAACACTTGCAAAATGACAGTATTTTACTCACCGAGGAGAAAATAAATAAAACTGTTCATATCAACAGAACAGACATTGTCATTCACTCAAGAATACAGCACTCATGCAAAATCCAGAAATGCAAGAGAAGAAAACATGGAAAAGACAAAACACTACCACCACCACCACTCAACAACAAATACAAGTGTTGTTAAAAAAAAAAAAAAACAAATAAAGAAATTGAGTATCTATGATACCTAATCCTGTGACTCTTGTATACAGGCAGAATATTGGCAGGCTGTGATCTCTACCTGGTCTTGCAAGCGAGCTTCTGCAACTCTTACTGCCTGCTCCATGCTGCAAGCTCGTTTTCTGTATAACTTGCTGGGAATATGGTGGCAAAAGACAGGAAGGTTTGATCCTTGTCTGAATTTAAATAATTTTAAGATTTTGGCCCTAGTTGCCTATTGTGTCTTGTTTTTTTGTTTGTTTTCATTTTTAGATGCTGTGTGATTGGCTTGAGTGAGTATTTTATTGTTGCTGAATCAGTCTATTCTTTCATATCTTTAGATTATTTTTGCTGCATTTTATAACTTTATATTTAAAGGATAGTATGTATATAGTTTATGCTTCTTTAATTAGGAAAGCAACCTGGAAATGACAGGCCTGCATTACTTCAAGAACCTCCACGTGGTTATGGACCCCCTGGCAATGGACCTCCCCCTCCTTATGGTATGTTTATTTATCTATTTTAAGTGTTTCTAATGTTAATTAAACTATATACTATTTATAATATTACCTATAAGCTTTTACTTATTGTATACTTCAATTATTGTTATACTGAGTTTATATTTTAACTGATAGTGAATTTGTACACAGGTATGATCATTAAATAACCTGAGATAAAATATCATGTTTTTCATCATTGTACTTATTATTGTTTAATAATGAAGAATGGATGTAAATGTCACCTTAAGGTTTTCAAGAAATTGAAACTTGTAAATATTAACTTAAAATCCAATTCTTTTGTGTGTAATAAGATTTCTTCAGTGAAACATACATAGCATCTTCACTATTTGATATTCTTAGTGCAAGAATGTTTGTAGTTATTTCAATTTTATTGTACTTTCTAAGATTTTTTAAAATAGATTTAAGAAACAAGCTCTGATATGAAAAATGAAGCAATATGGTTGTGAAATGTAACCAAACAATGGTAACAGAAACAGTGCTGAGATTCTTAATCTTGCTTAAAAATGCATTGCTATTGAAGCAATTTGTCATTAAATCAATTGATTAGATTTGTTACTTTAATTTTGTTTAGTAATTATAGTTAATATTTAAGTAAAAATTTTCTGCATTAATGCAGAAAACATCCTACATCCTTTTTCAACCTAGCATGTAAAGAAAGTGTTTAGTTACCAAGTTAGATTAATGCATTTCATCCTCGTTAACTTAAATGCAAATGTTTGTTTCAGTCATCATTTAAACATAGTTAAAGAATAATACAAAGGTTTTCCTATTTCTCATAGATGGCAGACCTGGAGGACCTGGTTATGATGCTGGATATGACGATGGATACATGCCCCGTGGTGGCCCTCGACAAGATCCTTATGGACCACCTGCTAGAGATCCATATGGAGGCCCTGCTCCTCCAGATAGGTAATTGTTGTTTTTACCTCCTATTTGTAGTTTTTTTGTTTGTTAGATTATACCATCTATGCTATACGTAAGACCTCCACTGTCATCACCGCACCAATTTCATTATTATGATTGATACATAAAGAATGAGGTACTGTTTGCTCTTTCCTAGATACATTATTATTTTAACGCTTGTTAGAATGTTTGAACTGAACCATTCACTCCAAATTTTATTTAATTTTTTCTACTTTATAGAATATCAATCTAGAAAATAAGTTATGACAATTTATGTACTTACAAAAGATTTTGCCGTTGTCAATGAATCAATGGACAAGTCTCAAAAATGATTCATAGTAATATAGCTTTTGATGTTACTGCTTAATGATCTTGAAACATCTTAAATTCTTTATGAATGAAAGAGTAATAAAACTACATATTTTTTTTAATCGTGGGTTGTCCTTTGGGGGGGGGGGGGGGCAATCTATGGCAAGGTATTGGTTACTTTTCTTTATTGAGAATTAAAAATGCCTATTGTATTCTCATCGGAATCCCCTGTATGCATTTATAACCTTTTTCAATTTCTTTACAAAGTAATAAATAAATTTATCAATCATATTTTTCTTGTTTTAATTCACTCTTTTTTGTGCAGCATTATAAGCGGTGGTTTGTTTTATCTTAGATTTTGTAATTCTCTGGACGTATGTCATGTTTAACAAAAGTAGCTACTCATAACCAGCATAATAAAATATGCCTCAAACAGTATTAAAACATTTTGAAAGAAGTGGATAAAAGAACAAAATAAGTCCAGTATTTATGAATTTCCAGGGGTCTGTCCAGGCCAAATTTACTACCATTTAGCGGTACCTTCACAAATTCAACTTTAGGAAAAACAATAGTTTCACAAAATACTTTTTCTTTAAATTTTATTTTTGTATCTCGTAAGAAATGATAAATCCATATTTTTACCATATTTTTGTATTGATTTTTTAATATAATTTTTAATTTTCACAAATGCTGTCTAAATTTTCACAAAATAGATACCTCTCAGAAAAACCTAGACAGACCCCTGATTACAAATATGTTTTAGTTTTGTTTACTTTACGACATAGCATCCTCATTTTAAAAACTTACTATAGTCTTAGAATTTTCTATCAAGCATCAGTATATATATATTTAAATATGTAACTATTCCCATTTTATTCATAATGTTATGTAAGTTTTGAAGTCTTGTTTACATTCCAACTTATTATTTTAGGTTTGGGCGTGATCCTTATCGAGCTGATGGACCTCCAGCTAATCCTCGTGGGCCAGGTTATGGACCTGGTGGTCCCCCACCCCCTCCTCAGGGTGGTCCTCAAGGTGGCTGTGTTATAATGGCATATGGACTCAATGCCGAGAAAATGAATTGCGATAAATTATTTAACATATTGTGCTTATATGGCAATGTTGTTCGTGTAAGTTTCAACTTTGCATAATTTCTTTTTTTTTTTTTTAATGTCTTAAAATTGAATCTTTAAGTTATGAACTTTTTATTTTATATCTGGCTCTCTGGTCATCTGTCAGTTTAAAAAGCTCCAACATAGTATTCAGTTGTTGGAAAAAGTTTACCCTTTGTTGAATGAAGTCCCCTAAGTTATTTGAAATTTGTCTTAAGTAAACTTTATTATAATCAAGAGCCCTTAATTTGATTTTTTTTTTTCAAAAGCTAATCTGATAAAGAAAAAATAAGGTTTAAGAAAGTTTTCATAATAGCACAGCTGTCTGACTAAGATATTAATTATGTTCTTGTAAAGTTATATATGTTTTTGCATCTTATAATTTCATGATTTATTGAATCAGTTTTAGTAAATATTACTTCAAAAGGAGAACTTGTTTGCAACGATATTGAGGATTTAAAAAAAAGCAATAATAGTAAAAGATAATTATTGGTAACTTACCAGGCAAACCGTTACTACCTTTTTCTTTTAGTTTCTTTACTTAAAATTTATATTGTATATTCATAAGCTGCTTATTTTTGGTACTAGGTTCTGGAATAATTGTTCTGATTAATTAGGCGAATTTATTCAAAGAAACTAAAGAATATTCTACATATTTTCTTAAATGTTCATTTCATTTAGTAAGATATAAAATTTTAGGTTATTTATACAGTACAATAAATTATAAGATTAATCTAAAGCCCCCCCCCCTTTTTTTTTAAAATTTAATATTGCATTTTTTTCTCACATTTTGAAATTTTCTTTTTTTAGATCAAATTCTTAAAAAGCAAAGAAGGATGTGCGATGATTCAAATGGGAGATATCACAGCTGTGGAGCGAGCAGTTAACAATCTGAATGGATCTTACTTCTACGAATGCAAGCTACAACTTGGGTATGAATTTTTTTTTTTTTTTTTTAATAATTATGTAGTATTTGTTTTTGAATTTTCATCAAAAAATTGTTATTTTTTTTATTTTTAGATATTCTAAACAAGCTTTCTTAAATGATGTGCAACAACCTTTCTCTTTGCCTGATAATACGCCATCTTTCAAAGATTACATGGGTAGCCGCAACAACAGATTCAGCAATCCAGAAGCTGCAAGCAAGAATAGGATTACACCCCCATCAAAGATGCTTCATTTCTTTAATGCACCATTTGGTATTTCTGAGGAGGAAATGAAAAAGGTACATAATTGTTGTTCATTATTTAGTTAATTTGTATAATTATTTTGCCTTGATGTGACCTGTGTTTTCAGTATCAAGAGTGCTTAACTTTATCAAATTACTTTGTAAAAGACCATAAATTTTAAATTGTCTTATGAATGATAATGCCTAAAGTTAGTGATCTCTCTAGAATTAGGTAATACTTAGAATTCTCAGGGAAATTTGGATTTAAGTATAAGATGTGGGATGTATTATGCCTATAATTACACACAATTATAATTATGTTATGCATTACAATAGGTAACTGTTCATTAACTAATCAGAACATACCCAATAGTATTAGCATTTATTTCCTTGTCATCATTTTTATTTTAATAAATATTTCTAAATGTAAGTTTCTGAAGCCATTAGAATGATAAAAGTTTAATTTGGAAAATATATTCATATTTATTTTGAGCTTGTAGTATATAGTGATAAGATAATTTTTATTTCTTTATTATTTTTGTAACAATCATGTAACTTAGAGCATGATATAGAAATGTTTTTACTGAGTAGAACTTTTCTGCTAAATGAAATGTTAATAAGTTTTTATTTAATGTTTTCATAGATTTATATATTTATAATGTTAATTATACTAATTTAATTAAATCTAGTAATTTTTTTAAAATTTTACATCTGTAGACTGGCTGCCCTTAAATATTGCCTATTTTAATCTCTAAATAATAGCATACATATTTTGTCACTAAAAGGATTCAGTTATATAATTTGCCTTATTTTTAGGATGACAATATTGATTTTTGAATAATTTTCATGAAAATAATATTTCTCTTAATTAGTGTTGTGTATCTCCTGCTTTATTAACAAAGACTCCTGTATTATACGACTATCTCCTGTTTACCTGCGTATCCTTAAATTTCTTCGTATTTGTTAAAGAAATTTCTAAAAAAAATTTGGCAATAAAATATACAC
This sequence comes from Parasteatoda lunata, assembly GCA_949128135.1. NCBI lineage: Eukaryota > Metazoa > Arthropoda > Arachnida > Araneae > Theridiidae > Parasteatoda > Parasteatoda lunata. The sequence continues at coordinate 20,180,640 of OX421978.1, forward strand.
TGATGGCAAAATACTCTTTCCCCAACAGTTTTGCTATTACCAGTACTGCAGTATGTTGAGTGTTAATAGTTAAGTAATTATAGATAATGCTTTAAAAAAAATCTTCTTTAGATTAAGATTCATATACATATTTTTTACTTCGCTAAATGTAAGTGCTTATACTACCAATTTTGAATTTCTATTTTTGACTTACATGATGGATCAGAACTTGACTCGTAGCCTACAAAATGTCGGTTGTAAAACCTTTATTTTATTTCTCTAATGTTGGCTGGTATGCTTATTTTACTTTCATTCTACAGAAAGAGAGACAATTAAATATCCTCCTTTATATTAACAATTTAACTATCTTCATTTTTAGGTTTTCGAAGAAAAGGAAGCTACACCTCCTGTATCTGTAAAGCTCTTCCAGTCCAAAAATAACTGTAAGTTGCAGTCAGTTTTTAGATGCCTTTTTTTATCAACTAAGATAACTGATTAAGTTGTATTTTTTAATTCTGTTACTTAGTGATTCAAATTCTTTACTGTTTTGTTTTTGTTACAGCTGAAAGGAGCTCTTCTGGATTGTTAGAGTTTGAGAATGTAGAGCAAGCTCTTGAAGGTTTAGCTCAATGTAACCATACCTCCATTAAAAACCCCGGTGAGTACATTTGTTTCTTTTAGTGTTGAATGTTCATCTGTGATGAAAGTATTTGTTTTAGTTGCATTGTTGCTACTGTATTAGGTTTTTCTGTAAATAACTGGATATTACCTGTTTCTAAGTTTATGAAAAGAAAATCCATTTGAAATAAAAAATTTTTATACATTCCATTGCATGTATAAGCTTTCGTGTATGGGCAGGGTGCGTACAGACTCCTTATACTCCTTGGAAATAAAAAGTGTCCAAGGAGTACTTAGAACTACTTAAAATTACTAAATTAGTCCATAGAAACTCCTTGGATTATTGTGCTACATAGATGAACTTACTAAGAACGCTGATGAATTTGCTGTCCAAATAGGGAAACTAAATTATATGACTTAGCTGTCAAACTCTAATAGTTTAAGAAAAACTTTACAAGAAGAAAAATTGAATTGCAAGAGTTAGAAGAAAAAAAATAACAGCAAATAATTTTAATTTTACATGTTACAAGTAAACTTAATTATTAATTTATTGTGATTTTTTTATTTTATTATTATTATAAAATGCCTTAAATTTTCTTATGTATTCAAATTTAAAAATATAAGATTAGTTGGTTTTTATGTTAATCTGTACTTTAACAAGATTAATTAAAATATTTGAAACTAGAAAATGTATTTATGTGGAAAGTGATAAGTTTATTTATATTTATTTTTCTTGATGAAGTTTGACTAAGTCAAATATTTCTTTCAAAAGGGCTAGAAAAAAAATATGCAAACTATACATTTTTGCAAGTTCCTTAAAATAACTGCTTTTTAATTTATTTATTTTTTAAAAAACTGTCTAGTTATCTTTTACACAAAGTTTTTTAATTTTTGATAAGTCCTTAAAATTTTGGACTCCTTGGATTTCTTCTTCTGATCTCTGTATGAACCCTGAGTATGTGTATTTCTTCTAAATATTGAGGTAGGCCTCATTTAGGGTTGCTATTTATATTTCTGGCCTAATAATGAAAAAACAAATATGTAGGATCGAAATTGGTTTTATTGTTTTTCAAAATATTCTCCATGATGATCAATACACTTTTGCATGCGTTTGAACCAACTTTCAAAGCACTTTTTCCAATCCGATTGAGGTAACCCAAAAACATGCGTTTTGAATGCATCAACCGCTTCTTCGGGGGTCGAAAATCTTTGTCCACGTAATTTATTTTTGATGTGTGGGAATAAGAAGAAGTCATTGGGTGCCAAATCAGGGCTGTACGGCGAATGACCCATCAGTTCGATCTTTCGCTCTGTCAGAAATGCCTTTGTTTCAGTCGATGTGTGAGAGCTCGCATTGTCATGATGAAGAATGATTCGCCTGTTCTTCTGCTTTTTTCGAATTTCTCCGATGACTTCTGGCAAACAAATGGTCGTGTACCATTCAGAATTGACCGTCCTGCGTTGCTCTAACGCCGCTGTTGCCACATGGCCGTTAATGCCGAAGTAACAGGCAATCATTTGTTTCGATGTGCTTCTTCCTCGAACAACTTTTGTTGGTTTTGCTTTGTCTTGAAAGACCCATACAGTTGATTGCTGTTTTGTTTCCGACTCATATGCATAGATCCATGATTCGTCACCTGTGTAGATGTTATACACAGCCTTTGATGTACCTTGAACGTATTTTTCCAACATTTCCTTGCACCAATCGACACGAGCCTTTTTTTGAGCGTTTGTCAGATTATGCGGGATCCAACGCGAAAAAACATTTTTTACGCTCAAATGTTCATGCAATATTTTATTGATGCTAGTCATACTAATGTCCGAAGACGCCTCTATCTCACGGTATGTCACATGACGATCTTGTTTTATCAGTTCACGCACAGCATCGATCTTTTCTGGCACAACAACGGATTTTGGACGACCGGCACAGGATTCGTCCTGGATCGAACCTCGACCACGTTTAGATTCGTTATACCAATTTTTTACAGTGCTGTAAAATGGCGCTTTATCGCTGAATAAAGAATTAAGTTCATCGAAGCACTCTTGTCTTGACAATCCACATCGAAAGTTATGAAAAATAATGGCACGAAAATGTTCACGATTCAATTCCATTTTTTGAAAGATAAGAAATTTTCAATTTACTGTCAACAACACAAATGAAGCTATAATGATACATCGTCTGCTGAATTTATGTTTAAAAATATCAAACTTTCGATTAAAATCGTCTGCGGTCGCCTAGCAACACTTACTGTTTCCAAGGCCAGAAATATAAATAGCAACCCTCGTATAGCTTGTAACATTTATTCTTTCAATTTTCCAAACTTTTTCAGTTTTTTTAAGATTTTTTTTATATTTAATAAATTTGTTATAGCTATCTAAAATGAATTAATTCATTATCTGTTTCCATTTAAGATTGTTTAAAAACTCAAACCTGATTAGATCATAGTCCATTTGTTAATTGTGTCGTCAGTTTAGATATTAGTAGTATAAAATCTTTTTTACGTAATTGAATTCTCATTTTATCCTAAATTTAAATTTCCTATACCTAACATTTTTTTGTATAACCTAAGCCTCGTTGATAATCTAAAAATAAATAAAATACAATTAAAGTAGTATAATTGTATGCAAAATAAATTTCCAATAAGACATTTTAAGGAATATTTAAATGTAATTTTCTTTACTATTAAAATGCTTTCGTTATTTCATGTCCTAACTTATTCATTTTGCTATGTGAATTAAAAAATAACTATTAACTATACTCAGAATTAAAGTAACACAGACAAATGGCTTCCAGATTTAAGCATAAATAATAAAGAACATTCTTATATAATATACTTCTGTTCATGTTCCCCCTCCCCCCTTAATACTATTTTCTATATCCTGATCAAAAAGATAAGGTATACTTTGTGTTGTGTAGACTATGACTTTGGCTCCAAAACTAAAACGTTCCTCGGTGTCTAAACATCAAATGCTACAAACATATGCTAAGTGATTTAACCTATATGGAACAAGATAATAAGAAAGTGAGATAAGGGGTGTGAGAGGATTTAGGGCAGTTTTCCAATTTTCTACATAATCAGAATTCTAATCTTAAGTTTGAGTTTTCTTCTGCTAAAATCATTCTCTCTTCCTCATCTACCGAACATAATTTTTTAGAGTCATTCCTTATTTCGAAGAATTATAATAATTTTGTCAGTGATCTTCCTGATATCCATGTCCAAAGATTATCTCTAATCTTTGTACCTTTGAGAGCTGGCAAATCCCCTCACACCTGTTGCTTCTCTTGTCTTTTTTATTATCTTCAGATTTTTTCTGCATGTTTCTCTTGGCTGTATAGACACTGAGAAAGTTCCTTGTTTATAGTACCAAAGCTTTAGCATGTACATTTTGTACATTCATTTTATGCTTTATTTAAATTTTTTTTATTTCTTTAGACTGTTAACAATTGTTTTTGTTTGTATAGCTAGCTAAATTTAGATGTTGATTTTTTTATTTTTTTTTTTAAGTTCCTGGAAAGTTCCCATATATGCTTAAGTTGTGTTTCTCATCTACTGGTGGTGGCGGACCCAGAGGTGGACCTCATAGAGGAGGACCTCCTGGATATTGATAATCTTTAAAGAAAATAAAAATTCAATGCAGCATGCTCAGAAAAAAGATGGACGTTATGATTTATGTGGGTATTGTATTGCCCCTTCCACAGAATTTACCTAGACAGACCAAGCTGTAATCAGTAAAATTGTATCATTTTCATCCTCTTATATGCATTGTAGCATCTTCATTAGTTTTATGTGAGTTTATTTAATAAAAATTACAAAATACCTTGGTTTTTTTGTTTAAATTTTATTTCTACAATCACATTTAGTGGGCTCAGTATGAAAATAATTTGATTTGAAATAAATTAAGGCAATGAATATGAGTGGTCAAATAATGTGATGGTGATTGATGTCTGTTTGTCTTCTGTTTGATTGTTGCCCTAGAACGAAAGAAATGAAGTTAGATCTTCTGCTGAAATCCACTTAGTTTTAATCAGTGATCAACAACATTTAGGAAAGTCATCTCAGAAAGTAAACTGGTTTTTACATTAAGCTGTTACGCTTACCCAATTTTTCTTGGTTTAATTGAATGTTCTTTGAAGTTTTTTCTTAATTTTTTTTTATCCTAAAATATATATATATATTTTTTATTTAGAATTTCTATATTTACATAAATTAAATTTTTTACTGTTTAAAATGAAATAAAAAAGTATTTGGTTTAATTAAGCTTCTTATCAGTTTAATACAGTTTGGGCTATTGACTATAAAATTTCCTGCGTGTAAAGTATTTAAAATTTTACACCAAAGTAAGCATGAAATAAATATATATCATAAAATTTGCTGTATTCAGCAGTTCTGATAATATAAAAAATTAAAAAAAAAGATGGTATATTTACGAATGTAAGCAGTGTTTTTTTTTAGAAAATTTTCGAAAGCCTAAAAGGGGGGGGGGTCAACTTATAGTCAATTCCAGGAGGAAATCGCCAAAAAAAATGCTTCTCTTTTGCAATAATTTGATATTCAGTAAGTATTGCGAAACGTACATAAGATTTGAACATGGAATGCCTAAATAGGTTTTCATTAGAGTACTCAACAATTATTTTGTCATACCTTAAGGAATATATTTAAACTCATTGAATTGTTCCATATGATGTGAAACATTTTCGACAAAATTGGGGAAACCGCTATACTCGCAGAGTTGCCATCTACCATTTATTGAAAAACATCTTAAGAGTGGCACAAAATTAAAAACTAAATCTTTACCATGAGAAAGTTGAAACTAAATTCGGCCATTTCCAATCGATATTTGCCATTAATGTAATCAATATAAAAACATTTTGTTGCGGTGTAGTATAGAAAAGCATAAAAAATTGTTTCTCAACCTGCATTATGCATAAATATGATTGATATGGCGAAATTTTAATTGAATACTGCGAAAATAAAATATCGGAATAATGAATTATGCGCAGGACTATATAAAAAAAATTGTAACACTCGTGGGTTCTCGAACATCACCCCTAAACTGGAGGATTGTTGGTCAGAACGCTTTCTTACTTAAAAAATTTTTTTTAGATGAAAACATTTTTCAAGTGGAACATTGATTTAACATTTTTTTAATAATAGGGTATTTTATTTCTATTTTGGAACATCTCTACAGAACTAGTGTTACGTTTCACCTATTTAAAGTTATCTAATAACATTTCTATAGTTGCCAAAATTTCTAGATTCTCAGTGTAAAAAACTTCATTAAAAAAATTTTTGTCTGATAAATATGATCGTGTCGGTGATATGAAACAAACCCTTTAAAACTATTTTTACATTTACAAAAATTATTTCTAGTCCAGCTTATGTTATCGTTTACAAAAGATTCATACCATGATATGCAATAAGGATTTAGTTCAATAAAGGTAAGGTTTCGTTTCGATAGCCGTTCCTCTCGAGACAAAATCCGGCGACCCCCCTTCTCGTCTGCTTGCTGAGCCCACGAAATCTGCAGAGTAGCAGAAGAAAATAACTACATCTCAAGGCAGCACAAAAGTTTTTCTAAAGCACAAAAAAAAAAAAGCTTTATTTCATGTTTTGTTGAATTTTTGAGCAACTTTTATTCAGAATTGTAGTTTTTATATCAAGAAAATTCTGACGTTTCGATTAAAAAAACTTAATAGACACTATTTTTAGAAGGAAATTTGATCGGGCTCTCAGCAGGCCTGGGACAATTGTCGCTATTTATCCCCAGGAAAGATTAATATATATTTTTTTTTTTTTTTGAATGAGCATTTTATGTATAAATATTAATGTTTACAAATTGTGGTAAGTAAGGAAAATTTATTTTCTCACAGGGGGGGGGGGGGGGGACAGGTATTGAAAGGAAATGTTTATCAGTTTTATCTTTTGAAGTTTCCTGAAAAGAGTATTTTTTAAATTCTTGGAATGAAAATATCACTAATTTTAATCTGACTTTAAAATGAGATTCTTGTGACTCAATCGTTTCGATAATAATTGTTGATTAGAATTCGAAGATTCATGCTATCAGTTAAGAAATTTTTTAATGAAAATCATACAATATACGCTGACATTTTCTATTATCGATATGCGCTATCTATTGGTGTTTTCTAATCTTAAATTTTCCATCACTTTAAAAAAGGAAATAAGGTTAAAAAGAAAGAAAAAAAATATAAATCAGACGAAAAATTAAAAAAGTGGATTTACCTTTGGAGCTTTTTTTTCTTTTTTTTTTTTAATTATGTAGAAGCAAAAAAAAAAAAAATTGTGAAAAAAACTAATAAATGTAAGCTGATTTATTGCACAAATTAAAGAGGATTACTAACAAAATAATTGGTAATAGTTTAGTTTCTTATTTGCTCATGCTTACCAAAAGTCTTCATAACTCTTCAACCGGATTCAAAAAAAAGATAGGGATATTATTATTATTATTATTTTTTTTTTGCATTACAAAATGATTGATTTCTTTGTTAGCATCGATCAGAGGAAAGTAAACTGAAGTTTTAGTTAGTGAAATGTGAGCCTCATTTGACTTCATCTGTAGAAATGAATTCAGCTCTATCGATTTCTTAGAACAACTAATGAGAATGGGGGAGAAATCACCATCCATATTGAACTAAGGATCAGTATGGGGGGTCATTTCTCAGGAAAGCGTGTATCATTACATTCACACTCATGTGACATTCACAAGATGTGAAAAAAGAGAAAAATCTATTCTCGTTTAGAGTAACAAAAAGGCTTCTTTTGTTTCCTGTAATATCCCTGACCCTTTTACAGTTTTAATTCACACAACACTATAACTAAGCATTAAAAAAAAACTGCTCTTTTTAGATAAAGAACTATGAATGATCAGTTTTCTTACCTGTCAGAGGGGAAACATATTTTCTGTTCACCTTAAAAATAAAATGTTTCTATCAATAATGAAATTCGAGTTCACCTTAAAAGATATTTTACATTAAGCTTGTTCACGTTAAAAAAATTTAAAGTTTCATATTCGTAAACAATTAGACGGAGAATATATATATATATATATATTATTATTATTAATTTTAAATGTTGCAACAAACTCTTAGGGGAGGTAGGGAGCCTCATAAGCATTAAGTATTGTATAGGAACCTATGACCAGAAACATCATTGTACGCCGCTAGGGGCGTTTCCCCTATTACGCAATTCTTCGCGTGCTTTATAACCAGCACTTGTGTTTATCTAAATTATCTTAATTTTGTGTTTTCTTATAATAAAAATTGCATTCAATTAAGTTCAGCATTAACTGTTTTATTTAAATTTAATAATTTGGTGATAAAGCTGAAAATCTCGCTAAGTCATTAAATTACGAAAGAACAGCCTATTGAATGCAATTTCCGACAATACTAATAAAAAAAAAAAAACATATAAAAATATTGTCAATAAAAAAATGTCGTGAACGTGAGTTTAAAATATTTTAAACTATTAAAGCTATAGTGCTAAAGCACATGAAGAAATAATTTATAATAGGAAAGCGCCCGTAGCGGCGTACAATAGGTTCCTATACAATTCTTAATCCTTATGAGGTCCCCTGCCTTCCTTAAAAGTTTGTCACAACATTTACGGAACACCCTGTATATTAATTGAATTGAAAATTAAAAAAAAAAAAGGTTTTATTTATTTCATTTCCGAATTTTAGACGAACTATTTGAAATGTTATCAATAATTTTTTTTCTTTGTACCGAAAAAGCGAAATTGTGAATGGGTTTTAACGAAGAAGAAAATCAACCTTCCATATATTATAAGCGTAATTGTTAAAGATAACATGAGTTTTTTTTTTCTTTCTTAAATTCATCGGACTTAAATATACAATACCATGATCATTAAAATATTTATTTATGTATCTGAATTATGTAATTCAAATTAATTAAATTTAAATAACCAAAAGTAAGTAGAAGTTTATGGCAGTTATGTTATAATAATTATTAGGTTGTTGTTAATCATATGAACTCAATTAATAATTTTTCATAAAAAATGTTCATAAAAAATTTCAACTTGTTCGGAAAGTTGAAATTTTTTGTCGTTTGTCAATAATAAAATTGTTTTGAAATATTTCTTAATATATAAATAATTCAAGATATAATATGAATAAGTCAAAACAATTTTACGTATATTTCCATTTTTTCTCATACCAGTCTTTTCTTAAATGCAAATTTTAAAAATACGGCAACAAAGAAAATAGTAATAAAGAAAATGCCTTTAAGAATAAGGAAAAAGAAGTGTTTGTAAACATGCATGCTAATTATCAGTGATCTTCTGTTACCAAATAATAAAGCATTAAAAAGCTCGAGGCTTCGAATTCAGACCTAAATATATAAAGATTTATGCACTTAATAAATTATCGTAAACTGAAATATCTTGTCTCGGTAAAAATTTATGTAAAAACTGCAGCTTTCAAGTTACCACTTTTTAAATTAAAAAAAAAAAAAATAATAATGGCTGTCTGAAAGAATAGCGTTATTAAATTTTCAAAACACATGTATGTTACCTCTAAAGTTAGGAAGCAGTTAACTAGCATATAGACTAGTTCCAATCTTATCGGCAGATTAACTAATTTACTCCATTTAAGTGCGGAAACAAGTGTTTTCCGCATTTTATCTAGGTAATGTGCTCGTTAAGCATCGTTGAATTTCATAAGTTTGTTCTTTCTATCAACTAATTTGTTTGTCTGATTGTAATAACTTGATTTTTGAGGTAGCAAAATAAATAAAATGAATAACAATATAATATTTAACATAGGAAAGCGTAATAAAGCTTAGTGCTAAGTAGATTAAAGCACATTCATTTGTGCTCTATTCACGTCGATTTTTGCTTTAACATTGTGATAATTTAGTGTACAGAATCAATGCTTCTTCAGCAAAGATCTTTTTCCCTTTAACGAGTAATTATTAGGTAATGTGCAAATTGTAATTTGAGATATGAAATGACACTTTCACGAAACACCCTTAGATAATTTGCCCATTACCTTGATAATCTGTTGAATAATTGATATTTACACTATAACAGTAACGTATGAATAATATATATTTCGAAATTAAAGGAGGTGCAAATATTAAAATAAAACCCTACTCCTTTTTAAAGAAAAGTATCCATGTTCTCTAAGATATGTAGAATCACTGATTTTCACACATAGCGGTAACGTATCAAGTATATATATTTCAAAATTAAAGGGGTGCAAATATTAAAATAAAACCTTATTCCTTTTTATGAAAAAGCATCGACGCTCTCTGCGATCTGTAGAATAATGAATTTTTACACTATATTGGAAACATATGAATTATATATCTTTAAAAATTAAAGGGGGTGCAAATATTAAAATAAAACCTTATTCCTTTTTAAGCAAAAAGTATCAATGCTCTCTGCGATCTGTAGAATAAGGAATTTTTACACTATAGTGGAAACACATGAATTATATATCTTTAAAAATAAAAGGGGGTGCAAATATTAAAATAAAACCTTATTCCTTTTTATGAAAAAGCATCGACGCTCTCTGCGATCTGTAGAATAATGAATTTTTACACTATATTGAAAACATATGAATTATATATCTTTAAAAATTAAAGGGGGTGCAAATATTAAAATAAAACCTTACTTCTTTTTAAGCAAAAAGTATCAATGCTCTCTAAGTATGACTTTCACCATTTTCCTCTGATTGTCGCCGTAGTCACAGGTGACCCAGTCGTTGTTGCCGTCCAGGAAAGATTTGTGACTTCGTCGTAGTGACCACTCTCCGGTGACTTCAGATGTTGCGGATTAGGTATGGAGGTCAGTTTCTTACCGTCTCGCTGTATTTGTGGATCCCATAGAAAAACATAGTATAAAGACAAAACAATTGCTCCCAGAGACACGGAGAAAACGTAAGCCATAACGGTCAATAATCGGACTAGCTTCTTATGTTGCTTACGTCTTGAGATCGGTGGTTTCATGGGATTTTCTGGTGTGGAATCTGTTACACTGACTTTTTCGCAGCCATTGTTTAAGACTGTGTCATCTTCCGACATGTTTGGGAGTTTGTCTTTTCCTCGAGGATGGACAGTTGCCGTTCGGATGGGAGAGTGTAAAGCGCGTTGATTATTAAACAGCATCCTTTCCTACCTCTTCCGAATCCCTTTTCTGGATCAGAGGAGAGGAGGGAAATTTTCCCCTTTTTTTTTCCCCAAATGATTCTCCTTTAGGGATAAAGTAAGAAGGTTCGTTTTGAAATTATCATAGATGATTTAAGTTATAAAGAAATAATTCTAAAATAGTCACCTTTCTGAGAAGAAAAATTAACATTGGTCAAAATGCGCGTTTAAAAGAAGAATGGTCAAAATTATAATGTTTGTTCTCGTTTTTAGTAATGACTTTTGTAAACAATAAAACTATCGTATCTTTAAAAAATTAAGTATGAATCCAAATAAATCACTTTGTATATAATTTTAATTTAAGTCTTTATGAAACGGACTTTAAATGTCCACAATTCTTTTTAGGTCTTTTAACATGGGTAAATTAAAAAAAGAAAAAAAGAAATTTTTTTTTTTGTTGAAGTTCTTAAGTTTTTTTCGTGGATAGATCACAGTTAAACGTTAAAAAATTTACGAAACTACGTTCCTTTATTTCAAACGTGGAATTCAAGCTACGTCCATTTTTTTTAAACGCGTAATTTGAGCTATGTACATTTTCTTAAACTCGCAATGTGAGCAATAGCTATTTTTTTTTAACACGCATTTTGAGTTTTGCCCATTTTCCAAAACATGCAATTTGAGCTTTGTCAATTTTATTAAACACGCCTCCGCCTTTGAATTCATGTACATTTTCTTAAACACTCATTTAGAGCTATGTATATTTCCTTAAACGCACATTTTGAGCTATGTACATTTTCTTAAGCATTCATTCTGAGCCATGTATATTTTCTAAAACAAGCTCTTTGAGCTTTAATTTCGTAAACATGCAATTTGAGCTATGTACATTTTCTTAAACACGCATTTTGATCTATATTCATTTTCTTAAAAACACAATTTGAGCTACGTACATTTTCTTAAACACGCAATCTGAGCTATGTATATTTTTTTTAAACAAGCTTTTTTTCCACGTACATTTTTTTAAACGCGCATTCTGAGCTATGTATATTTTCTTAAACACGCAATTTGAGCTGCGTACATTTTCTTAAACACACATTCTGAGCTATGTATATTTTCGTTAACACGCAATTTGAGTTCTGTCTAATTTCTTCCGCACTCATATTGAGCTACCTATATTTTTTCAAAAGTTTAAAAATCATGTTTATAATTATTGGTAATAATATTAAATAAACTTGAAATGCATAAAAATTTAATGAAATTTAAAACTCAGCATAGACCACCATTAATTGATTATATAAATATTTCTTTTCTTTGCTACATTAAAGATCAGTGTTGGTAAAACCCAATGATTATAATGATGTGAAAAGTTGGAAAACATTCCGGCAACAGCCCGTTACGGCCAAGGGGCCATGGTGGTTAAGGCAACATAATTTTGAGATTAACTACATGAGTGTGGCAATGTGGTCGCCATTGCGCGCAGGCTGCCTTTACTCCCTAAGCAATCCGGTACCCAACTATCTGAAGCTGGGTGGGTTTCACTGTCTGTAAAGTACTTTAATAAAAATGCACTTGCATCTGAACAAAGTTAAAATTTTCTAATGTTAGCTACCTTGTTTAGTTTTATGGAAAACCACAGTTGAAACATAGACATTTAATATTGATAAGAATTGATGGTGAACTTGAATATTTTGTTTATGTCAGATTTTTAAGAAGGAAACAAGTTTCATACTACTCTTTATGTTTTTGAAAAAAGTTCTGGTGGATTTAGCCCTTTTTATATGCTTTGTAGAAAAAAACTTTTTTAAGTATGTGTATTCTCTAACCATAAATTTCACTTTATTTTACTCATAGAGCTGATTACACAGTTAATTTTTATTTATATAATTATTAGTATTATTATTTTTTTTTTTTTGGTATTTAAGATTGGATGTGTCATAAATTTCAAGTTTATTATTTCAATTTTAAGGGCATATTTTAGTTTAATACTTAAAACGATAGAAATTTTATACTTTACTAGGCATCTTTTTTATTTTATTTACATGGCTTTGACTACATCAAGGTATTAACAATTTAAGCCTACTAATACTAATAATTATCATTTATGAGGAGAAGTTTAAGTGATTGCGAAATTCAACAAATTTTACTAGATTTATTAAATATTATTTCACCACCATTTTAAATATTTGACCAAATTTTTTTTAAATATTAGACCTACCATGTGGATAACTATGATAATACATACTATTATTATTAAAATATGAATATAATTTCTCCTTAATGCGCTCTGATGATCCTTGGAAAATTAAAAAAGTGGTGTTAAATTCTAATAAATAAAATACGTTTTTTTTTCTTCCTTTTTTTTTTTTTTTTCCCTTTTAGCTTTCTCTTTAAAAATAAAAAATTTCGCTTTGGAGATATTAAGTATTGTGGTAAATAAAAACAAACTTACGTAATTGTTGTTTTTCCAAATTTTACTATAACTTTTTAAATTTTGTAAGAACCGTGCGAACGCTGCCTGTATACCACTGCAATTATGCGTCAGCATTTATAAGATATATACTTTATTGCAAATATAAAATTTTTTTAAACAGTTGCAGATACATTAAAGAATGTCCAATAGATAAACTTATTAAAAATTTTCTCGAGTCTTCGAATAATATTAATATTATGACTAAGTAAATATTAATTTCAACTAATATAAACTTTATTAGAATTAAACGTATTTTTTTTAAAAATTACATTTCATATTATAGCGAAATTGGTTGAAGTAATAAACTTCGCAAATTATATTTGTAAGAATTTTAAAATTGTACAAAACCATTAAAAGAAAAGAGCTAGATATCGATATCTGAAACTCACACTCTAAAATTTATACACGTCTTATTTCTAAACGATTCTTTAGGTGATAATCTGGGTCTAGGATATTATTACAAATGATAAATAGAATTCATTTGAATATGTTTATAATTAATTTTTCAAAAAAACTAAATATAAAATATGGTACAAAGTTATTATATTTGTATAAAATATTGAAACCAATAAAACCATTAAAAGAACAGAACCAGATATCAATATCTCAAACTCACTCTCTCAAATTTATAAACATCTTATTTCTAAAAGATTCTATAGGTGATAATCTGTGTCTAGGAAACTATTACAAATGATGAGAAGAATTAATTTGAATATCTTTACAATTAAATTTTCAAATAAACTAAATATAAAATATGGTACAAAAATATTATATTTGTATAAAATATTGAAACTAATGAACCTATTAAGAGAAAAAAGCTAGATATCATTATCTCAAACTCACGCTCTCAAATTTATTAACGTCTTATTTCTAGAAGATTCTATAGGTGATAATCTGGGTCTAGGAAACTATTACAAATGATGAGAAGAATTAATTTGAATATCTTTACAATTAAATTTTCAAATAAACTAAATATAAAATATGGTACAAAATTATTATATTTGTATAAAATATTGAAACTAATGAACCTATTAAGAGAAAAAAGCTAGATATCATTATCTCAAACTCACGCTCTCAAATTTATTAACGTCTTATTTCTAGAAGATTCTATAGGTGATAATCTGGGTCTAGGAAACTATTACAAATGATGAGAAGAATTAATTTGAATATCTTTACAATTAAATTTTCAAATAAACTAAATATAAAATATGGTACAAAATTATTATATTTGTATAAAATATTGAAACTAATGAACCTATTAAGAGAAAAAAGCTAGATATCATTATCTCAAACTCACGCTCTCAAATTTATTAACGTCTTATTTCTAGAAGATTCTATAGGTGATAATCTGGGTCTAGGAAACTATTACAAATGATGAGAAGAATTAATTTGAATATCTTTACAATTAAATTTTAAAATAAGCTAAATACAAAATATAGTAAAACATTATTATATTCGTATCCGATCGGCCTGTGTAGAGATCAGGGAAATGGCTTTGCTTCAGAATGGCTCTGGGTTCGAATCCCGGGCAAGGGATGGATGTTGCTTCCTTCTCTGTACTCTCCGTCCTTACAGTGGGGGTAACGTTGTCCCATCTAATATGGTACCCCTGAAGGAGTGACCAACAAATTTGCCCTTAGATGCCTGCATGACGAAAGGTCATTCTCCAGGTGGGCATTGGAATATATATTGGATATATATATATATATATATATATATTCGTACAAAATATTGAAACTGTTATAAAAGCATTAAAGGAAAAGAACTAGATGTCAATATCTCACACTTACAAATATATATAAACATCTTTTTTCTAAAAGATTCTATAGGTGATAATCTGGGTCTAGGAAACTATTACAAATAATGAGAAGAATTAATTTGAATATCTTTACAATTAAATTTTCAAATAAACTAAATATAAAATATGGTACAAAATTATTATATTTGTATAAAATATTGAAACTAATGAACCTATTAAGAGAAAAAAGCTAGATATCATTATCTCAAACTCACGCTCTCAAATTTATTAACGTCTTATTTCTAGAAGATTCTATAGGTGATAATCTGGGTCTAGGAAACTATTACAAATGATGAGAAGAATTAATTTGAATATCTTTACAATTAAATTTTAAAATAAGCTAAATACAAAATATAGTAAAACATTATTATATTCGTATCCGATCGGCCTGTGTAGAGATCAGGGAAATGGCTTTGCTTCAGAATGGCTCTGGGTTCGAATCCCGGGCAAGGGATGGATGTTGCTTCCTTCTCTGTACTCTCCGTCCTTACAGTGGGGGTAACGTTGTCCCATCTAATATGGTACCCCTGAAGGAGTGACCAACAAATTTGCCCTTAGATGCCTGCATGACGAAAGGTCATTCTCCAGGTGGACATTGGAATATATATTGGATATATATATATATATATATTCGTACAAAATATTGAAACTGTTATAAAAGCATTAAAGGAAAAGAACTAGATGTCAATATCTCACACTTACAAATATATATAAACATCTTTTTTCTAAAAGATTCTATAGGTGATAATCTGGGTCTAGGAAACTATTACAAATGATGAGAAGAATTAATTTGAATATCTTTACAATTAAATTTTCAAATAAACTAAATATAAAATATGGTACAAAATTATTATATTTGTATAAAATATTGAAACTAATGAACCTATTAAGAGAAAAAAGCTAGATATCATTATCTCAAACTCACGCTCTCAAATTTATTAACGTCTTATTTCTAGAAGATTCTATAGGTGATAATCTGGGTCTAGGAAACTATTACAAATGATGAGAAGAATTAATTTGAATATCTTTACAATTAAATTTTAAAATAAGCTAAATACAAAATATAGTAAAACATTATTATATTCGTATCCGATCGGCCTGTGTAGAGATCAGGGAAATGGCTTTGCTTCAGAATGGCTCTGGGTTCGAATCCCGGGCAAGGGATGGATGTTGCTTCCTTCTCTGTACTCTCCGTCCTTACAGTGGGGGTAACGTTGTCCCATCTAATATGGTACCCCTGAAGGAGTGACCAACAAATTTGCCCTTAGATGCCTGCATGACGAAAGGTCATTCTCCAGGTGGGCATTGGAATATATATTGGATATATATATATATATATATATATATATATATATATATATATTCGTACAAAATATTGAAACTGTTATAAAAGCATTAAAGGAAAAGAACTAGATGTCAATATCTCACACTTACAAATATATATAAACATCTTTTTTCTAAAAGATTCTATAGGTGATAATCTGGGTCTAGGAAACTATTACAAATGATGAGAAGAATTAATTTGAATATCTTTACAATTAAATTTTAAAATAAGCTAAATACAAAATATAGTAAAACATTATTATATTCGTATCCGATCGGCCTGTGTAGAGATCAGGGAAATGGCTTTGCTTCAGAATGGCTCTGGGTTCGAATCCCGGGCAAGGGATGGATGTTGCTTCCTTCTCTGTACTCTCCGTCCTTACAGTGGGGGTAACGTTGTCCCATCTAATATGGTACCCCTGAAGGAGTGACCAACAAATTTGCCCTTAGATGCCTGCATGACGAAAGGTCATTCTCCAGGTGGGCATTGGAATATATATTGGATATATATATATATATATATATATATATATTCGTACAAAATATTGAAACTGTTATAAAAGCATTAAAGGAAAAGAACTAGATGTCAATATCTCACACTTACAAATATATATAAACATCTTTTTTCTAAAAGATTCTATAGGTGATAATCTGGGTCTAGGAAACTATTACAAATGATGAGAAGAATTAATTTGAATATCTTTACAATTAAATTTTAAAATAAGCTAAATACAAAATATAGTAAAACATTATTATATTCGTATCCGATCGGCCTGTGTAGAGATCAGGGAAATGGCTTTCCTTCAGAATGGCTCTGGGTTCGAATCCCGGGCAAGGGATGGATGTTGCTTCCTTCTCTGTACTCTCCGTCCTTACAGTGGGGGTAACGTTGTACCATCTAATATGGTACCCCTGAAGGAGTGACCAACAAATTTGCCCTTAGATGCCTGCATGACGAAAGGTCATTCTCCAGGTGGGCATTGGAATATATATTGGATATATATATATATATATATATATATATATATATATATATATATATATATATATATATATATATATATATATATATATATATATATATATATATATATATATATATATATATATATATATATATTCGTACAAAATATTGAAACTGTTATAAAAGCATTAAAGGAAAAGAACTAGATGTCAATATCTCACACTTACAAATATATATAAACATCTTTTTTCTAAAAGATTCTATAGGTGATAATCTGGGTCTAGGAAACTATTACAAATGATGAGAAGAATTAATTTGAATATCTTTACAATTAAATTTTAAAATAAGCTAAATACAAAATATAGTAAAACATTATTATATTCGTATCCGATCGGCCTGTGTAGAGATCAGGGAAATGGCTTTGCTTCAGAATGGCTCTGGGTTCGAATCCCGGGCAAGGGATGGATGTTGCTTCCTTCTCTGTACTCTCCGTCCTTACAGTGGGGGTAACGTTGTCCCATCTAATATGGTACCCCTGAAGGAGTGACCAACAAATTTGCCCTTAGATGCCTGCATGACGAAAGGTCATTCTCCAGGTGGGCATTGGAATATATATTGGATATATATATATATATATATATATATATATATATATATATATATATATATTCGTACAAAATAGTGAAACTGTTATAAAAGCATTAAAGGAAAAGAACTAGATGTCAATATCTCACACATACAAATATATATAAACATCTTTTTTCTAAAAGATTCTATAGGTGATAATCTGGGTCTAGGAAACTATTACAAATGATGAGAAGAATTAATTTGAATATCTTTACAATTAAATTTTAAAATAAGCTAAATACAAAATATAGTAAAACATTATTATATTCGTATCCGATCGGCCTGTGTAGAGATCAGGGAAATGGCTTTGCTTCAGAATGGCTCTGGGTTCGAATCCCGGGCAAGGGATGGATGTTGCTTCCTTCTCTGTACTCTCCGTCCTTACAGTGGGGGTAACGTTGTCCCATCTAATATGGTACCCCTGAAGGAGTGACCAACAAATTTGCCCTTAGATGCCTGCATGACGAAAGGTCATTCTCCAGGTGGGCATTGGAATATATATTGGATATATATATATATATATATATATATATATATATATTCGTACAAAATATTGAAACTGTTATAAAAGCATTAAAGGAAAAGAACTAGATGTCAATATCTCACACTTACAAATATATATAAACATCTTTTTTCTAAAAGATTCTATAGGTGATAATCTGGGTCTAGGAAACTATTACAAATGATGAGAAGAATTAATTTGAATATCTTTACAATTAAATTTTAAAATAAGCTAAATACAAAATATAGTAAAACATTATTATATTCGTATCCGATCGGCCTGTGTAGAGATCAGGGAAATGGCTTTGCTTCAGAATGGCTCTGGGTTCGAATCCCGGGCAAGGGATGGATGTTGCTTCCTTCTCTGTACTCTCCGTCCTTACAGTGGGGGTAACGTTGTCCCATCTAATATGGTACCCCTGAAGGAGTGACCAACAAATTTGCCCTTAGATGCCTGCATGACGAAAGGTCATTCTCCAGGTGGGCATTGGAATATATATTGGATATATATATATATATATATATATATATATATATTCGTACAAAATATTGAAACTGTTATAAAAGCATTAAAGGAAAAGAACTAGATGTCAATATCTCACACTTACAAATATATATAAACATCTTTTTTCTAAAAGATTCTATAGGTGATAATCTGGGTCTAGGAAACTATTACAAATGATGAGAAGAATTAATTTGAATATCTTTACAATTAAATTTTAAAATAAGCTAAATACAAAATATAGTAAAACATTATTATATTCGTATCCGATCGGCCTGTGTAGAGATCAGGGAAATGGCTTTGCTTCAGAATGGCTCTGGGTTCGAATCCCGGGCAAGGGATGGATGTTGCTTCCTTCTCTGTACTCTCCGTCCTTACAGTGGGGGTAACGTTGTCCCATCTAATATGGTACCCCTGAAGGAGTGACCAACAAATTTGTCCTTAGATGCCTGCATGACGAAAGGTCATTCTCCAGGTGGGCATTGGAATATATATTGGATATATATATATATATATATATATATATATTCGTACAAAATATTGAAACTGTTATAAAAGCATTAAAGGAAAAGAACTAGATGTCAATATCTCACACTTACAAATATATATAAACATCTTTTTTCTAAAAGATTCTATAGGTGATAATCTGGGTCTAGGAAACTATTACAAATGATGAGAAGAATTAATTTGAATATCTTTACAATTAAATTTTAAAATAAGCTAAATACAAAATATAGTAAAACATTATTATATTCGTATCCGATCGGCCTGTGTAGAGATCAGGGAAATGGCTTTGCTTCAGAATGGCTCTGGGTTCGAATCCCGGGCAAGGGATGGATGTTGCTTCCTTCTCTGTACTCTCCGTCCTTACAGTGGGGGTAACGTTGTCCCATCTAATATGGTACCCCTGAAGGAGTGACCAACAAATTTGCCCTTAGATGCCTGCATGACGAAAGGTCATTCTTCAGATGGGCATTGGAATATATATTGGATATATATATATATATATATATATATATATTCGTACAAAATATTGAAACTGTTATAAAAGCATTAAAGGAAAAGAACTAGATGTCAATATCTCACACTTACAAATATATATAAACATCTTTTTTCTAAAAGATTCTATAGGTGATAATCTGGGTCTAGGAAACTATTACAAATGATGAGAAGAATTAATTTGAATATCTTTACAATTAAATTTTAAAATAAGCTAAATACAAAATATAGTAAAACATTATTATATTCGTATCCGATCGGCCTGTGTAGAGATCAGGGAAATGGCTTTGCTTCAGAATGGCTCTGGGTTCGAATCCCGGGCAAGGGATGGATGTTGCTTCCTTCTCTGTACTCTCCGTCCTTACAGTGGGGGTAACGTTGTCCCATCTAATATGGTACCCCTGAAGGAGTGACCAACAAATTTGCCCTTAGATGCCTGCATGACGAAAGGTCATTCTCCAGGTGGGCATTGGAATATATATTGGATATATATATATATATATATATATATATATATTCGTACAAAATATTGAAACTGTTATAAAAGCATTAAAGGAAAAGAACTAGATGTCAATATCTCACACTTACAAATATATATAAACATCTTTTTTCTAAAAGATTCTATAGGTGATAATCTGGGTCTAGGAAACTATTACAAATGATGAGAAGAATTAATTTGAATATCTTTACAATTAAATTTTAAAATAAGCTAAATACAAAATATAGTAAAACATTATTATATTCGTATCCGATCGGCCTGTGTAGAGATCAGGGAAATGGCTTTGCTTCAGAATGGCTCTGGGTTCGAATCCCGGGCAAGGGATGGATGTTGCTTCCTTCTCTGTACTCTCCGTCCTTACAGTGGGGGTAACGTTGTCCCATCTAATATGGTACCCCTGAAGGAGTGACCAACAAATTTGCCCTTAGATGCCTGCATGACGAAAGGTCATTCTCCAGGTGGGCATTGGAATATATATTGGATATATATATATATATATATATATATATATATATTCGTACAAAATATTGAAACTGTTATAAAAGCATTAAAGGAAAAGAACTAGATGTCAATATCTCACACTTACAAATATATATAAACATCTTTTTTCTAAAAGATTCTATAGGTGATAATCTGGGTCTAGGAAACTATTACAAATGATGAGAAGAATTAATTTGAATATCTTTACAATTAAATTTTAAAATAAGCTAAATACAAAATATAGTAAAACATTATTATATTCGTATCCGATCGGCCTGTGTAGAGATCAGGGAAATGGCTTTGCTTCAGAATGGCTCTGGGTTCGAATCCCGGGCAAGGGATGGATGTTGCTTCCTTCTCTGTACTCTCCGTCCTTACAGTGGGGGTAACGTTGTCCCATCTAATATGGTACCCCTGAAGGAGTGACCAACAAATTTGCCCTTAGATGCCTGCATGACGAAAGGTTATTCTCCAGGTGGGCATTGGAATATATATTGGATATATATATATATATATATATATATATATATATTCGTACAAAATATTGAAACTGTTATAAAAGCATTAAAGGAAAAGAACTAGATGTCAATATCTCACACTTACAAATATATATAAACATCTTTTTTCTAAAAGATTCTATAGGTGATAATCTGGGTCTAGGAAACTATTACAAATGATGAGAAGAATTAATTTCAATATCTTTACAATTAAATTTTAAAATAAGCTAAATACAAAATATAGTAAAACATTATTATATTCGTATCCGATCGGCCTGTGTAGAGATCAGGGAAATGGCTTTGCTTCAGAATGGCTCTGGGTTCGAATCCCGGGCAAGGGATGGATGTTGCTTCCTTCTCTGTACTCTCCGTCCTTACAGTGGGGGTAACGTTGTCCCATCTAATATGGTACCCCTGAAGGAGTGACCAACAAATTTGCCCTTAGATGCCTGCATGACGAAAGGTCATTCTCCAGGTGGGCATTGGAATATATATTGGATATATATATATATATATATATATATATATATATATTCGTACAAAATATTGAAACTGTTATAAAAGCATTAAAGGAAAAGAACTAGATGTCAATATCTCACACTTACAAATATATATAAACATCTTTTTTCTAAAAAATTCTATAGGTGATAATCTGGGTCTAGGAAACTATTACAAATGATGAGAAGAATTAATTTGAATATCTTTACAATTAAATTTTAAAATAAGCTAAATACAAAATATAGTAAAACATTATTATATTCGTATCCGATCGGCCTGTGTAGAGATCAGGGAAATGGCTTTGCTTCAGAATGGCTCTGGGTTCGAATCCCGGGCAAGGGATGGATGTTGCTTCCTTCTCTGTACTCTCCGTCCTTACAGTGGGGGTAACGTTGTCCCATCTAATATGGTACCCCTGAAGGAGTGACCAACAAATTTGCCCTTAGATGCCTGCATGACGAAAGGTCATTCTCCAGGTGGGCATTGGAATATATATTGGATATATATATATATATATTCGTACAAAATATTGAAACTGTTATAAAAGCATTAAAGGAAAAGAACTAGATGTCAATATCTCACACTTACAAATATATATAAACATCTTTTTTCTAAAAGATTCTATAGGTGATAATCTGGGTCTAGGAAACTATTACAAATGATGAGAAGAATTAATTTGAATATCTTTACAATTAAATTTTAAAATAAGCTAAATACAAAATATAGTAAAACATTATTATATTCGTATCCGATCGGCCTGTGTAGAGATCAGGGAAATGGCTTTGCTTCAGAATGGCTCTGGGTTCGAATCCCGGGCAAGGGATGGATGTTGCTTCCTTCTCTGTACTCTCCGTCCTTACAGTGGGGGTAACGTTGTCCCATCTAATATGGTACCCCTGAAGGAGTGACCAACAAATTTGCCCTTAGATGCCTGCATGACGAAAGGTCATTCTCCAGGTGGGCATTGGAATATATATTGGATATATATATATATATATATATATATATATATATATATATATTCGTACAAAATATTGAAACTGTTATAAAAGCATTAAAGGAAAAGAACTAGATGTCAATATCTCACACTTACAAATATATATAAACATCTTTTTTCTAAAAGATTCTATAGGTGATAATCTGGGTCTAGGAAACTATTACAAATGATGAGAAGAATTAATTTGAATATCTTTACAATTAAATTTTAAAATAAGCTAAATACAAAATATAGTAAAACATTATTATATTCGTATCCGATCGGCCTGTGTAGAGATCAGGGAAATGGCTTTGCTTCAGAATGGCTCTGGGTTCGAATCCCGGGCAAGGGATGGATGTTGCTTCCTTCTCTGTACTCTCCGTCCTTACAGTGGGGGTAACGTTGTCCCATCTAATATGGTACCCCTGAAGGAGTGACCAACAAATTTGCCCTTAGATGCCTGCATGACGAAAGGTCATTCTCCAGGTGGGCATTGGAATATATATTGGATATATATATATATATATATATATTCGTACAAAATATTGAAACTGTTATAAAAGCATTAAAGGAAAAGAACTAGATGTCAATATCTCACACTTACAAATATATATAAACATCTTTTTTCTAAAAGATTCTATAGGTGATAATCTGGGTCTAGGAAACTATTACAAATGATGAGAAGAATTAATTTGAATATCTTTACAATTAAATTTTAAAATAAGCTAAATACAAAATATAGTAAAACATTATTATATTCGTATCCGATCGGCCTGTGTAGAGATCAGGGAAATGGCTTTGCTTCAGAATGGCTCTGGTTTCGAATCCCGGGCAAGGGATGGATGTTGCTTCCTTCTCTGTACTCTCCGTCCTTACAGTGGGGGTAACGTTGTCCCATCTAATATGGTACCCCTGAAGGAGTGACCAACAAATTTGCCCTTAGATGCCTGCATGACGAAAGGTCATTCTCCAGGTGGGCATTGGAATATATATTGGATATATATATATATATATATATATATATATATATTCGTACAAAATATTGAAACTGTTATAAAAGCATTAAAGGAAAAGAACTAGATGTCAATATCTCACACTTACAAATATATATAAACATCTTTTTTCTAAAAGATTCTATAGGTGATAATCTGGGTCTAGGAAACTATTACAAATGATGAGAAGAATTAATTTGAATATCTTTACAATTAAATTTTAAAATAAGCTAAATACAAAATATAGTAAAACATTATTATATTCGTATCCGATCGGCCTGTGTAGAGATCAGGGAAATGGCTTTGCTTCAGAATGGCTCTGGGTTCGAATCCCGGGCAAGGGATGGATGTTGCTTCCTTCTCTGTACTCTCCGTCCTTACAGTGGGGGTAACGTTGTCCCATCTAATATGGTACCCCTGAAGGAGTGACCAACAAATTTGCCCTTAGATGCCTGCATGACGAAAGGTCATTCTCCAGGTGGGCATTGGAATATATATTGGATATATATATATATATATATATATATATTCGTACAAAATATTGAAACTGTTATAAAAGCATTAAAGGAAAAGAACTAGATGTCAATATCTCACACTTACAAATATATATAAACATCTTTTTTCTAAAAGATTCTATAGGTGATAATCTGGGTCTAGGAAACTATTACAAATGATGAGAAGAATTAATTTGAATATCTTTACAATTAAATTTTAAAATAAGCTAAATACAAAATATAGTAAAACATTATTATATTCGTATCCGATCGGCCTGTGTAGAGATCAGGGAAATGGCTTTGCTTCAGAATGGCTCTGGGTTCGAATCCCGGGCAAGGGATGGATGTTGCTTCCTTCTCTGTACTCTCCGTCCTTACAGTGGGGGTAACGTTGTCCCATCTAATATGGTACCCCTGAAGGAGTGACCAACAAATTTGCCCTTAGATGCCTGCATGACGAAAGGTCATTCTCCAGGTGGGCATTGGAATATATATTGGATATATATATATATATATATATATATATTCGTACAAAATATTGAAACTGTTATAAAAGCATTAAAGGAAAAGAACTAGATGTCAATATCTCACACTTACAAATATATATAAACATCTTTTTTCTAAAAGATTCTATAGGTGATAATCTGGGTTTAGGAAACTATTACAAATGATGAGAAGAATTAATTTGAATATCTTTACAATTAAATTTTAAAATAAGCTAAATACAAAATATAGTAAAACATTATTATATTCGTATCCGATCGGCCTGTGTAGAGATCAGGGAAATGGCTTTGCTTCAGAATGGCTCTGGGTTCGAACCCCGGGCAAGGGATGGATGTTGCTTCCTTCTCTGTACTCTCCGTCCTTACAGTGGGGGTAACGTTGTCCCATCTAATATGGTACCCCTGAAGGAGTGACCAACAAATTTGCCCTTAGATGCCTGCATGACGAAAGGTCATTCTCCAGGTGGGCATTGGAATATATATTGGATATATATATATATATATATATATATATATATATATATATATATATATATTCGTACAAAATATTGAAACTGTTATAAAAGCATTAAAGGAAAAGAACTAGATGTCAATATCTCACACTTACAAATATATATAAACATCTTTTTTCTAAAAGATTCTATAGGTGATAATCTGGGTCTAGGAAACTATTACAAATGATGAGAAGAATTAATTTGAATATCTTTACAATTAAATTTTAAAATAAGCTAAATACAAAATATAGTAAAACATTATTATATTCGTATCCGATCGGCCTGTGTAGAGATCAGGGAAATGGCTTTGCTTCAGAATGGCTCTGGGTTCGAATCCCGGGCAAGGGATGGATGTTGCTTCCTTCTCTGTACTCTCCGTCCTTACAGTGGGGGTAACGTTGTCCCATCTAATATGGTACCCCTGAAGGAGTGACCAACAAATTTGCCCTTAGATGCCTGCATGACGAAAGGTCATTCTCCAGGTGGGCATTGGAATATATATTGGATATATATATATATATATATATATTCGTACAAAATATTGAAACTGTTATAAAAGCATTAAAGGAAAAGAACTAGATGTCAATATCTCACACTTACAAATATATATAAACATCTTTTTTCTAAAAGATTCTATAGGTGATAATCTGGGTCTAGGAAACTATTACAAATGATGAGAAGAATTAATTTGAATATCTTTACAATTAAATTTTAAAATAAGCTAAATACAAAATATAGTAAAACATTATTATATTCGTATCCGATCGGCCTGTGTAGAGATCAGGGAAATGGCTTTGCTTCAGAATGGCTCTGGGTTCGAATCCCGGGCAAGGGATGGATGTTGCTTCCTTCTCTGTACTCTCCGTCCTTACAGTGGGGGTAACGTTGTCCCATCTAATATGGTACCCCTGAAGGAGTGACCAACAAATTTGCCCTTAGATGCCTGCATGACGAAAGGTCATTCTCCAGGTGGGCATTGGAATATATATTGGATATATATATATATATATATATATATATATATATATTCGTACAAAATATTGAAACTGTTATAAAAGCATTAAAGGAAAAGAACTAGATGTCAATATCTCACACTTACAAATATATATAAACATCTTTTTTCTAAAAGATTCTATAGGTGATAATCTGGGTCTAGGAAACTATTACAAATGATGAGAAGAATTAATTTGAATATCTTTACAATTAAATTTTAAAATAAGCTAAATACAAAATATAGTAAAACATTATTATATTCGTATCCGATCGGCCTGTGTAGAGATCAGGGAAATGGCTTTGCTTCAGAATGGCTCTGGGTTCGAATCCCGGGCAAGGGATGGATGTTGCTTCCTTCTCTGTACTCTCCGTCCTTACAGTGGGGGTAACGTTGTCCCATCTAATATGGTACCCCTGAAGGAGTGACCAACAAATTTGCCCTTAGATGCCTGCATGACGAAAGGTCATTCTCCAGGTGGGCATTGGAATATATATTGGATATATATATATATATATATATATATATATATATATATATTCGTACAAAATATTGAAACTGTTATAAAAGCATTAAAGGAAAAGAACTAGATGTCAATATCTCACACTTACAAATATATATAAACATCTTTTTTCTAAAAGATTCTATAGGTGATAATCTGGGTCTAGGAAACTATTACAAATGATGAGAAGAATTAATTTGAATATCTTTACAATTAAATTTTAAAATAAGCTAAATACAAAATATAGTAAAACATTATTATATTCGTATCCGATCGGCCTGTGTAGAGATCAGGGAAATGGCTTTGCTTCAGAATGGCTCTGGGTTCGAATCCCGGGCAAGGGATGGATGTTGCTTCCTTCTCTGTACTCTCCGTCCTTACAGTGGGGGTAACGTTGTCCCATCTAATATGGTACCCCTGAAGGAGTGACCAACAAATTTGCCCTTAGATGCCTACATGACGAAAGGTCATTCTCCAGGTGGGCATTGGAATATATATTGGATATATATATATATATATATATATATATATATATATATATATATATATATATATATATATATATATATATATATATTCGTACAAAATATTGAAACTGTTATAAAAGCATTAAAGGAAAAGAACTAGATGTCAATATCTCACACTTACAAATATATATAAACATCTTTTTTCTAAAAGATTCTATAGGTGATAATCTGGGTCTAGGAAACTATTACA
This sequence comes from Parasteatoda lunata, assembly GCA_949128135.1. Lineage (NCBI taxonomy): Eukaryota > Metazoa > Arthropoda > Arachnida > Araneae > Theridiidae > Parasteatoda > Parasteatoda lunata. The sequence goes on from OX421978.1 coordinate 20,208,184, forward strand.
AATGATGAGAAGAATTAATTTGAATATCTTTACAATTAAATTTTAAAATAAGCTAAATACAAAATATAGTAAAACATTATTATATTCGTATCCGATCGGCCTGTGTAGAGATCAGGGAAATGGCTTTGCTTCAGAATGGCTCTGGGTTCGAATCCCGGGCAAGGGATGGATGTTGCTTCCTTCTCTGTACTCTCCGTCCTTACAGTGGGGGTAACGTTGTCCCATCTAATATGGTACCCCTGAAGGAGTGACCAACAAATTTGCCCTTAGATGCCTGCATGACGAAAGGTCATTCTCCAGGTGGGCATTGGAATATATATTGGATATATATATATATATATATATATATATATATATATATATATATATATATATATTTATATATATATATATATATATATATATATATATATATATATATATATATATATATATATATATATATATATATATATATATATATATATATATATATTCGTACAAAATATTGAAACTGTTATAAAAGCATTAAAGGAAAAGAACTAGATGTCAATATCTCACACTTACAAATATATATAAACATCTTTTTTCTAAAAGATTCTATAGGTGATAATCTGGGTCTAGGAAACTATTACAAATGATGAGAAGAATTAATTTGAATATCTTTACAATTAAATTTTAAAATAAGCTAAATACAAAATATAGTAAAACATTATTATATTCGTATCCGATCGGCCTGTGTAGAGATCAGGGAAATGGCTTTGCTTCAGAATGGCTCTGGGTTCGAATCCCGGGCAAGGGATGGATGTTGCTTCCTTCTCTGTACTCTCCGTCCTTACAGTGGGGGTAACGTTGTCCCATCTAATATGGTACCCCTGAAGGAGTGACCAACAAATTTGCCCTTAGATGCCTGCATGACGAAAGGTCATTCTCCAGGTGGGCATTGGAATATATATTGGATATATATATATATATATATATATATATTCGTACAAAATATTGAAACTGTTATAAAAGCATTAAAGGAAAAGAACTAGATGTCAATATCTCACACTTACAAATATATATAAACATCTTTTTTCTAAAAGATTCTATAGGTGATAATCTGGGTCTAGGAAACTATTACAAATGATGAGAAGAATTAATTTGAATATCTTTACAATTAAATTTTAAAATAAGCTAAATACAAAATATAGTAAAACATTATTATATTCGTATCCGATCGGCCTGTGTAGAGATCAGGGAAATGGCTTTGCTTCAGAATGGCTCTGGGTTCGAATCCCGGGCAAGGGATGGATGTTGCTTCCTTCTCTGTACTCTCCGTCCTTACAGTGGGGGTAACGTTGTCCCATCTAATATGGTACCCCTGAAGGAGTGACCAACAAATTTGCCCTTAGATGCCTGCATGACGAAAGGTCATTCTCCAGGTGGGCATTGGAATATATATTGGATATATATATATATATATATATATATATATATTCGTACAAAATATTGAAACTGTTATAAAAGCATTAAAGGAAAAGAACTAGATGTCAATATCTCACACTTACAAATATATATAAACATCTTTTTTCTAAAAGATTCTATAGGTGATAATCTGGGTCTAGGAAACTATTACAAATGATGAGAAGAATTAATTTGAATATCTTTACAATTAAATTTTAAAATAAGCTAAATACAAAATATAGTAAAACATTATTATATTCGTATCCGATCGGCCTGTGTAGAGATCAGGGAAATGGCTTTGCTTCAGAATGGCTCTGGGTTCGAATCCCGGGCAAGGGATGGATGTTGCTTCCTTCTCTGTACTCTCCGTCCTTACAGTGGGGGTAACGTTGTCCCATCTAATATGGTACCCCTGAAGGAGTGACCAACAAATTTGCCCTTAGATGCCTGCATGACGAAAGGTCATTCTCCAGGTGGGCATTGGAATATATATTGGATATATATATATATATATATATATATATATTCGTACAAAATATTGAAACTGTTATAAAAGCATTAAAGGAAAAGAACTAGATGTCAATATCTCACACTTACAAATATATATAAACATCTTTTTTCTAAAAGATTCTATAGGTGATAATCTGGGTCTAGGAAACTATTACAAATGATGAGAAGAATTAATTTGAATATCTTTACAATTAAATTTTAAAATAAGCTAAATACAAAATATAGTAAAACATTATTATATTCGTATCCGATCGGCCTGTGTAGAGATCAGGGAAATGGCTTTGCTTCAGAATGGCTCTGGGTTCGAATCCCGGGCAAGGGATGGATGTTGCTTCCTTCTCTGTACTCTCCGTCCTTACAGTGGGGATAACGTTGTCCCATCTAATATGGTACCCCTGAAGGAGTGACCAACAAATTTGCCCTTAGATGCCTGCATGACGAAAGGTCATTCTCCAGGTGGGCATTGGAATATATATTGGATATATATATATATATATATATATATATATATATATATATATATATATATATTCGTACAAAATATTGAAACTGTTATAAAAGCATCAAAGGAAAAGAACTAGATGTCAATATCTCACACTTACAAATATATATAAACATCTTTTTTCTAAAAGATTCTATAGGTGATAATCTGGGTCTAGGAAACTATTACAAATGATGAGAAGAATTAATTTGAATATCTTTACAATTAAATTTTAAAATAAGCTAAATACAAAATATAGTAAAACATTATTATATTCGTATCCGATCGGCCTGTGTAGAGATCAGGGAAATGGCTTTGCTTCAGAATGGCTCTGGGTTCGAACCCCGGGCAAGGGATGGATGTTGCTTCCTTCTCTGTACTCTCCGTCCTTACAGTGGGGGTAACGTTGTCCCATCTAATATGGTACCCCTGAAGGAGTGACCAACAAATTTGCCCTTAGATGCCTGCATGACGAAAGGTCATTCTCCAGGTGGGCATTGGAATATATATTGGATATATATATATATATATATATATATATATATATATATATATATATATATATATATATATATATATATATATTCGTACAAAATATTGAAACTGTTATAAAAGCATTAAAGGAAAAGAACTAGATGTCAATATCTCACACTTACAAATATATATAAACATCTTTTTTCTAAAAGATTCTATAGGTGATAATCTGGGTCTAGGAAACTATTACAAATGATGAGAAGAATTAATTTGAATATCTTTACAATTAAATTTTAAAATAAGCTAAATACAAAATATAGTAAAACATTATTATATTCGTATCCGATCGGCCTGTGTAGAGATCAGGGAAATGGCTTTGCTTCAGAATGGCTCTGGGTTCGAATCCCGGGCAAGGGATGGATGTTGCTTCCTTCTCTGTACTCTCCGTCCTTACAGTGGGGGTAACGTTGTCCCATCTAATATGGTACCCCTGAAGGAGTGACCAACAAATTTGCCCTTAGATGCCTGCATGACGAAAGGTCATTCTCCAGGTGGGCATTGGAATATATATTGGATATATATATATATATATATATATATATATATTCGTACAAAATATTGAAACTGTTATAAAAGCATTAAAGGAAAAGAACTAGATGTCAATATCTCACACTTACAAATATATATAAACATCTTTTTTCTAAAAGATTCTTTAGGTGATAATCTGGGCCTAGGAAAATATTAGGAATGATGAATAGTTCTAACAAACGTTCAACAGTTCTAACAAATGTAGATTCAAAAATGTTCTAATGTGATTAACTAAATTTGCGTCATTCGTGTCTAACATAGTGTTATTAGAAGTTTCAAAGAATGCATAAAGTTTGACTGCATTAATTTCATTAAAATCGAGCATTTTTCTTTACAAATCTTAAATTAGAACATTTCTGCAGCATTTTTAGCAGACGGAAAAATCCCTAAAATTGGAAATAAGTTCCCTTACTGTCGGGTTTTAGGGAAAAATCAATTCTTGTTATATCGATTCGAGCTTTCCATGGCTTCCGTTGATCTTTCCATTTCACAGGCTTCCCTCCAACTTGTCTTTCATAAATAAATCTGTTCACAAGCGAAAAGTTGAGAAGGAGATCAGCGAATAAACAAATAAAACATATTTTGAAGTTATTTTAAGACACTTTGCGACGTACATTTCAAAATAGTTGTAATATTAAAGAGAGGGTTCTAGTTTTTCCTTAAAAATTTTATATTCATTTTCGATTTTTTTTTACTTACCAGTGTTTAATTTTAAAAAAAATTTTAATTGATTTTTAAATTTAATTTTTAGTTTTATTTCTCTTCGTAATTAATTTTTTAGTTCAATATTTTGCAATATAAATTTCAGTAAGAGCATTTCTCAAAAGATGGACAGTAGTTAATTCTGATAATATTTATGCAATATGCTCAAATTATTATTATTAAGTAATAGAATAATTAAATAAAATTAACAGTATAAAAATTTTTTTCATCGAATTTTCGGACATCAGATTATTTTAAACCAGTGATTCTCAACCTTATTTTGTCGCGGCACACTTTTAACGATCTCTAAATTTTGCGGCACACAAAGAAAAAGATAAGTTCAAAAGTTGTTCACTTACATAATACACTGTGTAATATAGTTTATGATAATAATTTGGAATGTAAGATAAAATAATATAATATGTACTACAAAAACAACAGTACGTTTATTAAGGGATTAATTACAAATGAATAATAAGAATACTTTTAATGCGAAATTTGAGCTTGATGTTTTTTGATAATTTCATTTATATTTATTTGGTCGTAAAAATGACAATGCTACTCACATACCGTCTTCTACATTTAACAATCTCGATATTTTTTTTCGTTTTTATGTTGGTTAATACTGAAAATCCGAATTCACACAAATAACATGTAGAAAACTGTAATAATATTTTAAAAGCTTTTTTGGCTATCATGGGATAATCGCATCTAATGTTAATCCAAAATGAATTAATTGATTCTTCCGAATATTTTAAAATTAAATCTCGATTGTTAGAAGCGAAATTAGTTAAGTCAAATACAGAAAGTTAATTCAAATACAGAAGTATTCGTTATCACAAATGAATTACGAACTCAATCAAAATTTTTTATTTCTAAATTTGGGAAATAATGAATAATTCTCTCCTCTACTGCTGTCAAATGGTCAATAACAATTTTAAGAATAGTTTTATTAAAATCCTTTGGGACTCTACTCGTAATAAAAAAGCATTATAATTTTTACCATATACATTTCTAAAATTTGGCGGCATACTTTAAGAATTTGGCGGCACACAAAAGTGCCGCGGCACAGTGGTTGAGAATCACTGTTTTAAATAATAAATTTATTTGAAAACCATCGGCGCACAGTGGAATGAAAATAAAATCTCGCTATAAAAAGTGGAAAAAATAAAGCATTTTCAAAAGTAACTTTTAAGTTTTTTTTCTTTTTTTTTTGTTAAAATGTCCAAAGAACTAGATTTTGCTTAAATAAATAATAAATGCAATAAGAATCAGATAAAGTTAATCTAAAAACTAGGTTATGTTTATCTGAATGAAGTAAACGTTAACAACGAATATTCATATGAAATTAATTTTGTACTAATGACTTTTTAATACAAATGAAACCGTTTTTTTTTCAATAAAATTTATTAATAATGTAGTCATTTACATGAGAAAAAAGTATAAAAATGTTCGCCATAAAATTGGTACGCATTATGAAAATTGATATTTAAGTCAAATTGGCAAATGTTAGCAACTAATTTTTTCTTTGCTCCTATTAGAGAGAGAGAGAGTTCATTCGAGCCGCTAATAATAAAACGTCATAGTCAGTGAAAGATATCAAATAAAAGCTTATGTAAAAACTGAGCTAATTGTTTTAACGAAAATTGTTAAACTTTCAAAAAAGAGGTATATATATATTTTTTTTTTCTAAAAGAAAAACTTTTTATTTTTATAGAACTCAACAAAAAAAAAACTCATTCAGATACATTTTATTACTTTTCCTGTATAAATTAATTTACGTTTGCATTAAAACGAAGCATATTTGAATATAATTGGACGTCGGTAACTTTTAACTTAATTTTTACCAGAAAGTAACTTTACTTTAAAATAAATCTTTACTTTATTCAAAAAATTCACTCCCAACCAGTTTGGGTTCTTTTATCATCGGGCTAATCTTGGGCGGTTTTCGTGGTTTCATTCTTCGTGTTATACATATACGCGTTAACTTCACAAAATAAGGGTTTCATGATAGTATATTTGCCTCTTTTTTCTTGCTTTATCTAGGAATTATTTTATCTTTTGGAGGTGGTTCAAAATTAATAGGTTACGGAGATAACATTAGGACATTATTATAAAATTCGCAACAAAACCGTTAATGTATAAATCTTCTGTCCAATATTGATATAAGTTATTGGTATTGGTATTTCACGTTTAACAAAAGGTACAATGACAATTGCCATTGAAAATGTAAGTAAAATATATTAATTATAAAGTTCACTATTAACAGAGATCTTTACTTCATAGCATAGTTTTACGTAATCAATCTACGTATATCCGAATAGTCACCTTAAATTTCTTTTAGAAATTTATTTTTTAAACTTAGTTTAAAAAGGATCGCAAAATAAATACATAATTTTATTTATAGTGTAGTAGTAGCTCTATAATTTTCGTGAGAAATATTTATTACAAAATATTTTTTACACAGAAAATTATACGATTTTTATATTGTTTTGCATCATATTGCTTATATTGTTTGTAACAAATAAATTGTCTGTATGGTACCCGGATCATGCAAAATGTTGGGATTCGGTACACAACCAGTTAATGCTAAAAAAGGGCATTATATTGTACACCGCATAATTTAATGTTGATTTTAAAGTTTAATTTTTAATAATAGCAACATGTTTATTCTTAATTTTTTTATATTATTAATAGTAAAATTATTTCCCAATAAATATTTTCATGAAGATTACTAATTTTTGAGTTGTAATTTATTATGGTTTATGTGTGCTGTAATTTAGTATGGTGATTTAAGTTAGGCATCCTAAAGTTACTCCATCCTAGGTAACCAAAGTGCCCAGGTGGTGCAGAAATATAATTTTTTTTTTCTTTCTTACCATTTAGAATTAAGTTTTATTTACCACCTTTAAAAAGAAATGAATGTTGTGAAATATTCAGAGCTCTAAATAGTAGTTTAAAAACCCACCGTTACAGTAACTGCTAAATATTAAGAAATTCTAAAAATAATTTCGCAATCGAAATTAACTTTTTTATATAATAGTTGAATAATAGTAACCTCTATCACTAAAAGTAGTTAAACATTATTCATATTTTTAAAAAAATATTCATAGACTGAGGTAGAAAGTGAGATTTTATTCAGTCCTTTCAGTTCCAACAATACAAAAGGTATCCTTCGATTTACAGTAACCATAGAACATCCTTGGTGCACCCTATCTCTATGGTGCAACCTTCCCTATTCACGGTTCAGTGATTTTCACTTGTAGTCACCTGCACCTGTGGACAAAACGAGGAATCGAAAAACACAGTGATTTTCACTTGTAGTCACCTGCACCTGTGGACAAAACGAGGAATCGAAAAACAATTTCAGAGAAGAAAATTTTTCCATATCTCAGGAAATTTTTTTTTTTAACAATACTTCCTTTTATATATTTCCACATTGTTGCAAATAGAAAATATTACCTACTTAATTGTTTTTGTTTTTTTTTAAATTTTATTTTATAGAATTGTTAAAAAAATATATATTTTTAAATTTGTGAATGTTACTTATAATAAAGTAACTTTATTCAAAACGACATCATGAAAACTACTCTAAAAACGCATTCAAAGTTCGTTTTAAAAATTATTAATAACATTTAAAAATGTTATTAATAACATCAGGGAGGCCAGTTTGAATGAGATCTATTCAGTAATATAAAACATACAGCTGTCAGGCTGTAAATTATTGAAAAAAAATTATATATCTTCCCCCACAGAATAACATTGAGGCGTAGATTGAAGCTGGCAATGGTGCTAACGGTCTTAAGTTTGAGTCCTAAAACGTGAAGATCCAATCATTAGATCAATAGTTATTCAGGGCTCGAAAATAAATTTTATATATATTTATATATATAGATAATTTTTTTATTTAACAGTGTAGGGAATGACGAATCCACAACGTCTTAATCCACAACTTTTTGTTTATACTAAAAAACTCATTGATGATCTACAACTTAGTAACGTTTTTGAAAGATCTCATTCGACATGTTTTTGCTAAATGCTTACCTTGTAACACATCATAGATAGTCACTTTAATATACCTAGAGACCAATTTCATAACCGTAGCTAAAGCAGTTCAGAATGGATGCTCACTTTAGTGCCCACCCTGCATAACAAAATAATATCAATAAATACATTCTTAAGATCGAGATCGAATACCGTCCAATAAAATAATATAAGTAAAAAGTGTCCCGATGGTTCCTAATATAAAGTTTCTTTTAATGGGCATAATTTTCCAAACTGTGAAATATATATCGTCCTTAACAATTAATAGAAACTTTTGGTGAGGAAAACTCTCACCGTAGCAATTTTCACACATTATATTTACAGCTTTTTTGATTCTTTCGAAACCTTCCGATACCATTGAAGCACAAACAGTCATGCTTATGAAGGATAAAAGACTGTTTATAAACAGAGCCCACAAAGACACACGCGTAAAACTATTCTCAAATATTTCTGGATGAAGGATGGTTGAAAGAGAAAAGTACATAATTGTTGACAGAAAAGTGAATTCCATAAATGCCAAAGAAGAAAGAATATCATCCATATCATGCACTGAATATTTAACGAAGTTATACGATTGAAGCCATCTCCTATAGTGTGCAGTCTTGTGCAAAGATAGCGTCTTCTCAAAAGATTGCAAATGAAGAATAACTTGAATACAAATTATAACATAAAATACAGCAAATATGCTTAGCGGCAACATTAGACAAATCACTTCTACAATAACATATATTATCGAAGATACTCTAACTCCTTCATATTTATCAGTTTTATTTAAATATAAAGGTATAATGTTGGTGTCTTTCATTGAATTTATTGAAAACAATATGATAAAGGTATGCAAAATTAAGATGGTTATGATCCAGATAATGATTGTGTATCTGGTCACTCGTTTAATTCGAAGACTCAAGTAATTAAATGTGCTTATGATTTTTTTCAAATCGTTTAATTTGTAAATTAAAACACTGCGGAACAAACTCATGGTCAAAATTATGGCTATATTTCCGATCGTCAAATTATTTTGCGATATGTTAATAAATATGAATAGGGCGGAGGAAAAGTAGCAGACGATTAATAATATATTGAAGATAATATTTATGAAATTAAGATATTTATGTTTGTTAAAATAAGAAAATGTTAAGCTCAGAATAAATCCAAAAAATATAAATTTATAGAAATATTCCATGTTTCAAAAGAACCAACAATATTTTAGACTTAATTGTTTTGGTCCAATTTTAAAATTCGTTTCTATCTTACTTTCCTTTACTTTCTTCCTCTCCTTTTCTTTTTTCTTCTCCTTTTCTTTCTTTCCCCTTTCTTCCTTTTTTCTTTCTTGCTTTTGCTTCCATGCTTTTCTTTTATAAATGACGTATAATTTAAGTATTTTTAAGTGAAAAATCTTAAAAAGAAATCTTTTCTGAATTTGAATTCTAGCAGGTCTAGAACAAACATAAAATGAAATTAAATGATAAACTATACATTGCATTCAATAAAGCAGAAGAAAATGTATCTGATATTCATCAAAGATTTTAAAAAGCGTTAAGAACATCTTTTCCCTAAACTTACTAATCTAATTTTTTAGTTCGATCAATTTCCAAAGTCCTTTCAAGGTAAATCATTTTTATAAAAGTTTGTTTAAAATAATTTTAAAAAGCAATTATAAATAAATTCAATTATTTTTATGCTTAGCCTCTCATGAAATTGAGCATGAAAAGTATTGATAAGTATTGATCTTCACTACCTTTATTTGATCAAATCAGACTTCTATTTACTCTATACGATCAAACATGATAAGTTGAGATAATTTATTTTCAAGAAATAATATATCGATCATCTGAATATGTTTATAAAGAGCTTAACAAAAGAGCTTGCTAGTTGTTAAAACGAGCGTTAAAACGAGCAATTATCTTTTTCTAAAGTACTTTCTAATCATTTTTTTTTTTGTTTTTAAATTTACCAACACTTTTTTGTTTTTAATTTCTCTTCTTTACATATGGCAATCTTTTAGCTATTGTTTCTCGATAAGATTTTCATATAAAAATAATTATAATAATCAGTTTTTAATAAAGCTTTCTATAATTAAATAAACAATAAAAATCAAAATAATATTTACAGAGAAATTTTTAAGTCAAACACAGAAAACTTAAAAGAGGGGATACCTGCATGTGACGTAGTGTGGGTATCTCGATCCTAATTGGTTGATGAAACATGGCATTTGCTTACATTAGTAATTGTTCTTCCCATTCAATTACGATTAAGTCAAGCCGCTCAAGTATCAATTCTCTTAAGCAACTCCTTCTATATTCCTTCGCAAAGATTTCATTTCTTTCACTATATATTTCTTACTTAGCACAATGACAGGCATAAAGCCATGTAGAACATAAACAAACTAATTATGTATCGAAGTTGCCAGGTACAATATATATATATATATATATATATATATATATATATATATATATATATATATATATATATATATATATATATATATATATCACGATTACAATAAAATACATAAATATTAAATCAAAGTTAAGTAAAAGACGTAGACGAGAAAGAATTATATTTCAATAAATTCGATGTGTGATACGGCGCTGTATTTAATTAACATTCTTACTTATGTAAAGAAAATTAGCTCAACTGTAACGCATCGTTTTGCTTATAAATGATCAGCTGGCGGTGACGTTAAAGGACACATGTGTGGGTATCTGTAATCTTCTTCTTGAAGTGCAAGTACCCAATAATCGCCTTTTATGTGTTTTTAGAATTATTCTCAACAATAAAGTCTTAAAGTAAATACAACAGAGATCACTAATAATAAAAGCGAATTAAAAAGAATATCGATAACGAACTCAGTCTAATCACTAAGAGGAAGTTGAGAATAACGAACTTAAAAACCATTTTGCTTCCCTGATTAAAATTTCTCTCTGGCAATCAAACACATTTAATCGTTTTCAGTCACGCCTTCCTCAATCAACAGATTTCTAAAGCTTTTTTATATTTTCATTGCTTAAACATTAATTTGTAATCCCCAAGCGCATAGATTTTTTTTTTTACTTCATTTTTGAGCAGGATTCTAAAAATATTTTTTAAGGCTGAGGCAGTACGTATTTAACCATATATCAAGCATATTATTAGTGCTTTATATGTTTTAGCTTGTAAGTTAAAGTAACAGTTGAAAACTTTTTTTTCAGATCATTTTATATTGACGTTAATGCTATACGAAATAAAATCATTCATAAAATTCCTATTTTGAAATTAAATTGCTTTTCGTGAAACATACCAGGGATATCAATTGAGATTTTATTCCTGTTTGGAAATAAGAGTCGAGTTTTTTTAAACTTTTTTTTTTTACATTATATTGTCCAAGGAATATGATAATGGACTTAAATTTTGCCATTAAATAATTAATAAGTGCAATGAAATTCAGATAAAATTAACCTAAAAAAATATTTGAAAATTCAGCTATGCTTATCTGAATAAAATAAACATTAAAAAAGAATATTTATACGAAAATTAAGTAAAAATTTGATAGTAATGGCCTTTTAATGTATAAAGGAAAAAGGTTTTGTAAAAATTTTATTGATAATGTAGTAATTCGCATGCTTCTAAATATTAAAATCAAACCTTATTTTTTGGAAAAGCTTCAAAAAAAGCCCCGCATTGTCCCTATCAAATAAAAGTAATTAACATATCTTTGGCATATGGAGCCCCATCTTCATTGACCTATAGATCAATGGAGTAAATCATTACTTTATACAAACGCCTCCCTTCTTTTGTAAAAATGAGTTGAGATGTTTGGCTATTTTGAAAAATGGGTAAAGAAATGTTCTAATTAAAATGTTCTTTGATTGCAAAATGCAAAATCTACTTCTGCAAATTATCACTTTTAATTGGAGGAAGAAAAAAAAAACTAAGTTAAATGTTTTTTTCTTCCTCAAAATTTTTATTATGCGCGTTCAAATTTTCGGAATTTAATATCATAAACTTTTTAAAGTTTCACAAACCATTTTTAATAGTGTTTATTAATTTTTAGAATAATTTCTTATGGAAAAATATTTTTTTTCTAAATGTTCTGTTATTTACAAGGATCTTTTATTGCAGATCACAACGTTCTCACCATCCTTCTATTTTCTCATGCATTGTTTTCATATTTATTTTCTTCAAAATTATTTATTCTTTAAATATGTTTTAAACATTCACAAGCGTTATATTCATTTCAATTAAATTGTGCTTAGTAAAGAAAAAGGCAAGTGGACGTAAACAATAGATATTTAACTTCCTTTATATTTTAATTTATGTTTGATTCTATTATATGAGTTAAGAATTATCTTGCATGGAGTACAAATCTTTGCTGTGTAATACAATTAGTAAAATAAGCAACTGATATTTTGAATACATTTAATTGTACAATATTTTAATTTATTTCATTGTTTTTAATTAAAACTTTTGTCATTTTGCACATTCAGTGTTCTTTATATACCTCTAATATTATTATCTTGAAGGTTTGTACTTATGCTTTTTTATTTTTTCGCTTTTAAATGTGTAATTTTTTTTTATTTAAAAATATTTTCTTTTTAGATACATTTACTTTTACTCGTTACATTTTAAAATTAACCTTATCACACTTTTTTTAAAAATCTTCAGCTAGTACAATGCTGATAATAATTCACAAATATTTATAGCATTTTCACTATTTATATATCGATACAAAACGTAAAAAGGTTTATTACACATCATGTAAATAAAGAACTATATCTTATCTTATTAAAACACTACTTTGCATATATAAATAGATTTGAAGTTTCCGTATTCTAATTTTAAGTGCTATTCATGCTTTATAATCTACATTATACGTTAAAATCACCTAAATAGAATCTTTCTTTTAGAAATTATTAAATTTTTTTTTGTATAATGTAAAGATTCCCCTTCCACAGAGGCCAGGGGTACCAATAAATTTATGAATTGAAAGAGGAAATTAAGTAATTTAGTTTACTATAAGATTACCTTGAAGTAAATATATAATGTATAGTAAATCAAATGTATTTTCAGAAATGATGCCAGTTTTTTTTTAACAAAAATTACATATATATATATATATATATATATATATATATATATATATATATATATATATATATATATATATATATATGTATGTATATATATACATGTATATATATACATGTATATATATACATGTATATATATATATATATATATATATATATATATATATATATATATATTATATATATATACATATATATACATATATATATATATATATATATATATATATATATATATATATATATATATATATATATTACGGCTACCAATGTTCAAATACGTAGCCCAATATGTAGTTGAACCCAATCCAGAAGACAAGGAAACTTCTGGATCTAGTATTAGGAAAAATTTGCCTTCGTGGAAGTCTTTTTGATAGAACTAACCCGCATGTTCGTTACATGGAGAGGAAAACCACGAAAAAAAAACCACTGTCTGCCTGACGAAAAGGGGAATTTTATCCATGATAGAATCTAATACGCAGAGGATATTTTACGTTAGTACTCTGGTTGGTGCGAGCCGGGTGCGGAATTCATATCGATCAGCCATCGCTGGAATTCGAGCCCAAGGCATCTCATTAGGAGGCGAGCGCTCTATCCCCTTAGCCACCAAGAGTCATATATTATTAATTGTAACCTATATTTATTTATTCATGAAATAATTTTTAACAGGACTAGGTTAGATATTATTAAAAAAAAAAAAAACGACAAGCGCTGATTTTGTTTTTAATTACAGTAAATAAGTAATTATAGTAATTGTCGCCAATAAGTTGAAATAAATAATGCGGACGCCTTTTAAATACAATCAATCAAATGAACTACAGATGAATGACAAAGTTCTACAGATGAATGACAACAATATACAAAGCTTTAATCTTTTAATAACCAATAATTTAGCATCAAAACGGATTCTAAAAATGTATAAACTTAAACTAAAACAAAATAGAACAACAACAAAAAAAAACTATATCTGGTTGCCACGCAACCTTAAAGTGAAATATTAAAACAAATAAATCTAAAGAAAATTAAAGGTGGCGCTTCTGTTAAAAATACATACGTTAATGACTTAAAATCTTAAACATACTCCCACCTTGCAAAGTGATATTATAAATAGCACTTTGGAACATGCGTTTAGCATTTCGTAGAAATACAAACTGACTCATATATATTGGTCACCTTTATATGAAACTAATTAAGAAAATCTTCAGTTATTATATAAATAACAAAAAGTTCATAAATCTAAACGTTGTGGAATTTTTATGATTCTTCCTAATCTGCTTTTACTAAGAGAGTTCACTTCCAAATTATCGGGCACATTAACGGAATTGTGAACATTATCAACTTCCAAATTAATTTTCCTTGAAGACTTTTCCAGAACATCCACATCGTTCTTTTCTGATAGCTCTAAAGGATAAAGTCTTTGGAAAGGTCGGATCCTTTCTCCTTGAGAGGTTCTTAATCTGGCTACTCTAGGAATACTGTCCTTTCCAGGATACAGCTCCAAGACAATTCCAAGAGGCCAATCTATGCGGCGAGTATTATCTTGTCCTATTAAAACAATATCACCGATGTTTATTACATCATTCCTTCTTATTCCCTTGTGCACTAGCTGAGCAAGATATTCATTTCTAAATCTTTGTTTGAGATCTTCACGTAATTTTTGCAAAAATTTTACACGTTTCAACATAGAGGTTCGATCCACAAGGTCTAGATCTGGAGTTTCGTTGCTGTTGCTACCTTCCCCGTATATAAACGTTGCCGGAGTTAAAGGTACTAATTCAGATAGATCATCGTGAATGTAGGTCAGCGGTCTGCTATTTAAAACCGACTCACAGTCACATAAAATTGTAGTTAGTTCTTCATAATCTACAACAGATTTACCTAACACACGACGTAGAAGAGTCTTAAGCATTCCTACTATCCGCTCCTACCACCCACCCCACCATGCTGCTGTGGGTGGAATAAATTTCCAAATTATTTTCTGAGCGGTTGAGTACACAGCAATCTTGTCCCAATCTAAGTTCTTTAAATAATTGTTTGCTCCTACAAAGTTCTTTCCATTATCCGAGTAAATGACCGATATTCTACCTCTTCTTGCGATAAATCGTCTGAATGCTTGAATGAAAGCATCTGTAGTTAGAGACCGTACTAATTCAAAGTGGACTGCTCGGTACACAGCACAGGTAAACAAAACTATCCAAGCTTTTTCTTTCGATTTTAGATACAGAGGACCGGCATAGTCCACACCAGACACTTGAAAAACTTTTGTCTGAGTAACTCTTTCTCTTGGAAGAGGCGCAAAAGGAACTTCTACTGGTTTAGCTCGATGACGCTTACAAGTCACACACTTGGAAATAACTTTATTTATTAACTTTTTAGCTTTAAGAATCCAGTATCGCTCTCGGAGTCTTGAGAGTAAGATGGAACGACCAGCATGCATCGCTTTTATATGCTCTTCTCGGATTAATTCTAACACAACACTGTTAGCAGGTAAAAGAATTGGACATCTGAAATTCTCATTCTCATCACTATGTACCAGTTTGGTTTTTACTCTCAGAATATCACTTTTATCTCGAAAAGCTTGTATTTTGGCGAGAAATTTATCATCTTGGAAATGCGTTGTTTGCAATGACTTAAAAATCACACTTTCTGCCTTTGTTAACTCCTCACAGATTAAATTTCCCTTTAACTTATCTTGATGTGAAACGTTGTGGACAAAACGTAGGATCCAAGCGACTACTCTTACATTTCGGCTATATGTTGAAAAGTAATTACACCATATTTCCGTTACTTCAACATTTACCATGGAAATAACTATTTGTTTTCTTTTTTCCAAATTTACTTCCTCTTCATTAACGGAAATTTCGTCAGCTGCTACAGGCCATTCCGTGTTGGAAAGATATAGCCAGCTGGGACCCTCATACCATTTCGAATTGCCGAGTTGTTGAGCAGAGCAACCTTTACTTGGTAGATCTGCGGGATTCATAGACCCGGGCAAATGCCTCCATGCTTTTACCGGAGTCAATTTCCTGATTTCTTGAACTCGATTTTCCACACATACACCCCATGTGTTTTCTCTTTTAAGCCAAGCTAATACAGTTGTTGAGTCTGTCCAGAAATGAACTTTGTCCGTCTTAAACTGTTTTACTATTTCAATAGATAGACGAGCTGCAATTGTAGCGCCAAGAAGTTCAAGTCGAGCAATCGTTGTTTCCTTTTTCCCGCTAGGCGCGATTCTTGCTTTACTTTGTATCAGGTGAACTTGAACGTTGCTTTCGTCTTCTATTCTTAGGATAACTACTGTGGCATACGCAAATTTACTGGCATCACAAAAAAAATGTAATGAAATGCGCTCGTAACCTTTGTCACAATGTAACCACCTTGGGATTTCTATGTGCTTCAGATATTCAAGCTGACTTAGCCACTTTGTAAAATCTTCTCGTAATTTTGTGTCAACTTCATCGTCCCAACCAATTTTAGTTTTCCACAAATTTTGTAACCACAATTTTGGTCGTATCGATACCGGGCTAGTTATCCCCATAGGATCAAAAACTCTGTGTGAGGCAGCTAAAATGCTTCTTTTGGTGATTTTTTCATGTTTTGCGTCTTTCATATCAGGAATATTAATTAACAGAGTATCACTTTTTCTATTCCACTTCATTCCCAGAATGTTGGTCTCACTAGAATTAGGCTCTGATGGGTTAGTAGACTCCCACCCTCGTAAATCGAATTGTCTTTCAGCCATAATATTAGTAGCAACTTCTATGAATTGTTTCAACTCTGATTCAGTTTTCACGCTTGTGAGGCAATTATCTACATAAAAACTGCATATTAGTTCCTGTATAATCTCTTTAGGGTATTTTTCATTCCCTCCCATTGCTTCCTCTAGTTTATTATTCAAATGGTATTGAATAGTGGCTCCAAGCAAAAACGGACTACAGGAAACGCCAAACACAACTCTTCGATGACGAAAATGCTTGAGCTGTCCATCTTCTCCATACCATAAGAATCGTAAGAAATTTCTATCATTTTCATAAAGACTTATTTGCAGAAAAGCCTTACGTATATCAGCTGTTACACCAAATTTATAACTTCGAAATTTATTTATCATTGAGGGAATTACTTCTATCAAATTTAACCCTTTCTCAACACAATCATTTAAACTAGGAACTCCTTTTCTCTTAGAAGAAGCATTGAACACGGGCCTGATTTTAGTTGTGCTGCTCTCCTTTATCACAGGTCTATGAGGTAAATAGTGACAAGGTATCCCCATGTCTTCTTTTGGAACCTCTTCAATTATTTCCTCTTTCTCCCAGTCCTTGAACACTTCTCCATAGGCATCATACAATTTGTCGGTTTTCAATTTGCGTGTTGTCATTTGCAATCTCTTTAACGCCAAATCATAATTATCTGGCAAAGGCAAATGCTCATCAAGCCATGGCAGACTAACTATAAAACGACCATCTCCTTCAACTTTCACTGTATTTAGGAAATGCTCCATTGAGGCTTTTTGCAGTTCCTCTCTAGATTTTTGTTCTGAAGGATCTTCTATTCCTAAGGAATCTAATCTCCACAGTTCCGAAATATCCATTTCTTTTACTAAAAGAGAAGTAACCAACATTGCATTGCTTGATGGTAAATCATATTCAGGTGCTTTCCCTGTTAAAGTCCATCCCAGTAGTGTCTCTATTGCTACTAATCCACTGGCCAAAACTCTTCGTTTTCCAGTCATAAGTTTTCCTATTACGTCAGCTCCGAGCAGAATTTGAACTGGTTGTGACTCATTTCCGACGTCTGACAACTTTATATTCATTTCGTCAAGTTCTTCTAACCAGGGTCCAAAACTAACCGGTGTTATACTATCACAGATAGATGCTTGATCCAAAGCTTCCATGTTACAGGTCAAATTATTCTCTGGATTCCTTAATCTAATTCTATAACACGTGTGTTCAAATCTATCTGATTTATAACCACCAAACAAAGAGTGTATGAGAGTTTCTTTTCTCAAGGGAACATATTCCATCTCTTCAGCCAAATTTTTTAAAATATATGTTCTTTGTGATCCCGAATCTAAAACTGCTCTCACCACAATTTCTTTTCTATCAGATATCAGCTTTAGTTTCATAGTTTGAAGGAACACTTTCGGACCGTACGTAATGTTAGACTTGTTTATTTCAGAACTTTCACTTTTCTGCCCAGATTTATCGGGTTCACGATTTCTTGCAGCTAAAGACTCACACATTAGTACCACATGTCTTTTACCGCATACGACACATTTTATAAAAGCTTTGCACTTACGAACTGAATGTCCTTGCATTAAACAGGCAAAACAACATTGATTTTCTCTTATTATGTTCTCTCTTTGAGCTAAAGTCATATTTCGAGCGGAAAAGCAATCTGAACTTTTATGTTTCCCAGAACAAAAAACACACCCTTTCTTCAAATCCTTTACACCTGTAGTCAATAGATTTGCCGCTGTTGGAAATCTTCTTGTTGGCAAATCTCTTGCTTTCTTCTTAAAGGGCTGGCGTTTTTCATCAGATCCCAAGCCAAAACCTGACATAGCCAAATTAATTCTTTCTTCGCCTTCCGTTTCTGCCTTCAAGAAAGCCATGATGTTTGTTAATCGCTCTTTGGCGTCAACGGAAGCAACGCTCGAAGAACTTCGGTTCCATGCTTTCAGAAACTCTTCTTGGAAGCAAGATTCTACCATAGGGAATAGTATTGAAGCGCATTTCTCGGTTGTAACACCTAACGTTTCTAAAGCTCTAAGATATGACTCTAGTTTGTCATAAAGAGAGGTCATAGATATTCTTTCATGCGTTTGAACGGAAACTATGAGCTTCAACAATTCCCTAACATAAACTTCGACCAAAAGGTCATCCTTGCCAAATCGGGCTTTGAGGCTATCAACTGCTTTGGTATAGTTTGCAGCGGTTGGCGGAAAGCTTTCTACAACTTCTCTAGCTCTAGATCCAACAGTTGTAGCTTGAATCAGGTATGGAAATTTGTTTTCGGGGGCAATACCTGTATCTTTATGAATTTGTTCAAATTGTCCCCAAAATGGTAGCCAATCTTTTAAATCTCCACTAAATTACCTAAGTTCTAATTTTGGCAAATTAAACTGCTTTCTGGCACTGGCACTAATAATATTTGGAGGAGACTCACCGGTTCTAAACGATGTAGCTTGAAGTCTCGCCAACTCCAGTTCATGTTTTCTTATATTTTCTCTCTCTTCACTCTCTCTTTCTTTCTCTCTATATTCTCTTAATTTCTCTTCATATTCCTCCCTTTGTCGTCGATCATTGATAGTAGCTACCAATACACTTGTTACAAAATCTGGATCAGCTAAATATTCTTTACTTTTCAAAATGATTGTTTTCAGATCCGATACAGTAGCTTTTTGAGGTAATACTTCGCCAATTTCTTGGGCAACAATAATAAGATCTTCCTTTTTAAATCCTTTTGGTGCTAAAAACATTTTTCAAATCAGAAGTAGCTTAATAACTGTCCTGTCGCGGACGCCACAAATGTCGCCAATAAGTTGAAATAAATAATGCGGATGCCTTTTAAATACAATCAATCAAATGAACTACAAGTTCTACAGATGAATGACAACAATATACAAAACTTTAATCTTTTAATAACCAATAATTTAGCATCAAAACGGATTCTAAAAATGTATAAACTTAAACTAAAACAAAATAGAACAACAACAAAAAAAAAACTATATCTGGTTGCCACGCAACCTTAAAGTGAAATATTAAAACAAATAAATCTAAAGAAAATTAAAGGTGGCGCTTCTGTTAAAAATACATACGTTAATGACTTAAAATCTTAAACAGTAATAGTAATAAAAACGAAAGTTTATTAACAATTTCTAGTTAAGTCGAGAGGAGGAAATTAGCCCATTCAAGATATTATGATAATTTGATAAAGAAATAAAAAAAATTGTTGATAAATGCTGCAACAATAACATAACTTATTATGCAATTAAATATTTAATCTCGTCATAAAATAAGGCACAAAAAGTTAGTCTTGCTTTATAAACTAAATCTTTTGTTCAGTCAATTAGCATAATAATCTTAATTTCATAATTTAAAAGTAATCATAATTTAAAAGAATCATCAATTAGCATAATAATCATGATCAGTCAATTAGCATAATAATTGTGCTAAATAGTTTTCGCAGTACGCAAACACATAAAATCAAATGCCTTATTTCGTTATTTTTCAGTGTCGATTGTTAAAAAACTTATTTCGCGCTGGTGCTATTTTGTTTCAATATTCCGATCATTAGATCAAAAGTTATTCAGGGCAATTCGTTTTTTTCTTTCTTTTGCGCGGACTGTTAAATGAGGGAAAAAAAATTCCCTGAATGATTTTTATCTTAATATTAGAATTTTGTAAAACTAAGTGCCAAGAGCCGGGATGGCATGGTTCGTTGGGCACTGGGCCCATCCCAAAGAGTTCGTGGGTTCGATCCCCGCCGGCCGAAAACTCTCAGTGTGGAAAATGGTGACTGATACACGTTAAATCTATCGAGTCACAAAGCCCTCCATGTTCCTATAATATATCATACCTCTGGGGGTACTGATCCAAGAGTTTCCTTGTCTTCTGGATTGGTTTAAAATTACAAGGCTACGGAGTTGAATATTAGTACTCGTAAACCCAAAATTGGATCGGCTGTTCAACGACGGATATATATATTTATATAAAAAACTAATTGACAATCCCAATAATTCAAAAGAGTGAGCCGTGATGGCTCAGGGGATAGAGCGTTCACATTCTAATGAGGTGAACCGGATTCGAATCCCAGCAATGACTGGTTGATACAAATTCGCATCCGGCTCGCAGCGAACACAGTGCTGGCGAAAAATGTCCTTAGTGGTAGGCGGACCATGGGTAAGAGCCCACTTGCCACCAGGCTAACCATGGGAGGTCTCCATGTAACGCAAATGCGGGTTAGTTCCATTAAAAAGTTCTCCACGAAGGCAAATTTCTCCCAATACTTGGTCCAGGAGATCCCTTTCCTTCTGGATTGGGGTTCAAAATTACAAAGCTACGGCGGTGAAAATTAGTAGTCGTAAACCCAAGGCGAGGTCGGTTGTTCAACGACGGTTACAAAATAAAAATTCGCAGAGTTTATTGACTCAATTAGTTTGTAGATTAACTAGTTATTGTGTGGAGTGAAACATTACGTGCAATAACGCATCGTATTTTTTACGTCATTTTTTATCTATATAACCTAATCAATTTCTATATTGTCCTAGATAATCTGAATGATACTAGGTTAATCTGAATATTATCTAGTTAATATTCAGATTTACCTAGGCTCCATGGCTTGCTATCTGTGGCGTGTCTTTTCGGAAGGAATAAAGCGAGCTTGGTTCCTCTACCTACTATTTCAACTCTATGCTCGGAACCGGACGGGTGATAAATCCAAATTTTACCGGGTATCGGGACTGGCTGGGTAACAAATAAATTGTTTGTATGGTTCCCGGATCTGGCAAAATATTAGAATTCGGTACACCAGTAGTTAACGCCAGAAAAGGGCATTATATTGAACACAACAGAATTTAATGTTAATTTTAAATTATTGCAAAAATTTTTATTCTTTTTTATTATTATTAATAGTAAAATTCATATTATTGATAGAATTAATAATAATGACTGGAAGAATAATAATAAAGTTATTCATAACTATAAAAAAATTTTATTACTTTCATTTCAAATTTTTGTTTTTATTTCCCAATAAATATTTTCGTAAAGATTACTCATCGAAACTTTTTAGGGATAGTTTGAAATTTTTTCTATATTCACTATCAAGGCTTGCTATGGTGTATGTGCTATAATTTAGTATGGTTTATGTGTGCTATAATTTGGTATAGGAATTTTAGTTGGGCATCCCAAAGTTACTCCATCCTAGGTAACCAAAATGCCCAGGTGGTGCAGAAATAATTTTTTTCTTTTTCCTACCGTTTAGAATAAAGTTTTATTTACCACCTTTAAATAGAATTGAATATTGTAAAATATTCAGAGCTCTAAATAGTAGTTTAAAGAGATATCATTAAAAAAAAAGTTTCTCAAAATTGCCCAACTTTACGGTAATTACTGATTATTAAGAAATTCTAAAAATAATTTCGCAATAAAAATAAATTTTTTCATAATAATGGAATTAATATTTAATTCATTTAACCACTATCACTAAAAGAAGTTACATATGTTTAAAAAAAAAGATGTTTCTAGAATGAGAAAGAAAGTAAAATTTTATTCAGTCCAAACATTACAAAAGGAATCATTCGACCTACAATAACCATAGAGCATCGTTCCCTTCCCGGTTCAGTGATTTCTACTAGTAGCCACCTGCACATGTAGACAAAACGAGGAATAGAAAAACAATTTCAGAGAAGAAAATTTTTCAATATCTCAGGAGAAAGCATTTTTTAACAATATTTCCTTTTATATATTTCCACATTGTTGCAAATAGAAAAATATTACGTACGTATGTGTTTGCTTATTGATTTTTAAATTGTGAATCTAACTAATAAAGTAACTTTGTTTACAAAGACATTATGAAAACTACTCTAAAAACGCATTCAAAGTTATTTTAAAAATTATTAATAACATTTAAAAATAATTTGTTGCATCAGGTAGGTCAGCTTGAATGAGATCTATTCAGTAATATAAAACATAAGGCTGCCAGGCTGTAAATTGGTGAAGAAAATAAAAGTTTTACAGCATCTCCCTTAGAATAACATTGAGGTGTAGATTGAAATTAGCAATGGTGCCAACGGTCTTAAGAGAATGCCATACCGCAGAAGGAAATTTTCTTCGGAAATTCTCTTTCTCCTTTTATTACTAAATTAAAATTTAAAGGGTAGGAAAAGGGTGTTTAGAAAAACATAGAGTAAGCCATGTAGTCTCAAATACTGAAAAGAAAATTTTAAAATAAACAAATGAAAATAAATTCTGAGAAGATAAAGCAACGGTGAAGTTCTCTTCGAATAATTTGTTTGCAGTTTAATATTTTGAAGTATTTTTCTTCAGCAATTGAAACTTCCTGACTTACTATAAGTTTATCTGAGCTTACTTTTTCTTTCTTTAAAATTAGTAATGAAGAATAAAGAGAATTTGCGAAGAAAATGTTCTTCCACGGTATGACGTCCTTTTAAGTTTGAGTCCTAAAACGTGAAGATCCAATCATTAGATCAAAAACTATCAGGGTTGTCCATTTTTAAAAAAAAAATATTTTTAATTTTATTTTATAAAAAGATCATTTTTCTATTTAACAGTGTAGGAAATGATGAACAAACAAATTCACGTTTTGGGTGGTCTTTTCTTAATATTATAGTCCACAACGTGCTTGTTTGTACTAAAAAACTCATTGATGATCTACAACTTAGTGACGTTTTCGAAAGATCTCATTCGACATGTTTTCGCTAAATGCTTACCTTGTAACACATCATAGATAGTCACTTTTCTGAATTTGATAACTATAGCTAAAGCAGTTCGAAAGTTAAGAGAAGGGATGCGCACGTTAGTGCCCACCCTGCATAACATAAGAAAATCAATAAATGCATTTTTAAGATCGAGAACGAATACCGTCCAATAAAATAATATAAGTAAAAAGTGTCCCGATGGTTCCTAATATAAAGTTTCTTTTAATGGGCATAATTTTCCAAACTGTGAAATATATATCGTCCTTAACCGATAACAGAAACTTCTGGTGAGGAAAACTCTCACTGAAGCAATTTTCACACATTATATTTACAGCTTTTTTGATTCTTTCAAAACCTTCCGATACCATTGAAGCACAAACAGTCATGCTTATGAAGGATAAAAGACTGTTTATAAACAGAGCCCACAAAGACACACGCGTAAAACTATTCTCAAATATTTCTGGATGAAGGATGGTTGAAAGAGAAAAGTACATAATTGTAGACAGAAAAGTGAATTCCATAAATGCCAAAGAAGAAAGAATATCATCCATATCATGCACTGAATATTTAACGAAGTTATACGATTGAAGCCATCTCCTATAGTGTGCAGTCTTGTGCAAAGATAGCGTCTTCTCAAAAGATTGCAAATGAAGAATAACTTGAATACAAATTATAACATAAAATACAGCAAATAGGCTTAGCGGCAACATTAGACAAATCACTTCTATTAAAATATAGATTATCGAAGATACTCTAACTCCTTCATATTTATCAGTTTGATTTAAATGTAAAGGTATAATGTTAGTTTCTTTCATAGAATTTAGTGAATAAAGTATGATAAAGGTATGTAAAATTAAGATCGTTATGATCCAGATAATGATTGTGTATCTGATCTCTCGTTTGATTCGAAAACTCAAGTAATTAAATGTGCTTATGATTTTCTTCAAATCGTTTAATTTGTAAATTAAAACACTGCGGAACAAACTCATGGTCAAAATTATGGCCATATTTCCGATCGTCAAATTATTTTGCAATAAGTAAATTAATAAGAAGAGGGCTGAGGAAAAGTAGCATAAGATTAATAAAATATTAAAGATAATATTAATGTAATAAAGATATTTATGTTTGTTAAAATAAGAAAATGTTAAGCTCAGAATAAATCCAAAAAATATAAATTTATAGAAATATTCCATGCTTCAAAAGAAGCAATATTTTAGGGTTAATTGCTTTGGTCCAATTTTAAAATCCTTTTCTTTCTTACTTTCCTTTTCTTTCTTCCTCTCCTTTTCTTTTTTCTTCTCCTTTTCTTTCTTCCTCTCCTTTTCTTTTTTCCTCTCTTTTTCTTTATTTCCTTCTATCTTTCTTTCTCCATTACTTTCTTTTTTACTTTTTCTTCCTTTCTTTTTCCTTTTTTGCTTTTGTTCGCTTATTACTTACATGCTTTTCTCTTATAAATGCCGTATAATTTAATTATTTTTTATTTAAAAATCTTAAAAAGAAATCTTTTCTGAATTTGAATTCTAACAGGTTTGAAACAAACATAAAATTAAATTAAATGATAAACTATTAATTGCATTCAATAAAACAGAAGAAAATGTATCTGATATTCATAAAAGATTTTAAAAATCGTAAGAACATCTTTTCCCTAAATTTACTTAACTAATTTTTTAGTTCGATCAATTTCCAAAGTCCTTTCAAGGTAAACCATTTTTATAAAAGATTGTTTAAAATAATTTTAAAAAGCAATAATAAAAAAAAATCAATGTTTTTTATGTCTTGTCAATCAATCATGTTCAATGTCTTCACTACCTTTATTGGATGAAAACAGACCTCTATTCACTTTATACGATCAATCATGATAAGTTGAGATGAGTTATTTTCAAAAAATAATAATTATATCGATCATCTGAATATGTTTATAAAGAGCTTAGAAAACGAGCAATTACCTTTTCTTAAAGTACTTTCTAATAATTTTTTGTATAAATTTACCAACACTTTTTTGTTTTCAATTTCTCTTCTTTACAGTTTGCCATCTTTTAGCTAATTGTTTCTCAATAAGATTTTCATATAAAGTTAATTATAATAATCAGTTTTTAAAAAAGCTTTCTATAATTAAATAAACAATAAAAATCAAAATAATACTTACAGAGAAATTTTTAAGTCAAACACAGAAAACTTAAAAAAGAAAGAAAAAAAAAAAAAAAAAAAACTGGGGATAACGCGATTAGATAACCGGACGTAATGGGATATCGTATTGTGACGTAGTGTGGGTATCTCGATCGTAATTGGTTGTAGAAACATGGCATTTGCTTACATAAGCAACTGTTTTTTCGATTAAGTCAAGCCCATCAAGTATCATTTTTTTAAGCGACACCTTCTATATTCTGACACAAAGATTTCAATTTTTTCACTATACATTTTTTACTTAACACAAAGACAGGCATGGAGCCCTGTAGAACATAAACAAGAAAAATTATGTGTCGAAATTGCCAGGTAAAAAAAAAAAAAAAAATATATTACGGTCACTATAAAATACACAAATAAATATTAAATCTAAGTTAAATATAAGAAGTAAACATGAAAGAATTATATTTAAATAAATCCGATCTGCGATACGGCGTTGTTTTTAATTAACTTCACATAAATAAGCATTCTTAACTTATGTAGGGGAACTTAGCTCAATTTTAGCACATCGTTTTGCTTATAAATGATCAGCTAAGGCCGGGATAGCCTGGGCGCTGGGCCCATATCCAAGAGGTCGTGGGTTCGATACTCGCCGGCCGAAGACTCCCCGTGTAGTAAATGGTGACTGATGCACGTTAAATCTGTCGAGTCTCAAAGTCCTCCATGTTCCCATAACAAATCAATACCTCTGGGGGTACTGCTCCAGGAGTTTCCTTGTCTTCTGGATTGGTTCAAAATTACAAGGCTACGGAGTTGAACATTAGCAGTCGTAAACCCATGAAATTGGGTCGGCTGTTCAACGACGGTTACAAAATAAAATTAAATAAATGATCAGCTGGCGGTGACGTTAAAGGTCACATGTGTGGGTATCTGTAATCTCATTCTTGAAGTGCAAGTACCCAATAATCGCCTTTTATGTGATTTTAGAATTATTCTCAAGAATAAAGTCTTAAAGTAAATACAATAGAGATCACTAATAATAAAAGCGAATTAAAAAGAATATCGATAACGAAATCAGTCTAATCACTAAGAGGAAGTTTTATTTTATAACCGTCGTTGAACAGCCGACCCAACTTAATGGGTTTACGGCTACTAATGTTCAACTCCGTAGCCTTGTAATTTTGAACCCAATCCAGAAGACAAGGGAACTCCTGGATCGAGTATTGGGAGAAATTTGCCTTCGTGGAGGACTTTTTGATGGAGCTAACCCGCATTTGCGTTACATGGAGAGGAAGACCACGAGAACCTCCCACGGTTAGCCTGACGGCAAGGGGACTCTAACCCATGACCCGTCTACCACTGAGGATATTTCACGTCAGCACTGTGGTCAGTGCAAGCCGGATACGGAATTCGTATCGACTGGGATTCGAACCCGGTTCGCCTCATTGGAAGGCGAACGCTCTATCCCCTGAGCCATCGCGGCTCACTAAGAGGAAGTTGAGAATAACGAACTTAAAAACCATTTTGCTTCCCTGATTAAAACTTCTCTCTGGCAATCAAACATATTTTATCGTTTTCAGTCACGCCTTCCTCAATCAACAGATTTCTAAAGCTTTTTTATATTTTCATTGCTTAAACAATAATTTGTAATCCCCAAGCGCAGAGATTTTTGAGCAGGATTCTAAAAATATTTTTTAAAGGCAGTTAGTATAGGCAGTACGTATTTAACCATATATCAAGCATTTTATTAGTGCTTTATATATTATATATATTTTAGCTTGTAAGTTAAAGTAACAGTTGAAATTTTTTTTTTTTTCAGATCATTTTATATTGACGTTAATGCTATACGAAATAAAATCATTCATAAAATTCCTATTTTGAAATTAAATTGCTTTTCGTGAAACATACCAGGGATATCAATTGAGATTTTATTCCTGTTTGGAAATAAGAGTCGAGTTTTTTTAAACTTTTTTTTTTTACATTATATTGTCCAAGGAATATGATAATGGACTAAAATTTTGCCATTAAATAATTAATAAGTGCAATGAAATTCAGATAAAGTTAAGCTAAAAAAATATTTGAAAATTCAGCTATGCTTATCTGAATAAAATAAACATTAAAAAAGAATATTTTTATGAAAATTAAATAAAAAATTTGATAGTAATGGCCTTTTAATGTATAAAGGGAAAAGGTTTTGTAAAAATTTTATTGATAATGTAGTAATTCGCATGCTTCTAAATATTAAAATCAAACCTTATTTTTTGGAAAAGCTTCAAAAAAAGCCCCGCATTGTCCCTATCAAATAAAAGTAATTAACATATCTTTGGCATATGGAGCCCCATCTTCATTGACCTATAGATCAATAGAGTAAATCATTACTTTATACAAACGCCTCCCTTCTTTTGTAAAAATGAGTTGAGATGTTTGGCTATTTTGAAAAATGGGTAAAGAAATGTTCTAATTAAAATGTTCTTTGATTGCAAAATGCAAAATCTACTTCTGCAAATTATCACTTTTAATTGGAGGAAGAAGAAAAAAACAAAATAAATGTTTTTTTCTTCCTCAAAATTTTAATTATGCGCGTTCAAATTTTCGGAATTTAATATCATAAACTTTTTAAAGTTTCACAAACCATTTTTAATAGTGTTTATTAATTTTTAGAATAATTTTTTATGGAAAAATAATTTTTTTCTAAATGTTCTGTTATTTACAAGGTTCTTTTATTGCAGATCACAACGTTCTCACCATCCTTCTATTTTCCCATGCATTGTTTTCATATTTATTTTCTTCAAAATTATTCATTCTTTAAATATGTTTTAAACATTCACAAGCGTTATATTCATTTCAATTAAATTGTGCTTAGTAAAGAAAAAGGCAAGTGGACGTAAACAATAAATATTTAACTTCCTTTATATTTTAATTTATGTTTGATTCTATTATATGAGTTAAGAATTATCTTGCATAGAGTACAAATCTTTGCTGTGTAATACAATTAGTAAAATAAGCAACTGATATTTTGAATACATTTAATTGTACAATATTTTAATTTATTTCATTGTTTTTAATTAAAACTTTTGTCATTTTGCACATTCAGTGTTCTTTATATACCTCTAATATTATTATCTTGAAGGTTTGTACTTATGCTTTTTTATTTTTTCGCTTTTAAATGTGTAATTTTTTTTTATTTAAATATATTTTCTTTTTAGATACATTTACTTTTACTCGTTACATTTTAAAATTAACCTTATCACACTTTTTTTTAAAATCTTCAGCTAGTACAATGCTGATATTAATTCACAAATATTTATAGCATTTTCACTATTTATATATCGATAGAAAACGTGAAACGTTTACTACACATCATGCAAATAAAGAACTATATCTTATCTTATTAAAACACTACTTTGCATATATAAATAGATATGAAGTTTCCACATTCTAATTTTAAGTGCTATTCATGCTTTATAATCTACATTATACGATAAAATCGCCTAAATAGAATCTTTCTTTTAGAAATTATTAAAAATTTTTTTTTGTATTGCATATATATATATATATTACGGCTACCAATGTTCAAATACGTAGCCCAATATGTAGATGAACCCAATCCAGAAGACAAGGAAACTTCTGGATCAAGTATTAGGAAAAATTTGCTTTCGTGGAAGTCTTTTTGATAGAACTAACCCGCATCTTCGTTACATGGAGAGGAAAATCACGAAAAAACCCCCCACTGTCTGCCTAACGAAAAGGGGAATCTTATCCATGATAGAATCTAATACGCAGAGGATATTTTACGTTAGCACTCTGGTTGGTGCGAGCCGGGTGCGGAGTTCGTATCGATCAGCCATCGCTGGAATTCGAGCCCAAGTCATCTCATTGGGAGGCGAGCGCTCTATCCCCTTAGCCACCAAGGATCATATATTATTAATTGTAACCCATATTTATTTATTCATGAAATAATTTTTAACAGGACTAGGTTAGATATTATAAAAAAAAAAAAAAAAACGACAAGCGCTGATTTTGTTTTTAATTACAGTAAATAAGTACAGTAAATATAGTAATAGTAATAAAAACGAAAGTTTATTAACAATTTCTAGTTAAGTCGAGAGGAGGAAATTAGCCAATTCAAAATATTATGATAATTTGATAAAGAAATAAAAAAAATTGTTGATAAATGCTGCAACAATAACATAACTTATTATGCAATTAAATATTTAATCTCGTCATAAAATAAGGCACAAAAAGTTAGTGTTGCTTTATAAACTAAATCTTTTGTTCAGTCAATTAGCATAATAATCTTAATTTCATAATTTAAAAGTAATCATAATTTAAAAGAATCATCAATTAGCATAGTAATCATGATCAGTCAATTAGCATAATAATTGTGCTAAATAGTTTTCGCAGTACGCAAACACATAAAATCAAATGCCTTATTTCGTTATTTTTCAGTGTCGATTGTTAAAAAACTTATTTCATGCTGGTGCTTTTTTGTTTCAATATTCCGATCATTAGATCAAAAGTTATTCAGGCCAATTCGTTTTTTTCTTTCTTTTGCGCGGACTGTTAAATGAGGGAAAAAAAAAATTCCCTGAATGATTTTTATCTTAATATTAGAATTTTGTAAAACTAAGTGCCAAGAGCCGGGATGGCATGGTTCGTTGGGCACTGGGCCCATCCCAAAGAGTTCGTGGGTTCGATCCCCGCCGGCCGAAAACTCTCAGTGTGGAAAATGGTGACTGATACACGTTAAATCTATCGAGTCACAAAGCCCTCCATGTTCCTATAATATATCAAACCTCTGGGGGTACTGATCCAAGAGTTTCCTTGTCTTCTGGATTGGTTTAAAATTACAAGGCTACGGAGTTGAATATTAGTACTCGTAAACCCAAAATTGGATCGGCTGTTCAACGACGGATATATATATTTATATAAAAAACTAAAAAAACTAATTGACAATCCCAATAATTCAAAAGAGTGAGCCGTGATGGCTCAGGGGATAGAGCGTTCACCTTCTAATGAGGTGAACCAGGTTCGAATCCCAGCAATGACTGGTCGATACAAATTCGCATCCGGCTCGCAGCGAACACAGTGCTGGCGAAAAATGTCCTTAGTGGTAGGCGGACCATGGGTAAGAGCCCACTTGCCACCAGGCTAACCATGGGAGGTCTCCATGTAACGCAAATGCGGGTTAGTTCCATTAAAAAGTTCTCCACGAAGGCAAATTTCTCCCAATACTTGGTCCAGGAGATCCCTTTTCTTCTGGATTGGGGTTCAAAATTACAAAGCTACGGCGGTGAAAATTAGTAGTCGTAAACCCAAGGCGAGGTCGGTTGTTCAACGACGGTTACAAAATAAAAATTCGCAGAGTTTATTGACTCAATTAGTTTGTAGATTAACTAGTTATTGTGTGGAGTGAAACATTACGTGCAATAACGCATCGTATTTTTTACGTCATTTTTTATCTATATAACCTAATCAATTTCTATATTGTCCTAGATAATCTGAATGATACTAGGTTAATCTGAATATTATCTAGTTAATATTCAGATTTACCTAGGCTCCATGGCTTGCTATCTGTGGCGTGTCTTTTAGGAAGGAATAAAGCGGTTCCTCTATTTCAACTCTATGCTCGGAACCGGATGGGTGATAAATCCAAATTTTACCGGGTATCGGGACTGGCTGGGTAACAAATAAATTGTTTGTATGGTTCCCGGATCAGGCAAAATATTAGAATTCGGTACACCAGTAGTTAACGCCAGAAAAGGGCATTATATTGAACACAACAGAATTTCATGTTAATTTTAAAGTTTAATTTTAAATTATTGCAAAAATTTTTATTCTTTTTTATTATTATTAATAGTAAAATTCATATTATTGATAGAATTAATAATAATGACTGGAAGAATAATAATAAAGTTATTCATAACTATAAATAAATTTTAATACTTTCATTTCAAATTTTTGTTTTTATTTCCCAATAAATATTTTCGTGAAGATTACTCATCGAAACTTTTTCGGGATAGTTTGAAATTTTTTCTATATTCACTATCAAGGCTTGCTATGATGTATGTGCTATAATTTAGTATGGTTTATGTGTGCTATAATTTGGTATGGGAATTTTAGTTAGGCATCCCAAAGTTACTCCATCCTAGGTAACCAAAATGCCCAGGTGGTGCAGAAATAATTTTTTTCTTTTTCCTACCGTTTAGAATAAAGTTTTATTTACCACCTTTAAATAGAATTGAATATTGTAAAATATTCAGAGCTCTAAATAGTAGTTTAAAGAGATATCATTAAAAAAAAAGTTTCTCAAAATTGCCCAACTTTACGGTAATTACTGATTATTAAGAAATTCTAAAAATAATTTCGCAATAGAAATTAATTTTTTCATAATAATGGAATTAATATTTAATTCATTTAACCTCTATCACTAAAAGAAGTTACATATATTTCTAAAAAAAGATGTTTCTAGAATGAGAAAGAAAGTAAGATTTTATTCAGTCCAAACATTACAAAAGGAATCATTCGACCTACAATAACCATAGAGCATCGTTCCCTTCCCGGTTCAGTGATTTCTACTAGTAGCCACCTGCACATGTAGACAAAACGAGAAATAGAAAAAAAAATTTCAGAGAACAAAATTTTTCAATATCTCAGGAAAAAGCATTTTTTAACAATATTTCCTTTTATATATTTCCACATTCTTGCAAATAGAAAAATATTACGTACTTATGTGTTTGCTTATTTATTTTTAAATTGTGAATCTAACCAATAAAGTAACTTTGTTTACAAAGACATTATGAAAACTACTCTAAAAACGCATTCAAAGTTATTTTAAAAATTATTAATAACATTTATAAAAATAATTTGTTGCATCAGGTAGGTCAGCTTGAATGAGATCTATTCAGTAATATAAAACATAAGATAACATAAGATAAGGCTGTAAATTGGTGAAGAAAATAAAAGTTTTACAGCATCTCCCTTAGAATAACATTGAGGTGTAGTTTGAAATTAGCAATGGTGCCAACGGTCTTAAGAGGATGCCATACCGCAGAAGGAAATTTTCTTCGGAAATTCTCTTTCTCCTTTTATTACTGAATTAAAATTTAAAGGGTAGAAAAAGGTTGTTTAGAAAAACATAGAGTAAGCCATGTAGTCTCAAATACTGAAAAGAAAATTTTAAAATATACAAATGAAAATAAATTCTGAGAAGATAAAGCAACGGTGAAGTTCTCTTCGAATAATTTGTTTGCATTTTAATATTTTGAAGTATTTTTTTCAGCAATTGAAACTTCCGGACTTACTATAAGTTTATCTGAGTTTACTTTTTCTTTCTTTAAAATTAGTAATGAAGAATAAAGAGAATTTGCGAAGAAAATGTTCTTCCGCGGTATGACGTCCTTTTAAGTTTGAGTCCTAAAACGTGAAGATCCAATCATTAGATCAAAAACTATTAGGGTTGTCAATTTTTTAGAAAAAAAATATTTTTAATTTTATTTTATAAAAAGATCATTTTTCTATTTAACAGTGTAGGAAATGATGAACAAACAAATGCACGTTTTGGGTGGTCTTTTCTTAATATTATAGTCCACAACGTGTTTGTTTGTACTAAAAAACTCATTGATGATGTACAACTTAGTGACGTTTTCGAAAGATCTCATTCGACATGTTTTCGCTAAATGCTTACCTTGTAACACATCATAGATAGTCACTTTTCTGAATTTGAATAACTATAGCTAAAGCAGTTCGAAAGTTAAGATAAAGGATGCGCACGTTATAACATAACAAAAGAAAATCAATAAATACATTTTTAAGATCGAGGACGAATACCGTCCAATAAAATAATATAAGTAAAAAGTGTCCCGATGGTTCCTAATATAAAGTTTCTGTTAATGGGCATAATTTTCCAAACTGTGAAATATATATCGTCCTTAACCGATAAAAGAAACTTCTGGTGAGGAAAATTCTCACTGTAGCAATTTCCACACATTATATTTACAGCTTTTTTGATTCTTTCGAAACCTTCCGATACCATTGAAGCACAAACAGTCATGCTTATGAAGGATAAAAGACTGTTTATAAACAGAGCCCACAAAGACACACGCGTAAAACTATTCTCAAATATTTCTGGATGAAGGATGGTTGAAAGAGAAAAGTACATAATTGTTGACAGAAAAGTGAATTCCATAAATGCCAAAGAAGAAAGAATATCATCCATATCATACACTGAATATTTAACGAAGTTATACGATTGAAGCCATCTCTTATAGTGTGCAGTCTTGTGCAAAGATAGCGTCTTTTCAAAAGATTGCAAATAAAGAATAACTTGAATACAAATTATAACATAAAATACAGCAAATAGGCTTAGCGGCAACATTAGACAAATCACTTCTACTAAAATATAGATTATCGAAGATACTCTAACTCCTTCATATTTATCAGTTTGATTTAAATGTAAAGGTATAATGTTAGTTTCTTTCATAGAATTTAGTGAATAAAGTATGATAAAGGTATGTAAAATTAAGATCGTTATGATCCAGATAATGATTGTGTATCTGATCTCTCGTTTGATTCGAAAACTCAAGTAATTAAATGTGCTTATGATTTTCTTCAAATCGTTTAATTTGTAAATTAAAACACTGCGGAACAAACTCATGGTTAAAATTATGGCCATATTTCCGATCGTCAAATTATTTTGCAATAAGTAAATTAATAAGAAGAGGGCTGAGGAAAATTAGCATACGATTAATAAAATATTAAAGATAATATTAATGTAATAAAGATATTTATGTTTGTTAAAATAAGAAAATGTTAAGCTCAGAATAAATCCAAAAAATATAAATTTGTAGAAATTTTCCATGCTTCAAAAGAACCAGCAATATTTTAAGAGTTAATTGCTTTGGTCCAATTTTAAAATCCTTTTCTTTCTTACTTTCCTTTTCTTTCTTCCTCTCCTTTTCTTTTTTCTTCTCCTTTTCTTTCTTCCTCTCCTTTTCTTTTTTCCTCTCTTTTTCTTTATTTCCTTCTATCTTTCTTTCTCCATTACTTTCTTTTTCACTTTTTCTTCCTTTCTTTTTCCTTTTTTGCTTTTGTTCGCTTATTACTTACATGCTTTTCTCTTATAAATGCCGTATAATTTAATTGTTTTTTATTGAAAAATCTTAAAAAGAAATCTTTTCTGAATTTGAATTCTAACAGGTTTGAAACAAACATAAAATTAAATTAAATGATAAACTATTAATTGCATTCAATAAAGCAGAAGAAAATGTATCTGATATTCATCAAAGATTTTAAAAATCGTAAGAACATCTTTTCCCTAAATTTACTTAACTAATTTTTTAGTTCGATCAATTTCCAAAGTCTTTTCAAGGTAAATCATTTTTATAAAAGATTGTTTAAAATAATTTTAAAAAGCAATAATAAAAAAAAAATCAATGTTTTTTATGTCTTGTCAATCAATCATGTTCAATGTCTTCACTAACTTTATTGGATGAAAACAGACCTCCATTCACTTTATACGATCAATCATGATAAGTTGAGATGAGTTATTTTCAAAAAATAATAATTATATCGATCATCTGAATATGTTTATAAAGAGCTTAGAAAACGAGCAATTACCTTTTCTTAAAGTACTTTCTAATAATTTTTTTTATAAATTTACCAACACTTTTTTGTTTTCAATTTCTCTTCTTTACAGTTTGCCATCGTTTAGCTAATTGTTTCTCAATAAGATTTTCATATAAAGTTAATTATAATAATCAGTTTTTAAAAAAGCTTTCTATAATTAAATAAACAATAAAAATCAAAATAATACTTACAGAGAAATTTTTAAGTCAAACACAGAAAACTTAAAAAAGAAAGAAAAAAAAAAAAAAAAACTGGGGATAACGCGATTAGATAACCGGACGTAATGGGATATCGTATTGTGACGTAGTGTGGGTATCTCGATCCTAATTGGTTGTTGAAACATGGCATTTGCTTACATAAGCAACTGTTCTTTCGATTAAGTCAAGCCCATCAAGTATCATTTTTTTAAGCGACACCTTCTATATTCTGACACAAAGATTTCAATTTTTTCACTATACATTTTTTACTTAACACAAAGACAGGCATGGAGCCCTGTAGAATATAAACAAAAAAAGTTATGTGTCGAAATTGCCAGGTAAAAAAAAAAAAAAAAAAATATCACGGTCACAATAAAATACACAAATAAATATTAAATCTAAGTTAAGTATAAGAAGTAAACATGAAAGAATTATATTTAAATAAATCCGATCTGCGATACGGCGTTGTTTTTAATTAACTTCACATAAATAACCATTCTTAACTTATGTAGGGGAACTTAGCTCAATTTTAGCACATCGTTTTGCTTATAAATGATCAGCTAAGGCCGGGATAGCCTGGTCGGTAGGGCGCTGGGCCCATATCCAAGAGGTCGTGGGTTCGATACTCGCCGGCCGAAGACTCCCCGTGTAGTAAATGGTGACTGATGCACGTTAAATCTGTCGAGTCTCAAAGTCCTCCATGTTCCCATAACAAATCAATACCTCTGGGGGTACTGATCCAGGAGTTTCCTTGTCTTCTGGATTGGTTCAAAATTACAAGGCTACGGAGTTGAACATTAGTAGTCGTAAACCCATGAAATTGGGTCGGCTGTTCAACGACGGTTACAAAATAAAATAAAATAAATGATCAGCTGGCGGTGACGTTAAAGGTCACACGTGTGGGTATCTGTAATCTTCTTCTTGAAGTGCAAGTACCCAATAATCGCCTTTTATGTGTTTTTAGAATTATTCTCAAGAATAAAGTCTTAAAGTAAATACAATAGAGATCACTAATAATAAAAGCGAATTAAAAAGAATATCGATAACGAACTCAGTCTAATCACTAAGAGGAAGTTGAGAATAACGAACTTAAAAACCATTTTGCATCCCTGATTAAAACTTCTCTCTGGCAATCAAACATATTTTATCGTTTTCAGTCACGCCATCCTCAATCAACAGATTTCTAAAGCTTTTTTATATTTTCATTGCTTAAACATTAATTTGTAATCCCCAAGCGCAGAGATTTTTGAGCAGGATTCTAAAAATATTTTTTAAAGGCAGTTAGTATAGGCAGTACGTATTTAACCATATATCAAGCATATTATTAGTGCTTTATATATTATATATATTTTAGCTTGTAAGTTAAAGTAACAGTTGAAATTTTTTTTTTTTTTTTTTCAGATCATTTTATATTGACGTTAATGCTATACGAAATAAAATCATTCATAAAATTCCTATTTTGAAATTAAATTGCTTTTCGTGAAACATACCAGGGAGAACAATTGAGATTTTATTCCTGTTTGGAAATAAGAGTCGAGTTCTTTTAAACTTTTTTTTTTTTACATTATATTGTCCAAGGAATATGATAATGGACTTAAATTTTGATATTAAATAATTAATAAGTGCAATGAAATTCAGATAAAATTAACCTAAAAAAATATTTGAAAATTCAGCTATGCTTATCTGAATAAAATAAACATTAAAAAAGAATATTTATACGAAAACTAAGTAAAAATTTGATAGTAATGGCCCATTTAATGTATAAAGGGAAAAGGTTTTGTAAAAATTTTATTGATAATGTAGTAATTCGCATGCTTCTAAATATTAAAATAAAACCTTATTTTTTAGAAAAGCTTCAAAAAAAGCCCCGCATTGTCCCTATCAAATAAAAGTAATTAACATATCTTTGACATATGGAGCCCCATCTTCATTGACATATAGATCAATGGAGTAAATCATTACTTTATACAAACGCCTCCCTTCTTTTGTAAAAATGAGTTGAGATGTTTGGCTATTTTGAAAAATGGGTAAAGAAATGTTCTAATTAAAATGTTCTTTGATTGCAAAATGCAAAATCTACTTCTGCAAATTATCACTTTTAATTGGAGGAAAAAAAATACTAAATTAAATATTTTTTTCTTCCTCAAATTTTTATTATGCGTGTTCAAATTTTCGGAATTTAATATCATAAAATTTTTAAAGTTACACAAACTATTTTTAATAGTGTTTATTAATTTTTAGAATAATTTCTTATGGAAAAATATTTTTTTTCTTCTAAATGTTCTGTTATTTACAAGGTTCTTTTATTGCAGATCAGAACGTTCTCATAATTCTTCTATTGTCTCATGCATTGGTTTTATATTTATATCCTTTAAAATTATTTATTCATCAAAAATGTTTTTGACAAGCGTTATATCCATTTCAATTAAATTGTGCTTAATAAAGAAAAAGGCAAGTGGACGTGAACAATAGATATTTAACTTCCTTTATATTTTAATTTATGTTTGATTCTATTATATGAGTTAAGAATTATCTTGCATAGAGTACAAATCTTTGCTGTGAAATACAATTAGTAAAATAAGCAACTGATATTTTGAATACATTTAATTGTACAATATTTTAAGCTCATTGTTTTTAATTAAAACTTTTGTCATTTTGCACATTCAGTGTTCTTTATATACCTCTAATATTATTATCTTGAAGGTTTGTACTTATGCCTTTTTATTTTTTCGCTTTTAAATGTGTAATTTTTATGGAAAAATAATTTTTTTCTAAATGTTCTATTATTTACAAGGTTCTTTTATTGCAGATCACAACGTTCTCACCATCCTTCTATTTTCTCATGCATTGTTTTCATATTTATTTTCTTCAAAATTATTTATTCTTTAAATATGTTTTAAACATTCACAAGCGTTATATTCATTTCAATTAAATTGTGCTTAGTAAAGAAAAAGGCAAGAGGGCTTAAACAATAGATATTTAACTTCCTTTATATTTTAATTTGTGTTTGATTCTGCCGTATCAGTTAAGAATTATCTTGCATAGAGTACAAATCTTTGCTGTGTAATACAATTAGTAAAATAAGCAACTAATATTTTGAGCATACTTTACATTTAATTGTACAATATTTTAAGCTTTCTTATTTACAATATTTTAAGCTTTCTCATTGTTTTTAATTAAAACTTTGTCATTTTGCACTTTCAGTGTTTTTTATATACCTCTAATATTATTATCTTGAAGGTTTGTACTTATACTTTTTATTCTTTCGCTTTCAAAATGTGTAATTTTTTTTTTAATTTAAAAATATTTTCTTTTTAGATACATTTACTTTTACTCGTTACATTTTAAAATTAACCTTATCACATTTTTTTAAAAAATCTTCAGTTAGTACAATGTTGAAATTAATTCACAAATATTTATAGCACTTTCACTATTTATATATCGATACAAAACGTGAAACGTTTATTACACATCATGTAAATAAAGAACTATATCTTATCTTATTAAAGCACTACTTTGCATATATAAATAGATTTGAAGTTTTCGTATTCTAATTTTAAGTGCTATTCATGCTTTATAATCTACATTATACGTTAAAATCACCTAAATAGAATCTTTCTATTAGAAATTATTAAAAAAAATTTTTCTATAAGGTAAAGAAACCCTTTCCCCAGAAGCAGGGGTACCAATAAATGTATGACTTGAAAATGGGAATTTAGTAATTTAGTTTACTATATGATTACCTTGAAGTAAATATATTCTTAATGTGATTCTAAATCAATTGTATTTTCTGAAATGATGTCAGTTTTTGTTAACAAAAATTACACAAATATAACAGTCAAAGAACATAGTCCAAGTTTTTTTAAAAGTAATTTAGATTTTGAATATGGCCCCTTGATCAGACTTAGCGGCAAAACAAGGCGTTTCGTTTGCAAATCAGTTCTATCCATTTTCAATAAATGATTACTAAGAAAATAAAAAAAAGTGTATCTTATTCAAAAGTCTTTGAATTTGGGCATTAGTTTTTACTCTTTCCAGAAAAAAATTATTATGTATTTTTAACAATTTTTTAAGTGAAAAGAAATTAAATTTATTTAAGTGATATTTTAAACAAATTTATTTTTATTTACGAGCTAAATTTAACTATTTTAGTTTGAGATACCTTCTGACTAAGCCCTTTTTTGCATGATTACCTATGTTATCATGATTAACTTCAGTTTATGATTGAAGTGTATTTCTAAAAAAGAATAAAAGAATATTTCCAAAATACTGTAAAAAATTTTTGAGAATTTTATTATGGAAAGGGGAATCTTATCCATGATAGAATCTAATACAGAGGATATTTTACGTTAGCACTCTGGTTGGTGCGAGCCGGGTGCGGAATTCGTATCGATCAGCCATCGCTGGAATTCGAGCCCAAGTCATCTCATTGGGAGGCGAGCGCTCTATCCCCTTAGCCACCAAGGATCATATATTATTAATTGTAACCTATATTTATTTATTTATGAAATAATTTTTAACAGGACTAGGTTTGATATTATTAAAAAAACAAAAAAAACAAAAAAAAAAAAAAAACGACAAGCGCTGATTTTGTTTTTATTTACAGTAAATAAGTAATTATAGTAATAATAATAACGAAAGTTTATTAACAATTTCTAGTTAAGAAGAGAGGAGGAAATTAGCCAATTCAAGATATTATGATAATTTGATAAAGAAATAAAAAAAATTTTTGGTAAATGCTACAACAATAACATAACTTGTTATGCAATTAAATATTTAATCTCGTCATAAAATAAGGCACAAAAAGTTAGTCTTGCTTTATAAACTGAATCTTTTGTTCAGTCAATTAGCATAATAATCTTAATTTCATAATTTAAAAGTAATCATAATTTAAAAGAATCATCAATTAGCATAATAATCATGATCAGTCAATTAGCATAATAATTGTGCTAAATAATTTTCACGGTACGCAAACACATAAAATCAAATGCCTTATTTCGTTATTTCGTTAAAAAACTTATTTCGCGCTGGTGCTATTTTGTTTCAATATTCCGATCATTAGATCAAAAGTTATTCAGGGCAATTCGTTTTTTTCTTTCTTTTGCGCACTGTTAAATGAGAAAAAAAAATTCCCTGAATGATTTTTATTTTAATATTAGAATTTTATAAAACTAAGTGCCAAGAGCCGGGGTGGCCTGGTTCATTGGGCACTGGGCCCATCCCAAAGAATTCGTGGGTTCGATCCCCGCCGGCCGAAGACTCTCTGTGTGGAAAATGGTGACTGATGCACGTTAAATCTGTCGAGTCAACAAGTCCTCCATGTTCTTATAATAAAACATACCTCTGGGGGTATTGATCCAAGAGTTTCCTTGTCTTCTGGATTGGTTTAAAATTACAAGGCTACGGAGTTGAACATTAGTACACGTAAACCCAAAATTGGATCGGCTGTTCAACGACGGATATATGTATATTTATATACAAAAACTAAAAAAACTAATTGACAATCCCAATAATTCAAACGAGTGAGCCGTGATGGCTCAGGGGATAGAGCGTTCACATTCTAATGAGGTGAACCGGATTCGAATCCCAGCGATGACTGGTCGATACAAATTCGCATCCGGCTCGCAGCGAACACAGTGCTGGCGAAAAATGTCCTCAGTGGTAGGGGGACCATGGGTTAGAGCCTCCTTGCCGTCAGACTAACCATGGGAGTTCTCCATGTAACGCTAATGCGGGCTAGTTCCATTAAAAAGTTCTCCACGAAGGCAAATTTCTCCCAATACTTGATCCAGAAGTTCCCTTTTCTTCTGGATTGGGTTCAAAATTACAAGGCTATGGAATTGAACATTAGAAGTCGTAAACCCAAAAAAGGATTGGCTGTTCCACGACGGTTATAAAATAAAATAAAATTGAAAAGAGTGACCTCATATATGCTAATTATTAATTTACAAAGTTAGACACAAATAAACAAACCTTTTTTCTCCGAATAATCAAACTGTATATACGAGGGTTGCTATTTATATTTCTGGCCTAATAATGAAAAAACAAATATGTAGGATCGAAATTGGTTTTATTGTTTTTCAAAATATTCTCCATGATGATCAATACACTTTTGCATGCGTTTGAACCAATTTTCAAAGCACTTTTTTCCAGTCCGATTGAGGTAACTCCAAAACATGCGTTTTGAATGCATCAACCGCTTCTTCGGGGGTCGAAAATCGTTGTCCACGTAATTTATTTTTGATGTGTGGGAATGAGAAGAAGTCATTGGGTGCCAAGTCAGGGCTGTACGGCGGATGACCCATCAGTTCGATATTTCACTCCGTCAGAAATGCCTTTGTTTGAGTCGATGTGAGAGAGCTCGCATTGTCATGATGAAGAATGATTCGCCTGTTCTTCTGCTTTTTTCGAATTTCTCCGATGACTTCTGGCAAACAAATGGTCGTGTACCATTCAGAATTGATCGTCCTGCATTGCTCTAACGCCACTGTTGCCACATGACCGTTAATGCCGAAGAAACAGGCAATCATTTGTTTCGATGTGCTTCTTCCTCGAACAAGTTTTGTTGGTTTTGCCTCGTCTTGGAAGACCCATACAGTTGATTGCTGTTTTGTTTCCGGCTCATATGCATAGATCCATGATTCGTCACCCGTAGATGTTATACACAGCCTTTGATGTACCTTGAACGTATTTTTCCAACATTTCCTTGCACCAATCGACGCGAGCCTTTTTTTGAGCGTTTGTCAGATTATGCGGGATCCAACGCGAACAAATTTTTTTTACGCTCAAATGTTCATGCAATATTTTATTGATGCTAGTCATACTAATGTCCAAAGACGCCACTATCTCACGGTATGTCACATGACGATCTTGCTTTATCAGATCACGCACAGCATCGATCTTTTCTGGCACAACAACGGATTTTGGACGACCTGCACGGGATTCGTCCTGGATCGAACATCGACCACGATTTAAATTCGTTATACCAATTTTTT
Source organism: Parasteatoda lunata (assembly GCA_949128135.1). Classification (NCBI taxonomy): domain Eukaryota; kingdom Metazoa; phylum Arthropoda; class Arachnida; order Araneae; family Theridiidae; genus Parasteatoda; species Parasteatoda lunata. The sequence goes on from OX421978.1 coordinate 20,250,864, forward strand.
ACAGTGCTGTAGGGTGGCGCTTTATCGCTGAATAAAGAATTAAGTTCATCGAAGCACTCTTGTCTTGACAATCCACGTCGAAAGTTATGAAAAATGGTGGCACGAAAATGTTCACGATTCAATTCCATTTTTTGAAAGAGAAGAACTTTTCAATTTACTGTCAACAACACAAATGAAGCTATAATGGTAAATTGTCTGCTGAATTTATGTTTAAAAATATCAAACTTTCGATTAAAATCGTCTGCGGTCGCCTAGCAACACTTACTGTTGCCAAGCAAGGGCAGAAATATGGCCACCCTCGTATATATATATATATATATATAATAGGTTTCTGGCCATCAAAAAACAAGAAAGGATTATATAATTTTAAATTGCGACTACCCTTCATTCCTAAACTATTTGGATCAAATGGTTGCAAATAGTTTATGAAAATGAGAAATCGAAAGCAGTGTGATGTTACAATGTAGAAAACAGTAACTAAACATTGATTTATTGGTTTGATGGCGAAAGCTCTTAAGGTATATTATGATTATTGATCATTTAAAATGAAGTTGGAACCCAAATTTAATTAAATATTATTGTCAAAATACAACATTCCAGAAAAAAATTAAGTTCTTTACTCTAAATTTTTGCCGATAATTTAAATTACGAAAACTTGTTTCCTATACAATGACAGCATTAGCGAAATTAAAATATACATAGAAGAAAAAAAAAAAAACTTTTTAATACATTATTGGAAGAACTATTCTAATGTATAACTTTTATCTCATGAATATGTAACATTAATTGCAAATTCTATTTAATAAAGAGACATAACAACAATAAATCAATAACACGATAAATAGATCATCTTTCTTTAATGGTACAGACTTTTTATTATAGAAAAAAAATATTAAGCTTATCGTGCTTCGTAATTCTTCAGAAAATGACAAACTTAAAGAAATCTTAAAGAAAAAATTCGACTATTAAAAATGTAAGAGTGTCTCATTCTTAACATAACCTGATTTCAATCTTGAAAATTGTGATTCAAGTGCTGATTAAATTGGATATTGATTTATCCTGACAATTTTGAATTATTTTATAATTGCCATTTTTATATCCTCAATTGAGAAGCTGCCTATTTTGCATAGTTCCCTGTGTTTTATTCTGTACATTTCGATTAAAGTTGTAGTGATTATTGTGTCGCCACAAGTAATCCCACTACACTTCATTCAAAAAGAGGAATAACTAGGATTTGAAATCACTTTATGCACACGTTGAAATAGTTTTAAGATAAACCGTAAGAGAATTTAAATGTCTGAGCCTTTTCAAGAACGTATTTTCCGATTGGTATTTTTGTCACTAAATTTTAGTTTAATATTTTCATCTTCAAAAAAGATAAAAACAACATATCTCAAATGTATCACATATTCGTTACATTTTATTTGGCTGGCTTTCTACTTAACTACAACTTTATCCACATTATATTGCAGCGAAGTTCTGACACGTGAAATAGGAAGTTTGGGAATGGTAGCCGTATGGATTTTGTTCCGCAGCGCTTTATTGTCGAACCACATTTATATGAAGAAACTATCTAATTATCTTTCTCAATCTCACACGCACAACGATGTGAGGTTGTGGTCAAGAGTGTTAATTTACTTATGGATAGGAATGATTATAATTATGCATATGGCGATATTAGCAGGTACTTTAATTAATGGGTTCAATGCAAATATATTCCCATCATGTGATTTCAGGAATTATAATGCAAATATAAAAGCAGCATTCTCAATAGTATATTCTACTTCAGAAGTAACGTGCTTAATACTTCCATTTAGCACTTTCGCTCTATTTTACTTTATATCATGCCTTCAAATTAGAGTGTTACTCCAAAATTTTACCAGAACGCTTAATAATGGCAATTGTATTAATTATAATAAACTGTTGATGGATTTCAATGCCATGAAATCATTTGTGAATACCATTGACAGTAAATTTTCTTTTATGCTACTTTTAGAAATCGTCTATGTCTCTTGTACATTGCATAACATGGTTTCTACTATTCTTTATTCGAAAGTGCATAGTATAGTATATTGCATATCTACAGTGAGTATCTTCGTTATCAGTTATTTGTCTTTGGCCATCATGACTGCATCTGCAGCTCTTGTGTCGAAAGCATCAGTTGAAATATATGAAAAGGCCAATATTTTGCCAAATGCCAACGAAGGAGATGTCATTTCTCAGCTCAGGTTCTTGGTGACGGTAAAAGGAGGAATAAGTCTTACGGCATGGAAGATCCTGCCTATTAAAAGAAGCTTCCATATCGCAATTATAGGGGCGATGATAGCTTACATAGTTTTATTTCACAACTTTAAAACGTAAATAAAAATAGCAGAATCTAGAATCACACACTTTTAACCTGCAATCAAATATATCCGATTCAGATACTGGCGACTCTATCTCTTCAGTGTTATATTCTCTTTTTGTAAATGAACCTAAGAATATACCTATTCCTAAGAATATACGAACGTTTTTAAGAAAAGGCTACGTTCCTTTTAAGACATACTCTGTTCGTAAAGCTTTTGGTTTAGTTTACGGATAGAATAATCTCTGGTCATGGCGCTTTTGCTCTAAATCAGTAGAATCGGTGATGATGAGTGTGTGATTTACATGCAATGATGCAGGCTCGCCAATTGCGATGTCTGCTTCAGAAATCGCGTGAATACGGAATGCGATCCGTAAATAGCGTTAATAACTATTGCGACGTGCAATTTGTTAGTCTCGAGGATAAAAGGCATGCGATTCGGAAATTACTTGAATGCAAAGTGAACCTTAAATCATATGAAAGCTAACCGCGATATGAGAGATGCAATTTGTGCAGATTCGAATTATGACGTGATGTAGAAAAGCATTAGTTTTAAACGCCTTTGTTATTTTGTTAAAGTCGCTTTTTTTTCATACTCCCATCGCATACGCGACGATAACAAGCGATTTTTAAACTAATTTTCCTTATTATGATGCATGTGTATCTTTAGTAATGTTAATCGTAGTTTATTGTATTGGCGGATAAAGTTCATTTATAGCTATTTAAAATCTTCTAATTAATTAATGCAGATATGAACTTTTTTTAATTGTTTTATCAATAACAGTCCGAAAATTATGTTTCAAAATGAATAAATAATAGATTATTGATAGATACAAACATATCATAGGTTTTAAAAAGTATTACTGGTTAGAAAAAAAAAAAAAAAAAAAAAGAAAATCCTAACCCTAACCCACAGAACCCTGGGCTGCAGAAAGTCTTTTGGGAACATCTGGTTTAATTTTATGTACATTGTGCAAAAAAAAAAATAAATAAATAAAAGGACTACTCTGAATAACTATTGATCTAATGATTGGATATTCACGTTCTAGGATTCAAACTTAATGGTTTGGGTGGGATGGGTGACCTCGAATATGCTAATTAATTAATGCACGTGATATTTTAAGTTACGAAATCACACCAAACGTACTTTCTCTGAATAAAGGAGCCTCCCCCGCCAAACGCTCTGTTAAGCGTAGAGGTGGCGGGTTCGAATCCCGCCGTAACCCTGGATGTATTCTTTGTGACGTCTTTCTCTATATTGTGCTATCTGTTCTTCTACTTGACAAAGGTTTATAAGCCTTAATTGAGCACACGAGCCTGCAAATGTATGTTGTATATCAATCTGAATAAACATTTGTTTTCTCCACGTATTTGGATTTCTGACCCCCCCTTAAATATAGGAGGTAGCAGCAATCAGCGAAACATGGTTCCAAAAATTTGGTCAGGAATTGTAAGGTATATAATCTTTTACACCAATTTAAAGCATGTAATATTACACATCAAAATACATAATTTGGGTGAAATCGGTTGAATAGTTCCTGGGAAATCGGATTTTAAAGAAGTCAAATATTTAAAACCAATTTCTCAGGAACTATTCAGCCGATTTAGCTCAAATTTTATATTTTGTCATGCAAAATTACATACTTTAAAATTTAATAAAAAACTGTATACCTTGCAATTCAACATTTTTTCGACTATTAATTAATAAATATATACAAACATTTATTTTTATCCTTGGAGTAGTAGTAGTAGTAGTTCATTCACGTCGCACTAGAGCTGCACAATGGGCTATTGGCGACGGTCTGGGAAACATCCCTGAGGATGATCCGAAGACATGCCATCACAATTTTGATCCTCTGCAGAGGGGATGGCACCCCTGCTTCGGTAGCCCAACGACCTGCACGCGAAGTCGAGCACTTTACGGTAGCACAGTTTAACGAGGACCAATACCGCACACCCTCGGTCCCTACGCAGACTGATCCAAGTGGTGACCCACCCGCACACTGACCGCAGCCAGTGATGCTTGACTTCGGTGATCTGCTGGGAACCGTGTCTTAACGATCAGTCCACTGCGGGACTTTTATCCTTGGAAAAATAAATTTTATATTTGTGGGCAAAAATTGTTCAATTCGCTTCAAATCTTCTCGATATGTGGCGAAATAAGCTAAAAGTAAAAGCAACATTAAGGGGACCAAACTATGGATATCATAATTTCCTGATTGCAGCTAGCCTCTTTATTTAGGGAGTTAAGCTATCGGAATCCGTTGAGGAAGAAAAAAAGGTATGTTTATTCAGAGAAAGTACGTTTCTGTGTCCGATTTCGCAACTTAAAATATCGTCTGCACGAATTAATTAGCATATTTGAGGTCACACCCACAAACCATTAAGATTGAGTCCTAAAATGTGATGATCAGATCATTAAATCAAGTTATACAGGGAGGTCCGTTTTTTTTTTATCGCACTGTACACGTTGGAAATGATATACTGCTGGTCTCGTTAGCGTCAGATAATTAGAACTCGATAGCATATTATTCATCATTATTAACATCTGAAGGCGTAAATTTAGGTATGGGAAAAGCAGAAATTGTTTCGGACTAAATAAATTAATGAAATTTTTTAATCTTTATTCCAAACAGTATGTTAACACGTTTAAAGTTGTGTGGAATTTAAAGCCTGAGAATATGAATACAGAATGACAATGTGCAAGATATAAAACAGTTCTGGCATGATTCATAGGTATGCAGAACAAAATAGACCAAACAATATATTTTTTTCCCCTTTTTAAATTTTACATTATAGTGCGCACAATTTTTTCAGTTTGATTGCTAAATTGCTGGAAAATGCCCAAAATTGGAATATTTTGAAGAATATGACAACATTTTTAAGCCACATGAAACACTTCAAATTGTTTGGAATCTGCTCAAAATTGAAAATTTTGCATTGATACACAAATGACTAATTTGGGAGTACAGTTTAAATGAATTGAAGCAATTTTATGCCAAAATATGTATTCTAGAGAATTACCTCATCAGTGATCTGACTTAACGTACCCACCACTTTTTCTTTGCCTTGAAAAAAATATATATATATTAACATTGTCACACATATAAAATGAAGTGCAAATGGCCATTTTCTATTTTTTCATTTCTTTATAGTAAATTTTTGCTTCTAACTTCAAAATCATGATTTTTTACTCTATTTTAATAGGCTTATATCAAAAAGTGTATTTTAAAAATATTTTGTAGTCGTTAATATTTTTCATTCTTAAAGTAATAAATTAAAACACTATTTATAAGTTGATCCACACAGCTGATTCATACTTAAAGTAATCAAATAAAACACTATTTATTATCTAATCCGGATCCGTGTCTTCCTTAAATTACATAACTAGTAGAAAAATTTCTAAACGGATATTTGAAAACTAACTGGTTAACTTTTCCAATTTAATATATGAGAACAGAAATCCCTCAAAGGGATTCTTTAAAAGAAATAATTTCTTTTAAATAATTGAAAAGGTAAAGATGATTTTCAGAAAGTTCTTTTAGAAATTTTGTTAGTAGTGTTTCTAGTTTAAGGAGAACGCTCAGTACCGTCTTTATGCATGGGCTGTGCCCGGGGGCCCCATCCACTCAAGGGGCCCTTGAGAATCTTACTTTTTATAAATTGTGTTTAAAGAATAAACAACATTGCCTTATATATTTTTTAAAATAAATATATTCTATTATATAAAGTATGCGTTTTTTTCTACAAATAGTGATTGATTATCACGCAATCACCAATAATTTGAATAGTTTATCAACAAGAAAACTTAAAAAAGGCATCCGAAATCAATTTTTCTATGTTAATAGGAAATTGTTAGGTACTTGGGCATTGAAAGATGTTTTAATAACTGTTTAGTTTGACAAAATAATTCATACCTTTTGAATTTATTTTAATTAACTTCCATGATTTTGAAAATTATTTTATTATTTGAGGATTACAACTGGTTAACATCATTTTTTTTTTCAAATCATACATTGTTTAAAAATGCTTTTTTTTTTAGTTTTTGGGGTAATCAAAAGTAGTTTAAATTTGTTAAAATTATTGCATCATATCTTAAAAATGATTTATTTTATGTATGTGAAGTTTTTTAGATCGTTTTTAAACATTATGATATGTTATAGTGGTCTAAAATATTTTTGTGTCCGGGGGCCCTGCATGCTATTAAGACGGCCCTGAGAACGCTGGTCAGCTTACTGTTTATTATAAAATAAGGCTTTTAAATATATATATTTTTCAAATGCCTCAGGTTGTTGATATTTGGAAGTTGCGTAGAAAAATGTATAGAGTGTGCAATGAAATGAATGAAAAACTGCTAATGCCGAGAAAAGTTATTTTACAGGTTGTACTCAATATAAAACCTTAGTGATAAATTAAAAACGAATTTTTTTTTTTAAAAAAAAGACAACTAAGTAATTAATAATGAATAACAAGAATAAATATTTATTTGTAACAGTATGAATAATTATTTACAATATTTGCGAAACACATTTTTTTAAATACGAATTTACTAAACGTATGTTTTTTCTTACAAGAAATTAAACAAAACAATAATAATCATTATATCAATTAAACCATCACATAAAAACCTGTAACAGAATGAACACAACAAAGTTCTTGTTTAAAAAAAAAAAACTGATTGAATGTGGAGTTTCATGTCATAAAATATGAGACTATGTAATGCATAATAAAAGGGAAAAGAAATATTACTAAATGAAAACGTAACATGGTTAAAATATGCTTATAAAGTGAAACCTCCAGAAAAGACTACCTCTGTGTAGCAACCAGTAATAGAGATCACTTTTGGGAGGCACGTAATGTTTCCCATTGACTTGGTGAAAAAAACCTTTAGGAGAGACCCTTGAAACCTCTCCCAGCGATAGGACAATTCTCTGCACCAAACGTGGAGAAGGTCAAATAAGGAAACACGAAAAAATATCAAAACAAAAAATATTAACAATACAAATATCTAGGATCAAAATAATTTAGAGCACTCTTGTTAACGATCTTTGTAAGAGATCAACAACCCCATATTGCTGTCAGAGTGCACAATAGATGATGTTATCAATGATTTATTTTTAGAAAAAGCAAAGCATCTCAAACAAACCTTTTCATTTTTTAAAGCTAACTAATTTTTATAATATAAAATTAAATGCAAACTTAAAAAAAAACATTTGTTTATTTACATAAAATAGTTCTATTATTAATATGTGGTAGATACGTATGATTTTACACATAATTATATCAGTAAAGGTTATTTTATTAACGCTGAATTTAATTCTTCTATAGGGTTTTCATGACGTCAACACAACTGGCATTCCTGCATCAAGAAAATTATATTGAGTAAAATTAAAATTGCTTGCAAAAAATCATGTACACCTTCTATAACATTTTGAAGTCGATGAAGGTAACCCCCGAGAACAACCAACCTCTATTAACGACCATTTTACCGTGGAACAGAGAGTGGTCGCTTCTGAGAGGTTTCACTGTAACAATATCCAATGCCAAAAATGAAAGCAAAGAAATTAATAAAATAGGAGGAAAGGTTATAAGGGAACCTCAGGGTATATTTGACGAAGATAAAATCGATTGGAAAGAGTTTCAAAAACTACTACAATCAGTGATAACTTAAAATATGCAAGCACAAATTCACCTACTATATGACATTACAATATTTTTATAAGGAAAATTTTGTAAATTTAAGTAGAGTTTCAACTGGAAGACATGAAAATCAATTCTTAATCCATAAAATGTTTTTAAAATTAAACTATTTATATTTAATGCTAAAAATGAAGACAATTTAATTAGTTAAATTTTCATTTTAAAATTTATGAAGGAATGTCAATGGCTAAAATAAAATGACAAAGAAATTAATGATGAAATAATTTATCATTCATTGAATGGAAAAGATCTTGAGTAACGAAAACAAAAAAATATTTCACGCACCCACACATATATATATATATAAATAAAGAGACAATAAAAAAAGAAAGAAAAAGTGAAAATTCGTAAGATTTAGTTTAATTAACTGCACATAACTTGTAATTGCATAGAACTCATAATATAAGATAAAAACAAAAAGAAAATGAGAAAAGAAACAACAAAAGGATTTTTAACAAAAATTAAAAATTTTAACAATGAATAAATTTAATCTGGTTGTTAGCTTACACAATTATATATCTGCAAAAATAGCACAATCCAATATTGTATTAATATGTAGTCAAAGCAAAACATAACAATAAAATAGTGTGAGAAGCACAAAAAAAGAAAAAAAAACATTTTTGAGGATATAGTAATGGGAGCTGATGTTTCGTATTTGCTCTCTTTGTGTTTTAATCATACTAAAAAAGATATAAGCTACAAACTATTTATTTTAAACTAATAAAAAGATAAACAATGAAATTGTGCTGATGGAAATCAGGTGTCTCTCCTAAATTTTGTATTCTATTGCATCTCCTTTTTGAATACATTTGTGAACAAAAAATAGTTTTTTGTTTTTGTTTATCAATTTAAAACTCATTATTATGAAACCAAATTTTATAAATATTAATAGTATTAGGACCTCAGTGAATGCAAAAAAATTATTATTAAATGTAAAATTTTTTTTTTTTTAACACCATCAAAAGTCGTCATTCCACGTGTTCTGACACGATGAAAGCAGATTAAAATATTTTTGCCAAAAAATCATCATTCCTTGCTTAAGTAGGCAAATCATCAGCATGCACTGATAGATGGATTGAAAAGATGATCTAATGGAAGCAAACCACTGATGAATGTTTAAATTTTCTGATGTAAGAGCAAAGTAATTAGTATAAGTGACTGAATTTTGGTCATTTACCAAAGCACCTAGATAAATGCCTATACTCATTAGAGAAGGCTGACATTTATCGAATAATTTCGGACTTTTCACGTAACATACTATTGATGAGACAGGCTCAGCCCACACCTAACTCTGTCCATGATAAAATTTTCTTAAAATTTTTCCCCACTTTTAAAGAAAAGTCTGAAAGTTTTTTGTTATTATTTTATAAATATTGAAGGTGATTACTGATTCATTTAATGAGAAGAAGGTATAAAAATAAGTAACTTTAGCCTTCCTGCACAAAAAAAATTATGTTTAATTAAGTAAAAGCTAATTTAAATATGTATAAATAATGCCTCATAAAATAATCTGATCAAAGATTCAATAACTTTAACGCTTGATAATCATTCAGTAATTAATTTTAGGAAAAATAATCTTATTCTTTTACACTCTACTATAAAATTGCCAGAAGAAACATACAAAACACAATAATTACATAATTAATTTACATTAACTAAATTACATTATAATAGTTTGACATGACATTCTGTGTTAACTTTAAATTAATTGGTTTTTAATAGTTAGTTGATAATCATTTTTTTTTAAAAAATATATATACTTTTGCCAATATCAATTAAAAATAATTTTTCTCTGGTTAAGAAAAATCTGGTACTTTTTGTTTAGTATTGCCTTTTTTTATTTCTATTAATGAATTATAGTGTTCATTTTCTAAATTAAGTAAGAAGTTTGTTTTTCGAATTTTAATTTCCTCGTGTAAAGCGTCAATATCAGAATTGGGTATATTGCTAAGATTAGAACTTCCTTCAGACAGATTATGTATTTTTTCATATTGATGTATGATGGCTCTCATTTCTTTCTCTCCTTCAACCTCTTTAGTTTTCAGATTTTGTTTCTTTTCAATTTCCTAAAATGTTAAAAAAAAAAAATAATAATAATAATATTACATTAATTAAGTTATTTATGATATTATATAAAACTTTAATATATATATATATATATATATATATATATATATATATATATATATATATATATATATATATATATATATATATATATATATATATAGAGCTGTGTTGGGTAGAAAATGGTATTTTAAAATTAAATTTTAATAGACTTGCATAAATAAGAATAACAGAGTGGGGAGAAAAGGTGAAGTATCTTATATCTGGTAGTAATTGCATGGAGAAGTTGTCAACCACAATCCATAAAAAAACTTACAACTCTGAACTGATAACTTCTGCCACATCATATAATTTTAAAGTTGTGAAAATAAGACTAAAAATGTTAAAATTCCAAACAGTTATAGATATATTCCAAAAGACATCAAATCTGGAAGAAAATAGTATCACAATATTTGAGAGAAAAATTTTGGGGAGTATACTTAGTGGTGTAAATGAAAACAATAACTAGGAGAATTTTAAACAACCTGATATTATTAAATATGTAAAATTAAATAGAATAAATTGGATGGCCCACGTGATGACAATACAATAAAAAAGATATTGCTTTTTAGACACATTGGAACGATAAAGCAGGGAAGGCCACAGTTGAGATGGGCTGATTCGCGGGAGTCAGATTTTCTTCCAATTAATAAAAAGAATTGAAGATCAAAGATAAATTGGAAGTCATTATAGAGAAATCTTTAGAGGAAGACATTGGCCCACATTGGGCTGTCTGGCCAACTATGATAATGATGATATTCATAAAAAAATTGCAGATTTTGCAGTAGCATTTCGACTTTACTATCCTTTAAAAACAACATGCCTGGAAGATTTTAGAACATCTGCTGATACCTCAAATTCACCATATTTCGAATAGTAAATTATTGCATTTGGATATTATTAAAATGTAGCAAGTGTGATAGATGATTATTAAAAAAAGTGAGTTTAAATTAGGTGCCCACTAAAGCAATAGTAATTATCAACTCAAAGTATGAAATTTTGCATACTGCATTTAAAAGATTTAGGATACTTTGAAGTTTTTGACCTTCTCTTATGCATACGACTTGCAACGCGTAACTTTTAAATCAGGCAAATACGTTTAATATTAAAATCATGTGAATAAGAATTGCGATATTAGCGAATTCCAATGCAGTTCCAATTATTCAAAATGGCAAAAATCCATCAAACCAAAAGAATCAAATTAGAGGAGGAATCACGTGTATGTAAACGTCTCGTTAATTGGATTTAGCAAAAGATTCAAATATTCGTCGGATAATAAGTTTTCGATTCTCCGAAATCTGTGGTCTTAAAATACGCTCAATTTCAGCTATATTCACGGAAAAATCACATGCCCTGCCTTCAGAAGAATAATACAAAAAACTTGGAATATAATCATTCCTGATAGTGAAGTTTTTAATGTCTTTACAACTATTAGTGACTTATAATGCACAACTAATTTTTAGTAATGTATAAAAAGGGACAGGTGCAGTATAATAGGTCAGCATTGCACATTATTATGAATTTTCACAACAAAGCAAAATTCAACTAAGCTGAGATAATATCATATTGCAATATTCTCAGCTGTTAGCTTAGAAAGAGTTAAAAGATATTTCTTAATTTCTTAAATCATTTTATTTAAGTAAAAAGGAAAATTTAGCACTCAAAAACTAGCTAAGAACTAGAAAATATGAAAAATGTAGCTTTCTGAAATGGTTAAGAAAAGGAAGAATAAATATAACTATGTGAGATTTTTTTCCGCCTTTTGATCACCAGTATAGAATGCTTTTTGAAGAAATTGAAAACAATAAATATGTTTTTGAGTAGTTATCAAGTTCAGAACAAACACAGTTCTAATTTTTGCATAATAAAAGGGTTTTAGTGATTTCTAGAAGATATGCATGCCTTATCATTGTAAATGCAGAACCCACAAAAATATTGCTAGAAATTTCAAATATTTTTAGAAGAACAGTGACAACATAACAATTGTTTACAAATCTGTTACTGAAATACAAGTTATAAATCTGTTAATATTCACTAATATTTTTTTTAAAAGATGAACACTTTTGTTCAAGTATTTAAAGTAAAACAATTATTGAAGAGTAATTATTTTCGAACCTGCAACAGACAAGAAGAATGTCAAATTTTTTCCATCCTTCAAAATAAGCCTAAACTCTAAACGATTGTTTATTTAGTGCTGCTACTCACAATCTCTTTCATCTACAGAACCTTAAATAATTCTACTTCTTTTAGCGAAACCTCGAATTTTAAACAATATTCATTAGCAACAATAAATATGTTAACAAGAAAAAAAAAGAAGCATTCAGAAATATTTACTGTGAATGAAATTTTTATGTTGTTTCATCGATAATTTTTTAAAATTAGGATTTGTGTTAGGCAGTTTAACTTGCTAAAATAAGTTAAGTATATGACTAAATTAAGTCTACTGGTTTTAGCCATAGAAGTTGAAATTGATTAAAATAAGCTCAATAATGGTTTTTGAAAAGCAGTGTTATAAAGTGTAAGACTGGTTATCAGAGAAAAATAATCCTTATTCTTGAGTTTATTTTATCTTGAATTACAAAGTTTGATGAGAAATACTGATGAAATCATTTGTAAATTCATATTTATTTCAGAAGTTTATTCAATATATTGTTATTAGAAAAAAATATTTTTTAAAATTTCTTAAATTAATTAATTTATTCCTTATTGCAATTGCACATAACTAATTTCATAAAAATAACACTAATATAAAATAAATAATGGATTATTGGTAGGACACAGACCTATTACAGGTTTCAAAAATCACTACTGGTTTAAAAAAAAAAAGAAAAGAGTAATTCACGGAATCCCTATGACCTTTTCACGGAACCCTAGTGTTCCACAAAATCGCATTCGGAAGTCACTGATCTAGTGCCTCATAAAATCTAAGGAATATTTACTATGAAATCTAAAGAAATGAACTAATTTACTTTATAAAAATTATCTATTAAAAAAAAATCCCAGATTTAGTTAATTTTTATGGTTGATATAATGCTAATATCAACTTTCATGGCTAAGTTGCTGAGTGGAAAGATGAAATATAGAAGAATGTTAGTATTTCTAAATCAAAGCACAGTATTCAAAAGATGCAGTAAATATGTAGAAAATCCATAAACAAGTAATTTCAACTAACAGTTAATATTGTAAACAAATAAAAGAAAAAATATAAAACAAAAAAACTTTAAATGAGCTGTAAAATTGGGCGCAGTGAACTAAAATGTAAATTGCAATACATAGTCCAAAATTAAATATCTGTAAATAAAACTCATTAAAGAATACAAGATACTTACACGAAGTTTTTTGTAATTATATTGATAAGCCAATACAGCCAAGAAAAGATGCCAAATTCTGAAGTCTGGCCACAAAACTTTTAGAAATGATATAACTGAATAAGAACTTTGCCACAAGAGAAAGTCACTGAGACGCACTTCTCCAGAAGTCCTGATAACAACGTCAGGGTTTGTACTGCGACCAGAATATAAAGTTTTGCTTAACAGATTCTCGGTCAAGTCACTAAATAAAGATGGAGAAAAGTTGAATATACAATTAGAATGCTAAGTAAATAAACAACCAGACAAATTGAAAATTATCATAAACAGTTTAAAAACTATCAATATTCGATAAATTACTCTTTCATTTTTGAAATTTAAAATTAACTACATAGTAAGAAATGCATGCCTAACACTAGAATTAGTAAATAAATAAATGGTATAGATTTTACTATTGTCTTGCAATAAAAAATACATAGGTACATTACAAGTTTAGCTTTAGATACACAAGCTAATTAAATTAAAATGAAATTTTAATTTAGTCAAAATATGTCAAACATTAAATTGTATGTAAAAATTGAAATTTTGTTAACAACTTTTAAAGTTTATATATTCATTAACTAATTTATTGTTATTAAAATCAAATTTTTTTCCAAATATGTTTTATCATAGTAAAGAAAATTTTTAAATAACATATTATACAAATTTACAAGATGTATATAATTTTTAACATAATAATTAGTTCACATTTTAAGACAAAGAGATGCACAAAAGGAAAAATTAAATTACAATTATTAATTATAATTAATAAAATAGTCAATTTCGAAATTTTTATAGAAAGTTAACTTTGAGGTGACTTTGTCCTTAGCAACCAAATGTAGAAAAAAAAAAAAAAAAAGTGAAGATATTAACCTTTCTTCCAGTTGATTATTTGTAACTGCTTGAGCTAAATCTTTTACAGCTGCAGTTATTTCTTGACGGGATGTATACGCTAAACACACATTCAAATAAAGACTAAAAAGAAAAATTTATTATTCAAAAATAAAAATTTTTTCACTACACATCATTAATACATCATCATACATGAAGTAATATATCAAATTTAAAAGAATGGATAATACGAGTTATTAAATACAAAAGTTTGAAATCAAATCTAAATCAGGATATTGTTTTCAAATGAAGAGAAGAAAATAATGAAATAAAATAAAAATTTAAAAAAATACATATTTCAAGTGATCTAAGTAAAAAGAAAATAATAAAATTTTTTTTTTTTTTTTCAGTTTAAACTTGAACATCCAGTCACATGCAAAGTGGTCAAAATTTTGATTGTTGGGATCTTATTTGACAGTAAAATGGTTCTTAAAAGTTTTTTTTTGTCATCCAATACTGTCCAAAAGTTAACAGCCAGCAACAAAGCAATAAATTTTGATTGTTGTTGTTTAGAAACAATTGAAATTAGTAGTGTTACTTAGCACAGAACTTCAGTTAAAATTTGAGCACTAGTTGGAAAGTGGCCAGAATTTTGATTGACAATAAGTTAAATGTGGCTATAATATTAAAGACAAATTTTCATTGTAAAGGGCAGAAAATGGTTGAAATTTGCATTATTGAGAAAGACAGAGGTGAATTATAATTTAAGCTTTTTATCTTGTAGGTAAGTGGTCAGAATTTGGATTGGAAATAAATTCTGCCAGTAGCAGTTAAGAAAGCCATTAAAACTATACTGTCATCAGACATAGAACTTCAATTAGAATTTCTATCTGATACATAAAAAAATAATTTCAAATACAAAGATTTTAAGATTGCAGTTGCATTGCAGTCAAACACAGAATCGCAATTATAATTTAAGCTCTTTTTACTGGTCGATATTTTGATTGGTGATAAATTCTCTTTAAAGCGGTAAGAGAACTATTGAAACTTTACTGTCATTAGATATATTTGCTCTGAATATCAGTTGCTTTTAGATAAGAAATTTACAGAAAATCTCACTGTTCAAATAATCTACTTTATCTTCCTGAAATTATAAAATAGGCACAACATTATTTACTTATGATCTTCTCAGAAAATTTTACTGTATTTTAAAATTAGTTTTTAAACAACAATAGGAAATTGGCGCCAAATTTCCAGGAGGATGCTGCCAACCTACTCATCAATGCTTACCTGGAGATGCTACGAAAACATTCCGGAGAGAAACTTGTTGCCATCAAAGGTTGTACATATACAGAGAAAATTTTGAAAAAAATTGGTCATCCCATACATTGATATTGCACAGTGGGGCTGAACTGCTCCTGAAATGGAATGACATGCAAGTGACTTTCAGCCATCATATCCCCTGTCAATACAATGGAAATCCATGCACATTATGGAAAAGATATTCCACAGATTTTATGTCCTGGTTACATTTATGATTAGCCACTTAAAACTTGTAGTTTATAATGTGCTCGTCTAACATTGGCAATACAGACACCTTCCGAATCTGAGACCTTCCATCATGAAAGTGTATTACTCCTCAAATGTGTTGGCTCATGATTGACTTCTCATAAGGCTTTGAGAACAATATGCTCTTGCTCCGAATCGCAGCATACTACTTGAGGGGGCTGACAACTTTATAAGTAAAACTTCTCTTGGCAACTTTTCATGGAAAATTACTTAAAAAACATCCTTGAAAAACCCACTTGGCAACTTGCCAAATAAACACTCAAAAATAGGTCCTTGAAATACCCACTTTGAAAGAAAAACAAATTCTGTTTCTCAATGAGTTTGAATAATGCAATTTTCCAAAATTAGTGTATAGAGTACCATAAAATGGTATTTATCAGTTAAAAAATTTGTCTTTTTAAGGAGAATTATGAGAGCTCCTATACGTAAAAGTTAACATTTTCCATAGCTGGAATCTACTTTCGCAAGAAAAAAAACAAAAAAAAAAAAACAAAAAAGGGACAAGTCCCAAATAGGGGACCCTGCAAGATAGCAAGATATAAAGTCCAAATTTTCAGTCCAGTAAGTCAATGAACTAATTGTGTATTGCAAAGTGGACAAGTTTTTTTTCCATTTAGCCATTGATTTAAACATTCGTTAAGAAAGTAATGATCGCATTTTCTCATCATAGGCTCCATGATATCACTTACTATAACAGATGGAACAATTTTTAGGTAATTTAAAAATCCATTCTCCAATGAATAGATGAAGTTTCTTATTTCATATGAAAGTTTCAAAATGAGTTTGTTATCCATTTATTTTTTCCAAACACTGGACCAATAGCTCACAATCGATTTTAAGCCAATTCCGTAGGATTTACTAATTTTCAACACACAGGGCCCTGAAATGTCCTGGACCTTTAAATTGCTTCTTCAAAAATTTATGAGATTAGAATATGCTCCTTTCCTATCTGAATTGTGATAGTTACTTAAAAATTTGAAAGTGTCCATTGATATTCACAACATCAGGTTCACCCCACAGGAAAATTTCCTCAGACAAACCCTCCATGAGTGTCTGAATAAACTTTCTGCATGTGATTCGAAACATGTCTCTATATGTTGTAAGCATTTATAATGATAAAAACTTTTGGTAGAGCTTAAAATAAATGATATCAGAGTCCTCTTTGTAGCTGCTTATATACCTATTGAGCATTATGTCATGAGAACGAACAGGGGCTCAAAAGTAACAGCAGAACTTGTGATCAAAGAGTCCTTCAACAGCAAAAAATTCTCACGTGAATGTAATTTATCTAACACCAGATAAAATTTGAGCAGTAGCAAAGTGGAAAATTTTCAAAGCATGCATTCAACCAATACAATATATGCGACATTCACGACTTAGGTAGAAATGTCGTCATTGAAAAAAAATCAATATATAAATAAAAAGGTGTTTTACTTCTTAATAATGTTTCTGTACAAGTCTGAAGGGCACTGTTTGACATCATCTAGATGTCCTTCAAAACTAACAGCAAAAAAATAATAAATGAGACGATGCTTAACGTAATTTATCTAATACCGGATAAAATTTGAGCAGTAGCAAATTCTTTTTAAGGCGATTGTAAAATTTTCTAAAATATGACATTCATAACTTTAGATGAAAATTTTTTAATTGAAAAAAAAAAATCAATACATAAATTATAACGTTCTTTCTTTCTTTATTTTTGATTATGTTACTGCGCAAATCTGAATGCTGCCGTTATGCAGTTCTGAATTTTTTTTTTTTTTAATGGGTCCACGGTGCTCAACTATTATTTTGAGTGATTGTAGTTATTCAAATGATTCCTTCAAATCAACTTTTTTAAACTAAAAAGAGCTATAAATTATTTACCTAGCATTACAAAATTATTAATATTTAAACACGTTTACTTTGTGTTTTCATAAGTGAGCAGGACAGCCTCAGCAACTAGTTTCTGTAATTCAACAGGCAGCAATTTTATGTCACCAAATATCCTAACACATACTCCATGTTTCACAAGCTTTTCTCTGAAAAAATAAAAAAATTATGAATGCATGCAATATTTAAACTTTATAATGCTCTTCCATCATGCTTTATACTAATGAATTACGTAGAATATCTTGACAAACACAATTAAGTGCGGAAAAAGTATAATTGCATTACAAGCCCACACATAAGAAAACTGCATACGGACAAAAACGTTTGCCGTAAGATACAGCACATAATTTAACAGCTTACATGTTATTTAAAGAACTAACACTTTAAGGAAGCATGATTTTCTAAATAATCCTGTGATAATTTACTGTACCGAAAATAAAGATATTTAATAGTGAAAATTAAAAAGTATTATAACACAACATAAAAAAAACAGCTGAAGACAAATTTCGATAGATATAACAAATTTAACGTGTATTATGTCACAGATAACTACAGATACATAGAGCCCTCAACATTCAATGAAAACTTTTCAAAAGCAATTTTGTGTTAATTTGAAGGCAACAAGTCTTGTTTTTTGTTGATACTTTTGAAAATTGTTTAGGTGGCCAGACCACAACACAGAAAAATTCGGAGATGTAGTAATAACCACTTTTCTGATGAAATGTGAAGTTCTACTAGGCCAGTAAGGGGGCAATTTTCAACAAACTCTTCAAATAGTAGGTTAGTGTCTTACTAAACAATGCAAAGAATGAGGAATAGAAGAGTTTTAGTATTAGATTAATTTATTCAATATAAATAAATTCAAACAGTTTTACATAATTTAGTATTAAAAATGATAAGCAACATTTTGAGAACATAGAAATTTCTTTTTATTTAAGAACAATGTATAGTTTTTAAATGTAGAACATACTGCTTTATCTGTCATCTTCAAATGAGGTGATTTCTTAAAAAGGAAATGTGTAAATAGTTTCCCAAAACTACTGGAGTATTCAACAGCTTAGTTTTACAAATTAACTAAGATATCATTTAAACTCTCATCATCCTTTAAGCTCTTCCTTTAAGACTCCTTATAATTATCCTCCCATAATTATTTTCCACTAACTTCAGTTTTATTTTTTGTTCTTGCAATTATAAATCATTATATATTACAGAAAAATTTAATAAGATAAGAACTGTATTTCAAATAGTAACATATGATACAATGAATTTTATTTTTCAAGTAAAATATTTATTTTAAAAACAGTTAAAGCTTTAAAAAGCGTTTCAACTAAAAAAAAGTATTAAAATCCAGTAAAAAAAAAAAAAAAGATTTAATTTTTTTAAACAATAGTTATTGGCTGTAATTTTTGAATATTGGATTTTGATTATTGGGTGCATTTCATTCATGATCCTTCATTCATATTCCTTGAGAACATTAACCTAGTTTCCTTCTATTCAACTGATTTCATTCTATTATTAACACGCAGAAATAAATTGCATCAATACTACAATTCAGCCAAGTAGGAGGATAAGGATTCCAACAATAGGATTATAATTGTTCCAAAGTTTTAAACATATCTTGCATTATACATCTTGATGAAATGTTTTAAATATCTATGTTTGAAATGTAATCATTGTAACATGAATAGTCTAGTAATAAAATTTATAACCTATGTATAATCTAGACAATTAATTTATTTCAATTTTAGCCGAAATGTAGCTTTTCATTACTTTTGTTTTTGATTCAAACTATTTTTTGAAGAATTTATGTAATATTGCTGCATACTTTAAAAAAACATCTATCAGATATTTCTGAATATAAGTTGTGTATAATCCAAAGAGGACGTTTTTTATTTGTAAATTTACTCAAAATTTAAAACCCGTATACAGAACAGCTGGATAATTACAGGGCTGATGTAATGGCTCTGCAAGAGATGAGGTGGCTTAACGATGGAATAATCGAGAAGAGAAATCACACAATCTTCTACAGCTGTGATAAGAAGAGGCATGTTTTTGGAACGGGTTTTGTTGTGGGCAAACAGATTCGGCATCTTGTCATGGATTTCGTGCCAAAGTCTTCAAGGTAATGTAAAATTAGGCTAAGAGGAAAATTCTTTAACTACAGTCTTATAAATGCCCACACACCAACTGAAGACAAGGATGAAGACGAGAAAGAACTTTTCTATGAGAACCTGCATTCTTTATATAACTCCTGTCCAAGAAATGACATCAAAATTATTCTGGGTGACTTAAATGCTAAAATTGGAAAGGAAGCTGAGCACAGGCCCACTATTGGAAAATACAGCCTGCATGAAACAACAAATGACAATGGACAGAGGCTCATTCACTTCGCTGCAGAACATAAAATGGTCATATCCAGCACCTTTTTCCAACACAAGAGAATTCACCAAGCGACCTGGAGATCACCAGATGGAGATACCTCCAACCAGATTGACCATATATTGATAGACTCTAGACATATGACGGACATACAAGATATTAGAACCTATCGTGGGGCCAACTTTGACTCAGACCATTACATGGTAATGAGTAGGATCAAGGCCGAACTATCTAATGTACGTAAATGTCATGGGAAACGTCTTGAGAAATTTGACTGCGAACAATTAAAGACCCCTAGAGTCAGGGATGACTTTCAGTCACAACTAACCATGAAGCTTGATGAAAAAGCAATCGAAAATATTGATTGCATAGATGGAAAGTGGACTTCTTTCAAAGAAGCCCTATTGGACACATGTGATAATGTAATAAGCAAAATAAAAAGAGCTGAGAAAAAGGATTGGTTTGATACAGAATGTCGCAACGCGACCCAAAGAAAAAATGATGCATATAATATGATGCTCAGTAAAAAACACTCGAGAACATCAGTAGAGAAATACAAAACTGCAAGAAGAGAAGAAAAGAAAGTTCATAGGTTGAAGAAAAAGGTTTTTCACGAAGACACAGAAAGATGAGAATTCCTTGGGAATCTTCGAACGTCAGATCCTAAGATCCATTTTTGGGGGCACACAAGTTGATGGTACTTGGTACAGACGTTCAAACTCAGAACTCTATCGGGCTTTTAGAGAGCCTGATGTTGTCAAGTATGTAAAAATCCAAAGAATTAAATGGGCTGGTCACATTATTCGAATGAACAGAGAGCGTTCGACAAACATAATCTTTTTGGCTCAGCATATCGGATCAAGGCCCAGAGGTCGACCAAAGCTGAGATGGGCCGACTGTGTGGAAAGAGACTTATCAGTCTTAAAAAGTCTCAAACTGGAAGACAACTGCCAGGCAGAGGCAGGCCCGGAGGAAGTTGATTGAGGAGGCCAGGGCACACCTGGGGCTGTCGTGCCATTGAGGAGGAGGAGGATACAAGCAGATGTAAAAAACAAACAAACTAAGGCTTGGAAATAAAAATTTACCCAGTCTCTTGTAGTAACGATTGCAAGAGAGTAAAAGAAGCAAGGCCTGCCAACATTGTAATTAGATCATTCAAAAAACAAAAACAAAAAAGTTGCATTATTAATAACAGTATAGATGGGAGTAAAGATTTAGTCTAAGACACAAGAGAAGATGGAGGTATCAGAAGTGAGAAATTTACATATTTATAATTAGTCATTCTGTTTTGCAATATTTACAATGATTGTTAATGCTCGACAAAAGGAAAAGTATTTTTGTTGGCAATGTTTGTCGGAAATTATGAAATTTTGTGAAGTTAGTGGATCTGATTATAACTACTGTCACTTTAGTTTTTGAAATATATTTAAAAATTCTCAGCTTATATTCAGAAATATATTGTAATTATTTGACAGAACATTATTAAAAAGGTTAAGCTTCCAAATTATTGTATAAGCTATTGCATAGTTTTAGACGATAGTCTTAGTATGTGTCCGAGAGACACATAGTTAATTTATCATGTGGTCATCAAATACAAGGATGTGCCTATCTAATCTTAATAATCTCTAATCTTATCATGAATTATACTAATTCAGATTTTAAAGATACAAAATAATTTGTTATTATTAAAAAATTCAACCGCAATCATGAAAATTAAATTTCCCGATACACTTTTAGTTATCTATTAAGAATGACTCTGTGAACTTGAAATAAAAAAATTAACCAAATGATTAAAAGTGGGTAGGTACTTTATATATGTCGCACAATGGGCTATTGGCGACGGTCAGGGAAACATCCCTGAGGATGATCCAAAGACATGTCGTTGCAATTTGGATCCTCTGCAGAGGGGATGGCTCCCCTGCTTTGCTAAATGATTAAAATATAATAGTTTGATACATGACATGAAATATAACGAACAAGACAATTTCAAAAACGTATGCTTACTTTTCTTTGACAAGTTCTGTAAATTTCTCTATAGCTAAATTCATTAAACAATTTACTTCTTCTTTAGGACGCTTGAAATTTTCAATGCTAAAAACATATATTGTAATTTCAGTAATACCCAATTCCAAGCACCATGAAAGGGTCTGTAATAAAAATAAAGCTTATCATTAACATATTTATACACCACAACCTGAAAAGTCAAAAATTAACACTTTTGGACATAAATTTTTTTATCCACAAATTTACGTCTTTGCATATTTTACAGCTATATTTTAATTTCTATGGTAATGCCATGAAGATATCATACAAGGTATTTGGATAAAACCTTAAAAGTTATAAGAATTGAGATTTTAGATAGTTTGAAGACAAATGTGAAATTTTTTAAATTCTAAAGTTTTATATAAAGGTATTTGCTAACAGCTGGTACAACATGAGTACATATTAAAAAAGGAAAAAAAAAAAACCAAATATTGTATTTAAAAGGTGGGTCAATTAAAGGATAATTTAGTCAATGCGTAAAGTTAAATTAAAGAAAAGATAAACTTTACATCTGACTACAAAAACTAACTTTAAAGTTCATAATTTTTTTTCTTCCATCCAAGTACTTTGTAAAAGGCACTCATCCAAGCCTTTTTAATTTTTAATGAAATAAAAAAATTATAAATTGAGTGTACAAGAAAAAGTTATGGTATATAAAAAAAAAGAAGCTTAAAGCTGCTAAAAATATTTTGAAAGGAAAAAAGAAAAGAAAACTTTTCAAAAATAGCTTAAAAGAAAGGTTTTGTAGAACACAGCTTGAAGTATTGCTTTAATTAAAAAATTTTTGATACACAAACAAACTACCAACCTTTCAAAAATGAGTTATTTTAAAAAGCCCACTTTTAGCATTAATCAGCATTAGTAATTATTTTCTTCTCTTTTTAGAGACTAACTGAAGCTGTAAAAATTACAACAAGTATGGCAACTAAGCAATCATACATGACAAAATACATAAAATACTTATTTCAGACAAATAACACACAAAAGTGCAGACAATTGCTTAATTGTGAAGCATTTAAGTATACTTCGTCACAGTAATCCTGCTCAATAGAAAAGATGAAGTAAATGAATTCAGAAAAAAATGTGAAGTGAGAAAAGTTAAAATAGAATGGCAGAATGCAAGGTTGAGGTTTTAAATCAGTCATCTATGCAGACCTACCCTGTTTAAAACAGGGTTCCCACTGAATTTCAGAAAAAAAAAGTTTCCAGACTTTTCTAGGTATAACAGGAAAATTTCAATGAAAATCCAAATCATATCTAATCTATATCATAAAATTTTCCTCAGAAAAATTTGTTTTTTTTATTATTTGTAATGTCAAAAATTAGATTTTGCGAGCAAATAAAATATCGAATGAGGATAAAAACATGTCAGTTTGATCAAAATGTGAAATTTTTTAAACAAATAATCATAATAGATGTAAGAAATTATTTAATTTGAATCTGAATAACTGATTATTGTTACTGACAATTCTAAGACTGTTTTTTTTCCAGGTATGATTTATGATTTTTCCAGGTTCTTATTTCAATTAAATATCAATTTCTAGGTTTCTATGTTCTCTCTGACCGTGGGAAAAAATTTAGTCCATAGTTTTTTATTTAAAAATTATAACTATTAAAAGAAAAAATCTTAGTCATAACAGTTCCAATATAATAAGAGTACTATACATTAAAAGACAAAAATAATTGTTATTTCTTTTTAGTGCTGTAATAAAGCAGTTAATTAGTATTTTATTTTAAGAGATTTGTATAAAAATGATCTTTTGGAATGAGGCAAATCATTAGGGATTGAGCCAATGTATATTAGTCATTATTGAAAAATAAGCAAAACTTGGCTGTATTATTGCATGGGGTAAAGGGAAAAAACACTTTAACAGAAATGATTAAGATAACTAGAAATATAATATTTATTAAGATAATTAGAAATATTTAAGATAAAAAAACAACTATAAAAAAAAACTAAAATTTTAGAGTTTAAAAAATAGAAAAAACACATATCTTAATTTTGAAGACAAAACTTTAATGCTAAAAACAATACTTTCCAGAAAAAAAGCCATTAAAGATTAAAAAAGGAAGCGTCTATCAGAAACACATAGGAAAAAAAAAAAAACATCTATAAAAATAGATTATATACAAGAGAAAAACAGAAAAAAATAAATATTGGTTTTAATTTTTGAAAGAAAACTTTAAAGCTAAGCATTTCAGTTTTCTAATTACCATATTTTCAAGAAAAGTGAAGATTGAAGTCTAATAAAAATCCTCTTAATTGTCACACCATAATAAAAATGTCCTTAAAAACAAGTTTTTTTTTTAAAAAAAGAGAAAACTAGATAACGTTTAGAATCTCAGTTTTCTATGTTACTAGTTATCTGTCTTCTGGTACAAGGAAAAAAGTGACAATAAAAGAATGGGGGGCTATTAGAAATGCTTCTTTAGCATGCTTTAATTCAGTCAAAACAGATAAACAAGCAAAAATGGGAAAATAAAAAAAAAAGAGTTCTCCATTTTTAAAACATAAAGTGTTGAAAAAACGATGAAATTGACTTGCCTAAAAATAATTTTTGTTTTAAAAAAAGGTAAAAAAATCAGCATTACAAAATGGTTCAGTTTCAATTCTTCAAATTTCACTATTCCATGTGCCTTTCAGGACATAAATTAACAAGTTTTGGAACTTAACAAATGAGAGTAAAAACTATTTCTAATTGTGTAGAGTAAAAAATATGATTTTAGACCATTCTTTATTAAATCTTTTAAAATTGCCCCTAAAAAAACTTTGTCTAAAAACAGTTTTCCAAATTTTACTTTGCCGAATATTTGGCAAAAGGGAATACCACATAGTGGTTGAATATTCGTTACATCACTACTATATATTAATAATATTTCGGGAGGTTTTCGGAGAGACAAAGAAAAAAAAATACAAAATCCAAAAAAAAAACAAAAAGAAGTCTTACACAAACAATGAATGGTAAAAAATAAATAAATAATAAACCAATATTTAAAATGACAGTAGTAAAATTTTTTTAATAATTTTTTTGCTAAAATGGTGCATTAAAAATTTTCTAAAAAATCATTAAAAGTAACCTGTAATTAAATTGAATAACTCTATTTTCTTCTTCAATGAAAGCTGTTTTTGTACATATTTAATAAATTTAAAATCAAAAGATTAAAGTCAGTGTAGATACGTTCAGTTTTAAGTTCAAACATGGAAAATGGAGTTTCGAAAGACACATTTTTGACAATCTTTGTTAACCATTAGAAGTTAAACAAAAATTCATAATTCGATTATTTAAAAATTTTTCTTGGTCTTATTTTATGCTGTTATAAAGGTTGACCTTTTACAGAAAAAAAAAAAAAATATTACAACTCAAAGAGGGGCCTAGCTTCTAAATAATTTCTTAGAAAATTATTTATGTTCTAATTCTGAAAGAAATTTATTAAAGTCATAAATAATGGAGCTAAAAATAACATTCTTATAATATGTACCATAAATAGTTTATATTTAAGATAATAAATTGCACCAGAATTTAAAAAAAAAAAAAGTTTAACCAACCAAATAAAAAGTATAACCTCGGATAATTTAGAAAATCCCATTGAATGTCCTTCTAGCTTCTGCAGTCCATTTCTTGTAGCATATCTTCTATTTCCATCCATAATCAAAGCAATATGTTTTGGTATTGGCCCAGCTTTGAGAACACTAATACAAAATTTCTCTAGCCACGATAATTTCAATTCCTGAATCCAAGACATTTTAGAGATACTAAAATTTAAGGGATAAAAGATTTATATAAATAAATAATATTCTACAACAGAGGCATGTTTAGGATCGTAACAATGAAAACAATACCAAAAAAAAAAAAAAAAAAAAAAAAAAAAAAAACGCATTGATACCCTTTTATTGAAGGTGCAATATCTGGACAAGAGTATCCGAACATTCAGAGAGATTAAAAGACATACATTAATAAAATAATATGATGTTAGCCCTGTGGCAGAATCGCAGCAACATGGTGACACTGTCCCAGAACTTAACAGAGTTCTTGCAGAAAGATTTTTCTTTTGGGAAGAAAAAATTTTCGGTTTGCTTTTCAGCAGAAATTTACACGCAAAATTTGAGTCACGCATTTAAATAATAATTTTCTGAAGCACTCAATTTATAACCTAAATCCATTTTGATTGTATTTTCAGCAGTTACTGACATAGACTTTTATGTGATTTTAAGAATCTTGAAATATTTCAGGCGATATGGGAAATCCGAATTGTGCATTTGATAATTTACTTTTTAAGGGCAATGATTCATCGATTTTTTTTTGCAGTTAATGCTTTTGATTATGACATAGTTTTTAAAATCCAATATTTTTTATATGATATTTATGTCAACAATCAAACCTCAAAATTAAACATGCATTTGAGTAATCCCTTTCTGAAGAATAAGATTCATGTGATTTCATCGTCAATCTGTTTTATAGATAGTGCGTCCCCCCAACAAAATGCGAGAATATCACCCATAATATTACAATAAAAAAACTATTAAATATTTTAATTAAAAATATAATTGTTTTTTTGTTTTTGTAAACAAAGCATTTTTGTTACTTTAAATTAGTAACATACATCTTTGTTACTATAGAAAGTACCTATATTGTAGAAAGATATTAGTGCCAGAGAGTTTCGTCACAGAAAGCCCGAAAAAATTCTGCCACAGGGGATGTTAGTTATTCTTATTCAATGATGACAGTCTGCACAAGCCTAGAGAGACAGAATTTTTAAACTAGTTTTTGATAAGTGGACATTGGAATTGCAGGCCTAAATAAGAACAAAAATAAGAATAAAATTTTATTAAATGACTTAATTGTCATATATCATGATCCATTTAGTCAAGTTGGTGACAAATATGATAATTTTTATATAAACGTTAGTGTTCTAGCACAAAATTTTTATATAAAAAAAATCAGTATATTTTCAGAAAATTAAATACTTTTAATTACTAGAATTCATTCAAAAAATACTTTTTCATTAAAAAAATACACTTATTCATTCTAAGAAATTTTCCTTTTTATCAATAATTGATTTAGCAAATATATATATATCAGTGCTTACATCATAGAAAAAAAATGGGTGAGAATTTCACACCCTTTCTTAAAAACAGGGTGAGATTTCAAAAAGTTAAGTGAGATTTCTTAAAATTAAAAAATGCAAATAGAATTGAAAAATAAAATCATTTCTTCAATTATAATACATTTTTAACATCTTCTATTTTTTAAAGCATTGAATATTTTTTTCTGCATCATCATAGAAACTTTTGCCTTTACAAGGTATTTGTCCACCTTACATTAGTGCAAAAAAAAATGTGAACATCTTAAATGAAGAAACCTTACCCAGGATAAACACGTCGTTGCAGAGAAATGTGTTATGGAAGGGGTTCCGTGGTTCAGAGGGGTAGTGTTCTGTTGTTCAAAAAGGTTCTGAACAATACTGATAAATAGGGAAACTAGATAATGGGGCAGATGTTGAAAATAATGTAAGATCCAGGAAGAAAAGTGAAGCGGATTTTATTCTAAATGGCGTAATGCGAAGCTTTTTCTAAAATGTGAGAAATTCGGGAATTTTGAAATTGATTTATGGAATGTGCGAAATTCTCACGCTAATAATTTTTTAATGCGAGAAACGAATCAAATATGCGAGATTCTCGCTCTGAAGTGAAAACACTGTATATATATATATAATATATATATCGTGAAAAGTGATTACTGAAATTCAAAATTCACTGTAATAAAAATTGGGTTTTTTAAATCTTGCAGAATTTCGTAGCAAAAACCGTTGAAAAGGCGATCGAGAAACGAAATAGACTTACTATAGAATCTGTGCAAATTGAACGCATAAAAAAGTGATGACTCAATCTAAAATTTTTCATTTTTTAATTATTTATTTAATTTTTTAAAATTTTATTATTTTTATTTTACATTTTTTTATTTTTTAAGAAAAGAAATTCAGTGTGTTCAGAAGATTTTGAGGGCTGCAGGTTTTCAACCTAATTTATCCTAAAAAACATTGCTAGGAGTATAGAAAAGTCTCCTTTTCCTGAAAATAGTTGCTTTTTTAGCCTTTTCAGGCAAAAAAAGTTGCCATAGTTGCCTCATGCTGAAAATAGTAGCATTTTAGTTGCCTGTGGCAACCCTGGAATAGATTTCCAGGCACCTATCAGTTAAAATGAGTGATGGCAATAATGATGGTTGATTTGGCTGACTACGTTCTCATTCGTCCAAAAGGTGTTCTAAAAGATTCAGATTATGGGTATGAAAAGACCAGCCCAGTTTTCGAACACCCAATTCTTTAAATCCCAGCTGCGAAAACGTCAACATGTGCACAGAACAAATATCCTGTTGGAAGAGAAATGCATGAACCCTTAAATGCTAACATAATGAGAATAAAAAATTGGAAGCTCAGAATTGTCCATATACTTCTCAGAGTTCATGTTTCCAATCACAGGAAAGGAGGCCAAACCAGGGTTGGAGTTTTTGCCGGCAAGAAGGGGTTTTTGCCAGAACAGTGGCAAAAACCTGGTAAAAACCGGCAAAAACCAAATTATTTAAATTGCTGATTAAATATTATTACAAAATACTTGAAGCAAATTTAAATCAATCAGAAGGAATAAGAATTTTGATACATTACATAAAAAAATTATTTTTAAAATATTAATAATTAATATAAGGGTAATAATTTTTAAAGGATTGAAAGTTTTTGACCTCTTTTCATTTTAGAATCCTTAAATAAATGTTTTGTTAACAAATAGAATTTTTTTTTTACTTCTCCATAATAACTTTTGGTGTGTATTTACATATCACTCTTACAGTATATTTAAAGAGAGACATAAGAAAGCTAAAATGGATGTTTTATTAGATAGATTTTGATAATCACCTAATTTCTCAATATTACTTCAAACTGCTAACAAAACCATACAATTTAAATTCTTGTGAAATTTCCAGAGAATTTTGGGAATTAATGTCTCATTTACACTCATGTCCTTCTAGTAGTACTGCCATTGAAAGAGTGTTTTAATTTTTCATTTGTACATTCTAAAATTCGGAATAAGTTGACTCTAAATAATGTTTCAAAACTAGTGTTCTGTTATGCTATGTTGAGACAGCACAAATTGTATTGTGATGATTAATAAAGTATTGAATTTGGACAAATTTAAAAAATTGCATAGATACTTGTATATTTTAATTAACCACACATGTTGATAGATATTTATGCTTTAAATTATAGTTATATTAGTTTAAAATAAGTTCATTTCACTGGAAAAAAGAGAATAATGACTAATTTTCTGATCAATAATGTTTTAAACTACTAAAATGATTTAATTATGGAATAATAATTTTGTTAATTTCTTTTAATTATATATATTTATAGTAGTATATATTTCAAGTTTAGGAATAATTTTGTATCAAAAATGTGTTTTTGTCTTCTCATTTTGGAAAATATAGGTTTTTGCCATGGTTTTTTCCACCCGCGGCAAAATCTTGCCAACCCCGGGCCAAACCATGAAAAACACCCCCACGTCATTACAATCATGGACCAGACATACTTCTTAAGGTGGGTGCCTAGAGCGGCAGGAATTATATCTGTTTATATCTTATATCTTCGTATATTTATATCTTTGAAAAATTGTCAGATATAGCCCAGTAACAAGTGGTTTATAACATAAAAAGTATGGTAAACCAAAGTTGCTTGAAGTGACCTAATTTTATTATGAAGTATTATTTTCAATTAAAATCATTTTATTGGAATAAAATAAAGTGCTATCCTTTCTTTTTTATATATTCTAAATCAGGACTTTAACTGTGGTACGTTAGCCCAGAACCCTTAAAATCATACTCAGACCATCATAAAATAATTAGGTGGTTCACCAAAATCGTAAGTACCATCAAAAGAGTATTAAAGGCATGGCAGGGGTTTTTCTTTTGTGTTTCTGCCACAAAATAGCATACTTCATCATAATTGTAAAAATTATACTTTATCTGCAATTTTTCATCGAAATTCACAAAAATAAATAATTCATTAAAACAGAATAAAATTGGGATTTATAGAAAGTTTTAATTGCAATATTCATTAACAACAAAAATCATCCCGTTTTATTTACTGCGAAATAAGCTGCAAGTATATAGAACTCATAAAATAAGTTAAAAATATAATAAAGATTAAAGAAAAAGAGAAGAAAAAAATCAGTAAAATAAAATATTTAAAATTTTATGTATACATATATGGTGCAGTTACTTTCAAGGTATGCTATGCAGATCGAGAAATAATTTTGTTGACAAAATAACAAAAACCTTAAATAGAATTGTATGTCGTGTATCGAAATTCTCTAAAAAAATGTGGGAAAAGTTGGAACAGATAAAATTACATACTTTTAATCATTTAGTTTAATTTAATAAGTTATTCAGGTTTCATTTATAAGTTGCATAAATGGATAAAAATGCTTTCTATTATCAATATTTTTATTTTTAAAATTTAAAAAAAATCATTCAAAGGATATAACTTGTCACCTTTTGAAGATGATTTTTGTATAGGTAACTGCATCAAGGGTGATTCCACACTATTTGTAGCCTGGCATGCTTAAAAAATTTTTTTCAATAAATTTAATAAACCGCATATCAAATTAAAGGTCATTAAATGTATTTTATGAATATTAAATTAGTTTTTTTAAAATAATGATGCGAATTCTTTAAATTGCATAAAATGTAAAAAAATTGGGTCGAAAAGTTGCGGACATGACAGAGAGGAAAAAAAAAATATTGTAGTTACAACATTTAATATTTGCAATTAAACATGATATTTTAAGAGATATATTGGATTTGCATAATTAATGACTGTAAAAACGTTATTTTTAATTTCAGTATTTAAATATAGGGTGCTTATAATAGAACAATTTTGCTTTTTAATGATTTTTTTAATAAGTTTTATTAAAACAAAGTAGTTAAAAGATTTATTTTCTTAAAAATTGGATTTCTTTCGACTATTTGCAGTGTTGCATTATTATGATTTTTAAAAAATTTAAAAAAATTTTCTTTAATATTTTTTAAAGAATTTTCAAATTGGCCATGTCCGCAACGTTGCAGACATGACAAGTTGCAAAATACAATTTTGCTTACTTTTATTTAGCATTTAAGCTTGAAATTCGTATCACAAACTATAAAACTTATAAAATTTGCTCTGTTGCCATTTATTTTCATAATGACCAATTACACTGACAAATCACTTTGTTTAAAACATGTCTAAATTCTACATTTATTAAAATATATATATTTTTTAATTTTTTTCTAAATTATAATTTAATTTTTTTCTAAATTATGTTAGGAATAATGGCAACAAAACAGTTAATAGAATATTAATTAGAATAGAACATAGTTTAAAATAGAACATTATTTTCAAAATTATTTAGTTTTTGCACTTGTTTATTAGCAGATATTTTCTATTAAATTAAATTTTCCATTAAATTTTTAAATTAAAGTTTTCAAAGGATTTAATTTTTACTAGTTGATTTATTTGATTATTATATAATTAATTAAAATTTATGAAACTTGAAACATATTATAGAATTCTAAACTAAGTTGGTAAAACTAGAAAATTTCTAATGCCATTAACAAGTACAGAAAGGTCCAGACTGAGAAGACAGAAATTGAAAGCAGAAGCAGAGAAATATGAAATTATAAAAGCAGAAGAAAGCAAGAAAAAGAAGGAATACAGACACTGTAAGGTTCTTACAAGGAAGAACAGAAAGAGCACATAAGAACAAAAAATAAAGAAGCACAGAAGAAATGTAGAAAGAAAAGAGCAGAAGCTGAAAAATCAAGCATGAATATATCAGGCTACACTTGCAGACAATCTTTGGGAAAAGCAGTCAAGAAAATTAATAATGCTTTACCAAAATCTCCTCAAAAGAAACTTGATGTTTTAACAAATGTGATATCAAAAATGTCTCCATTAAAAAGAAAGCAGATAGTTGAAAATGCCATTAAAAAGAAAAGGCAACAGGTGCATATTTTAAGAACAGATACTGAAATTAATATTCGAAAAACAAGGAGTGATAAATTACCAGCGGAAACTGAAATAAAAGTAAAACAATTTTTTGTTAGAGATGACATTAGCCGTATGTGCCCAGGAAAAAAGGAAGTGATATCCATAAAGACACCTAAAGGAAGTGAAATACATCAAAAGCGTTATTTAGTGATGAGCATTGGAGAAGCATATGAGTTATTTTTGAAAGAAAATTCTGATTTAAATATTGGGAAAACTAAATTTTATGAGCTTCGTCCTAAGTATGTTCTTCCATCTGGAAAGAAAGACCAAGAAGTCTGTATGTGTATATACCACGAAAACATTTCTATGATTCTTTCAGGAATCGGAGCTCTCTGTCCTGATCTTCCGAAAAATTCGGAAACAATTGCAAAAGAAAGTGTGTGTAATTTTGATGATGAACATATCGACTGCATAGACAGGTCCTGTCAAGATAGCAGTGTCGAAAAATATTTAGATGAAAAAATACCAGAAAAAAATTTAAACAACATCGTCAAGTTTTATCAATGGCAACAAAATGAACAAGGTTTCACAGTTAAAAAAGAAATCGTTACCTACTGATTTAGGTAGCGCAAAAGAAGAAATAGGATATCAGCTACAATCATTTTCAAGACACATCTATAATGTTTACAAACAACATTTTGAATTTCGCTATTTAAAAGAAAATCTTTTAGAGAATGAAATCATAATGCATATTGACTTTGCTGAGAAATATACAGTAAAACACGATCGGGAAATCATGAGTGCACACTGGTCGTCAAACCACGTCACAGTTTACACTTAGTTTGCATATTTCAAGGATGGTAGAAATAATTCTATAAACCATCAGTCCTATGCCATTATCTCTGATGACCATTCACACAATAAAGATAGCGTGCAAGTTTTTAATAAAAAAATTTTATCTCATCTAATGGAACAAAAAAAAAGTACAACTAAAAAAGTACATTACTGGTCTGATGGAGCTGCCAGTCAATTCAAAAATCGATTTATGTTCGCAAGTTTGACTTGTCACAAAGAAGATTTCAACATTGATGCTGACTGGTCATTCTTCGAAACAGCTCATGGGAAAGGTGCCGTTGATGGAATAGGTGGCACCATCAAAAATGTAGTTTGGAGAGCTGTATTGCAAGGTAGAGAAGTTTTCGTTGATGCAAAATCATTTTTTGAAGTGGCTTGTAAAATTTCAGATGAGAATATAAAAATTATGTATGTAAGCAAAGACACTGTCGATCATGAGGCATCAATGTTGAAAGAACGTTATGGTTTCTGCAAATTGATCTCAAATACGAGATTATTGCATTTCATCTCACCTATAACACTTAATTCAGTTGAATTTTCTTTAAATTCTCCTTTCTCTAGTCCCCAAATCATGCACCTAGCTGAAATATTTACTAAACTGCCTTCAAAACTTGCTGTAGCTTCACAACAACAAGCTTTAACACCAGTTATAGTTTTAGAATAAGGCCAGTGGATAGCCGTATTGTTTGATAACTATTGGTGGCCAGGCAAAATAATTTCTACAAGCAAGACAAATATTACACTTAAACATCACTTCAAACCCGTAGCTATAAACAAGTTTAAGTATTTGGAAAAACCGCAATTTGAAACAATTTCAATCGACTCATACCTATGCCCTTTGCCATGTGATCCTTCACCTGATCATTCTGCACGGTTTTTTTCATACAATTCAGAACTTGCTTTAAAGATAAATAATATAATAAATAAATTGTAATGTGATTCTTTACACATCTTTTGCCTAAAATCTAAAAGTCCAAAAATTTAAAATATTAAAAGAAAAATGATTTAACAATCCTGTTTTACTCAATATTTTATTTAACAAAAGAAATATATAATATTCCAATGATATATGACCATATCTAAGAAGATTATTTATAATGAGAAACTATCTGTCATGTCTGCAACGTCATGTCCGCAACATACATAGTTTTTAATTTGGTAATTTTTAATTAAATTAATTTTATTTCTTCAAAATTCTTGTGATTTCCTTTATATAAATATACATTGAATTCTTACCTAAAAAGAAGTTGTAATTTATTTCATAAAATTCAGAGATTTTGGTGAATGTAGAAAAACATTCTAAAAACCATATTTTTCTGCGTCATGTCCGCAACGCTTCAAATTTTTATTTTAAATCTGTTTAAATTCATTTTTATTTTTAAATATGCATTGGGTTAATAGATGACATGTCTCCTGAATTTTATGATACAAAACCCAGTTACCTAGCTCAATTTTTTATTTAATTAAGAGTAATCAAACTTTGTAAATGTCATGTCCGCAACATGCACAATATTGTGGAATCACCCTCAAAATAAACAGCTTTAGCAACTTCTGGGTAGTAGCAAGTGAAAAATTAAAAAAAAAAAAAAACATCACACAGGGGAAACAACTTGTAGCCAGTCTTAGGCAAATCACAATACACATTTTCAAAAAAAAAAAAAATTTTACAAATTAAAAAATATTTTGAGATTTCAGTTGATGTAAATAGGTACTAATATGGAAATACCTTCACTACATTTGGAATTGAAAATAAACATGAGCATTCTCTTTAACAGATCAATTTTTTAAAATCTCTTTACAAATTTTATTGAAATTTATGAGAGAAAATATCATCAAGTGAAAATTCCAACAGTAAAATATAATTTGCATAAATTTCAATAAACATACTGTTTCATAAAAATTGGTTTGAATACCTAAGAAAGTATTTAATTTTATTATACAGAACGTATAAATTATCTTAAAAGAAATTCTGAGACTGAATATAAATATTGACGAATAGCCCTATGTACATTCACTGATTGTAAGCAAAACAGAGTTTTTCGAATTAATAAGTAAATAATTGTTTTTAACATACAAAAATTAATTTAAAAAGTGTAGCAATCTAATAATTAATTTAAATAATAACAATTGTGACAACCTATTAACCTTTTCTATTTCATAAAACATATGTTAACAAATAAAAAAATAAATTAAGACACACGTCATTGCTAATTTTTCTTTTTCACGTTTTGTTAGAAATATAGGTAATAAGACTTTTTAAAAATATTAATAAGCTAGAAAACATAACATTTGTATTTTTACAATTTTATTATAATAACTCTAGGTTAAAAATATAAATATAATACCTTCAATATCTGAGATATTTTCATAAACAGAAGAAAAGCTCTTTATTCACCGGTCTCGCCAAATGTTAACGATGGCGCGCATGCGCAGTGAACTTTGATCGTCATTTCCAACTACGAGAGGTGGTAGAATCTGCACGTAAAAATAGGATCTGAATTTAGATATTTGATAGTAATTATGGTTTTTTATGTGTAATAAATCATTTATTAATGTGTTTTGTATAGTATAAACATGTGCTTTGACTTCGGCTGATTGAAATTATGTCATTTGTTGCAACACAACTGTACACAAAGGCTGCGATTCAATGTCGTTGGAGGAAAACGCTAAGTATGATCTTAAACAGTGTTTGTAATTGAAGCAACAAACAAATTTAATGGTGCTATTTAATTTAATTATCTAAGAAAGTGATTTTAGTGTTCACAATGCCTGCGGAAACTCAAAATAGTAGAAGAATTACGACATTAGAGTCGGGTAAGTGTTGTTATTTACATGTGAAGCCTAAATCTGATTTGTCATATCAATACTTGATTTTGAGAAATATACCATGTTTGTTTCAGAACTTTACTTATTGATTGCTAAATTTCTAAAGACTGGGCCTTGTCAAGAGAGTGCTAAGGTATGTAAATTAACGAATTATGAGTTATATGTTGTTTATATTTGAAAAATAATGTAAGTAATTTTTCTTACCTTTGTAGATTTTGAGGGAAGAAATCGAGAAACATGAGGTAAGTTTCTGTATTAGTTTTATCGTTAAATAAACCTCGTGTGAAACCCACGTGGTGTTTAGCTTGACAGTTGGTTGTTTGTTTACGTTAATTTACATGTTTAGAATGACTAATTACTAAATTATGTAATTTTTTTGAAATTTCAGCTTTTACCAAAGCGCATCGATTGGCTTGGAAATGAGCATAATAGGACTTTTAATGAGTTTGTAAGTAATAATTATTAGTTTTTTACGAAATTAATTAAATTTTTTAATTAAGCGATTAATTAACATTTTTCTTCATGGATGTCTGTTACTTAGACTTTAATTGTTTATTTATCACATTTTGTGCTTAAAATCGTAAGTATTTGCAAAATATTGTATTTTTTCTAACTTTTTCATATTGAATGCAATATTTTAATGCCCATTGTTGCGAGGGGGGAGAAAGTGGACCCACCTTATGACGTAAGCAATCGTTTTTATCCCGACCAATGAAATATCGTATCATCTAGGCGTGTGACGTCATTTCGCCAAAGGCTCCGTCTCCTCTTTTACGCGGAAACGGTGCAGTTGCTTTCAAGGTACGCAGGTTGAGAACTAATTTTATTGACTGATTTTATAAAAATAACAAAAACGTTGAAAAGAATTGTATGTCGTGTTTTGAAATTCTCTTAATTGTGAGGGAAAAATGGAACAAAAATTAAATAAACACTTTTAATCATTTATTTTTATTTAATAAATTATTTTGGTTTCATTTCTAACTTGCATAAATATTAAATGTATGAAAATGCGTTCTATTATCAATATTTTTTTTCCCTGATTATTTTTTTAAAATATAAAAAAAACTCTCTTGCATATGTTTACGCACTTATGCATATCAAACAAAAAGACAGAAAGGGAAAAGAAAAAATTAGAAAGGGTTAATTATTAAATAAAATGCAGCAGAGTTATTCATCTTATTTTAACCACCTTATAGAATAATTTTTTAATAGTTCATGAACGCATATATTAATACAATAATACTATTATTAAACAATAAGATTTAATAGTTTTGTAATTGGCGTGTGTAAACGCAACAAATTAAAATGTGGATATTAGATGTAATTTCCTTTTAAAAAAATAATAAGATAGTGCCAACGAGTTTTGGGGAAAATTCAGGCAGTACTGGGGTACTTTTTAGGTTTAATTGAATTATAAAGGGGAGATTTCTGTATCATAATCTGTGGCAGAATAATTGCCAAGTCTTTGCAACTTCCAGGCAATGGTCCATGAGAAACTAAAGAAAAAAGCATCACAGAAAGGGAGCAACGCGAAAGGCATAACTCGTAGCCACCCCCGAACAAATATCTAAATTTTTTTTTTAAAATGCAAGTTTAAAATCTGATTGGCACCTTGGCGTTTGTAGTTGGCATGCCAGATTCTGATACGGAAAAATCCCCTAATTCTTTATGTCTTGTAAAATTTCTGTCTGAAAAGATAAAAAAATATTTTCTGTTGTTTAACATGTCGATTTTTTTTGTTTATTGGTTTGAATTCCTTAAGTTTATGAGTGGGACCTTAAATTTAAGTTTGTAAACTATTACTATTTCATTATATTTTGATTTTGTATTATTTTTAACATATATTTCATTATTTTTAACATATATACTTTATTTGTAATATTATTTAAGTAAGGCGTAGAATCAAATAATTTATTTTCATTGTTAGAATAATTTTTAGATTGTGAGAAAAAAAAATTTGAAGAATGAAAACCAATTAGAGATATTTCCTTATTGTCTCTTGTTTTCGTCCATTATCATCAACAAAATGTGACGTTTATGATCACATGAAAATTTTAAAAAGTATTTGTTTTCCCAGGAAAAATTACAAGGTGCACACTTCGAGTTGGTTTCCTTTCGTAATGTTTTTTTATTTTCTCGCCAGTCACTATAAGATAGCTGTCAAGATATTGCTATTTTTTATACTATTCATCTAAATGGAAATTTTCCAAACTGAAATTTAAACCGAAATTGGCGGTAATTATTATAATATAGCTACTAATTCTTTTAATTTGCTTTTTGATTATAATTAGAAAAAAAAATATTATTTCAGGATTCATAACATAATTGAATTTTTAATACTTAGAAAAGTATAAATAGTCATATTTAGTTAAAACTTAAATTTCAAAACTGAACAAAATAACTTTCTTGAATAATGAATCTATTTACTTTTTTCTAATGAATTCAAGATGATGAAAGGGATCTAGTAAAAGTTCAATAAATATGGTTTGATTTTAGCTTATTATTTACTCTCAGTTTTCTTTTTG
Organism: Parasteatoda lunata; assembly: GCA_949128135.1. Taxonomy (NCBI): domain Eukaryota; kingdom Metazoa; phylum Arthropoda; class Arachnida; order Araneae; family Theridiidae; genus Parasteatoda; species Parasteatoda lunata. Next base: position 20,289,272 of record OX421978.1, read on the forward strand.
TAACAGGGAACATTTCAGTATCCGTCAACAAGTTAATTCTTAACCACACCTGGCTAAGGGCACAACATATTTTATTCCAATTTTTTGCGGGTACGAAAACTTTTTGGTGATTGTAGTAGACTTAAGCTGGTTTTAAATTTGAAATACTACCTGACCATGAAAAAGAAAGATTTTAATTCTAAAAGCAATTAGGAAGGACTTAATTATACATAAGTAGATTTTATTATTGATTACCAATTTTTTAACATTGCTTGCAGGATAACATACTTTCAAGAATAGCTGATGATCATCTTTTGAAAATTTGTGAACGAATTGGACCAATTTTAGACAAAGAAATACCTCCCACTGTTCCTGGATTAACATCTTTATTGGGAGTTGGAAGACAGTCATTTTTAAGAACCAAAGAAGGTATTTTAGATTTTCTAAATTATCTATATTTTATTTTCCAGTAGACTACTGGATTTTGCCAGTTTCTCCAGGTCTACGGATTTAATTTAAATTTTCCTGTTTTTTGAAAATTTCCTAAAATTGAGTAAGTTTCCTAAAATAATTCCTGTTGAAATAGAATTTTTGTACAGATTATTGCTTGCAAGAATGTTTAAATACATATTACTAATACATAATGAAGTGAACCGCATTTATAGAAATCAGTTCAAACCTTTTTTTGTTCTAAAATGTTCAGTTTATTTTTATTCGGAACTCTCTTTTTAAATTAATTAAAAAGAGTTTCAGCTATCTTTGAGGAATTAAATGCCTATTAATATTGAAAATTATTAAACATTATACATAACATTTTAAGTATGTTTAATGTCAATCATAAGTAGAAAATATTATAGTTTTTTTTCTATTTTGATGACTATAAAAATCCCTAAACATATTTAGTACATTATGCAACAATTATCAGGAAATTTATATTTCGTAAAATCTACAGGATTTTTTCCTATCCATATGAATTGATATATATATATATATATATCAGTGTTTTCACTACAACGCGAGAATCTCACGTATTTTTTTCTTTTCTCGCATTAAAAAATTATTAACGCGAGAAGTTTGCACACTCTATTAATCAATTTTAAAATGCTCGAATTTTCGTAAAAATTTCGTCTCCTCCATTTTGAATAGAATCCGCCATTTTGAAAAAGACATGAAAACAGCTACAACAAGTGTTGAGAAAACAAAAATGTGTCCTGAGTTGTTTAAAGTTAGCTCTATTTTTAGCTGTTAATGAACTACTAAACTCTCAGCTACGACAAGTGTTGAGAAAACAAAAATGTGTCCTGAGTTGTTTAAAGTTAGCTCTATTTTTAGCTGTTAATGAACTACTAAACTCTCATCGACAATTTACAGCAATTTGTAAAAGTTCTATGAAAACTATGCTGGAAGTCTATGAAAACTATGCTGGAAGACCTAACAAGAAGTATGAACCTTTAGCTCTGAGTATATGAACATGGAAATAACTTCAACAAACTTCACTATTCTATAACAGAAATAATTGAAAAGCCTATGCTGGCAGATGTAGAGGATAGGAAAGTGTATGCACAATGTTACAAATTTAATTAGTGATTCCGAATAGTTCAGCATCTGTTGCAAGGTCATTTAGCACCCAAAACCGAATTAAAACAAAATATCGAAACAGATTGACTGATGAGCATATGAGCAACCTAATGAGAATAGCTGATGAAAAAGTAGATAAAGAACATTTTCCATATGATGATGCAGCAAAAATGTTCAATGGTTTAGAAATTAGGAGATGTTAAAAATGTATTTTAATTAGAGAAATATTTTTTTTCCTATTCTATTCGTGTTTTTTAAATTTTTAGAAATCTCACTTAACTTTTTGAAATCTCACCCAGTTTTTAAGAAACGGTGAGAAATTCTCTCCCATTTTTTTCTGTAATGAATACCCTGTATATATATATATATATATATATATATATATATATATATATATATATATATATATATATATATATATATATATATATATATATATATACATACATACAGTGAAACCTCCTGTTATGGACACTCCTGCAAAACGGACGCCTCTCAATACGGACATATTTTTAATTCCCCGGGAACCTTCTATGAATAAATCATTATGTACATACTCTGCAAAGCGGACATTCATTTTGGCCCTGAAACGTTATTTTCTATCTCTTCAAACCGGACACTACTTTTTCTAAATTTGAAAAAAAAACTTTCTCCTTTAAATTGCAACGAAAAAATCGCAACTTTTCACCATTTTTAAAGCATGTAAATTTTTTTTTTGCCTTATCCATAATTAAAAATATTGTTAAACTATTTCACTACTGAATAATATATATTTCTCCTGTCAGCTTGCCTTATCTCTATAAAGAAAAGAGAGAGAATGATACTGCTGTTTTGAAATAATTCGGATAGTGGTGTCTTTTGATCTTTTCATCTGGACCACACAGGTTATGAGACCCCTCAAATTGAAATGATACCTTAAATGCTCACAATGCTTCTCCCCCATTGAATATTTCTTTAATTTTCTTATTTATTTGAAGATTTAACATAGCTGGGATAAAAAAGAGAACAGAAGTATAATCTTTGAGGTGTTCATATAAATGAAACATTTATTCAGACACTTGATAGCTGATCAATTGTGAATAAACAACTCCATAGGTTCTCTTGACTTACAGGTAGGCATAGCTTTTTTACCCCGTGAATCGCATGAGGTTTACTTTCAACCAAACCACGTTCTCTATCAAATGATAGTTAGGTGTAAGGGGATGTAAACCTAATAATTGAAAACGACTTAAGATTGAAAGCTCCTATTCGGTATCATATGTCTAACTGGAGTATCTATGCTAATAGGAAAATTATTTTCATTTATCTGTAACTACATCTGGAATTACGTATTTATATCAAATTTCTTGATATATTCTTTTTTAATTTTCTTAAAGTTTAAAAAAATATCCTTGTAGATAGTTATTGTAGATTATTTAATTATTTCTACATCTTCCAAAATATTTTAAAGACAATTTACGGTGTAAAACTTTGTTATTAGTGTACCCTTCCATAAACGGACAACTCTCATAAACTGACAATTTTTCGGTCCTACGTATTTATATCAAATTTCTTGATATATTCTTTTTTAATTTTTTAATTTTCTTAAAGTTTAAAAAAATATCCTTGTAGATAGTTATTGTAGATTATTTAATTATTTCTACATCTTCCAAAATATTTTAAAGACAATTTACGGTGTAAAACTTTGTTGTTAGTGTACCCTTCCGTAAACGGACAACTCTCATAAACTGACAATTTTTCGGTCCCAAGAATGTCCGCTTAACGGAGGTTTTACTGTATATATATATGCTTAGTGGAAATTTGCTTTTTATCTATCTATACCGAAGCAAACATATAATACATATAATACCAGTTACTTAAATAATCCAACTTATGTAGATCAACTTTGAGGAAATTTATTAATGGTAGCTATCTTTCCATCTTACCTGTAAAAATTAAATTTGACAATAACAGAACTCTATATTTAGGGATATTTGTGTTTTGTGAATCAAATTGAATATGTTAGATTATTTAAGATTTCTTAATCATTTTGATATAAACCATAATTTTTATCAATTGCATTATAATATATTAAATTAATTCTAATGCAGTTAAATTAATTCTTATGCAGTTAGTATATTAAATTAATTCTAATGCAGTTAGTATATTAAATTAATTCCAATGCACTTAGTATATTAAATTACTTCTAATGTAGTTAGTATATTAAATTACTTCTAATGCAGTTAGTATATTAAATTAATTTCAATGCAGTTAGTATATTAAATTAATTTCAATGCAGTTAGTATAATAAATTAATTCTAATGCAGTTAGTATCTATTAGAAATATAGTTAACTTTGTTTCTTTCAGATTTGCAAAAACCAAGATGTCAATCAAGCAATTTAATTGCTCGAAAAAATGGTATGCCTTTGCTTCCGTCACAGGCAGCTCAGTCTACTTATCCACCCAACATTGGTAAAAAATTAATAAATAAAAAACTCTGTAAAGCTTAGTTTTTTTTAAGTTACAAAAATGTATCATTATAATTTTTTTTTTACAGCTCAAGTTCTTATGTCGAGGGAATTAAGTGGCTCATTATCTTGTGCTCATACATTTACACCAAAAGTATACGCTCGTCAACAAAATTATCGCAGATTGCTTGGCCATTTGTCTTCGGTATATTGCGTACTCTTTGATAGAACAGGAAAATATATATTTACGGTAGCTATTTTTCCCTTATATTTTGCTTTCAATTCTTTTAAAGTTAGCATTCATTGTATAGTATCTGTTAAACAATAATATATTACTTTTTGTATGATATATAAATTTTATTATAAGTAACCTGATGGCTACAATGTATAACAAAGATTGGTCTTTTCCGTGATAAACCTTTACTTATAGTGCTTAGAATGCTAAATCCTGTTTTTCTGGTTGTTTTGTTGAAGTAACTTTAAGAAAATGGTTTATGAATCAGAAAATAATGCATGTAAAGTTTCCTTTAAACTGGGCTAGATACTTTATCTTTTGAGGAATTAAAAATAAAAAACCTATATATTTATTTTATAAATACTTATATTTTGATTTAACCATAAGTAAAAATAATAAAAATTTTGTTAAAAAGAGTTGAACAATTTCAATAATTTTACTCATCACGTCTTATGTTGTTCATTTTCTGACATATTAATACTTATTTTCACTGCGTTTTGCTATTATTTTTTTTTCTACTGACAAGTTATTAATCTAAAATATGATTTTCACTCATTTTTTTTATTAAAATTTGTTCTTGAAGTTCCATATTCTTTTTTCATTATAACTTATTCTTCAATCATTGCTATTTTATGTCCATATAATTTACATTCTTAATGTTAACACTTATTCACTGTTGATACACAACTTCCTTAGTGTTAATGGTCTGAAAGAAGTCTTAATCTTCTTTGAAAAGTTTATATATTTTTACACAAGTTAAGAATAGTTTCAAAGTTAAAAGAACATTCTTTGAGGAACGTTGAATGTTTCTCTCAATTAAGTTTTCATTACCTTTTAAAAATTGTTTCTGTACTCTTTTTAAAATGTTAAACATCTATTTCCTTATAATTCCAGGGTGCTGATGATCTTCTAGTGAAAATATGGAGTGCTACAGATGGTCGCTTATTAGCTACTTTACGTGGACATTCTGCAGAAATTACAGATATGGCAGTTAATTATGAAAATACATTACTTGCTGCTGGCAGCTGCGATAAAACCATAAGAGTATGGTGTCTTCGTACAACAGCTCCTGTAGCTGTATTGAATGCACACACAGGCATGGTTACATCACTACAGGTAATATGTTAAAATTATCTATATGATAAAATTACCTAATCATCTATATGTTAAAATTATTTTTTACATCTATATTTGTTGTTTTCTGATGTATAATACCCCTGTGGCAGAATTTTTTCTGGCTTTCTGCGACAAACCTAACTAGAACCATCTTTCTGCAAGATAGTTATAAATATATCTTTCTGCAAAATATTTTTATCGTTATAAATATATGTGTAATGAATTTATAATAATAGATACACTTCGTGTTTATAAAAAAAGCCTACATGCATAGAATAAAACTGTGTAGATTTTATTTTCTTAATTTCATAATATAAGTTTAAATTATTTAAGTTTAAATTTGCATAATCTTTGGTAATAAAGAAAAATTATAAATGTATAGATCTGCAGACAAAAATGCTTACTAGAGCATAAATTAAGATTACCCAGAACCTGTAATAAGATGGAACTTATAAAAATAGCTAAGAATGGACAAAAAGATTAAATTTATAAAACAAGATAACTGAATTTGAAGTATCATTTTAAAACAGTATGATTTAACAGTTTCATTATAGTAGTTATATCAGGTACAGAAACAAATCAGGTGAAAAAATCGATATTGAAGTTGAGTAATCAAAATAATAAAATAGGATTGACTATATCCGAATTCTAAAAGCAAAAAAATTAACGCAATCTTTGTTTCAATTTTTTCTATATGAAAACAATTACAAATTAATTAGATTCGATTAATATTGTGCTGACTTATTGAAAGATTTTTTTTATTTTAAAAAAAGGAGGTAAATTAAACTTTTTTCGTGATCAGATTAAGTTCAGAACGAAAAAAATACACAGCGCTTGTGATTTGTAACAGAAGTCGCACTGTATTGTGTACATATATAGCATTGATTTCCCACGAAGTACACAGACGCGGTTCACGCCTTAATACGCTCAAGTCTATTCAACATTTCGAAACGAAATCGTCTTCATCAGTACTGAAACATCGGTATTAGAGCCATACTCATTGGATGCGATTTTTTTCGAATGCGTATGGAAACCTGCTTGATTCGTCTGTAAATATTTTCCACCAATCTGGTTTTCATTTGCATGCCAAAAAATCGTAGATAGTGAGATATCTATCAGGCTTTATTTCATTTATCGTCAGATTGCGAGTGTATTTTTATATCGACGACTTAATTCAAAGGATATAGGCATTTTATCTTTAAAAAATATATATATAATTATTTTTTACCTTTGACTGCTTCTAAAATTTCTTGATTTGTTGGAGATGCTGTTTCATCCTTACTATCGACATCGCTACTAGTAAGAATATTTGGTTCGAATCTAGAACGTTTTTTTTTTTTTTTTTTTTTTTTAATTTTTTAATATTAGTAGCGGGGGAAGCTTCTCTTCTTTTTTCCTGTCGCTTTCCAGAAAAAATATCTCTGACATCGCTAGATGTTGTCGACTTCCATCTTATTTGTTCTTCGGAATGCCGTCTTGAAAAATGAGTTTTCAAATTTTTTTTAATTATTATTGCTTCACAAGAGCAACAAATAACCTTTTCGCTAGACATGATTTTTTTTAAAAAAAGATAAAAAGAATCTTTTTGCGCATGAAATTTTCCACATAAGTGCAAAAAGAAAACTCAAAGCAAATTACTGCGCCAGCGATAGAGGCCGAAGTTGGCAAATTTCCAAAAATAGCTTAATACAGGGGAAAAAATTTCTCCCCTTTTTATCCAGTAACTGTTTGTGTTGGAGATTAACGGAAGATCACGAGCGCTTTCCCCTTCCGCGGTACGCTAGAAAAAAAATTATTTAAAAACTATTCAGTAAGAAAAAAAATTTGCAGAACCATTATTGCTTCTGCAGAAGTTTCTGTGTAAAAATTATTTTTTTGTAAAACAGCTTCTGTTTCTGCAGAATCTTTTTTGAGAACTTTTATTTCTGCCAAACCAAAAAATTTTTTTTCCCAAATAAAAAAAATCTTTCTGCAAGAACTCTGTCGCTTTCTGCGACAATGTCGCCGTGTCGCCCTGTTTCTGCCACGGGGTATAATACTAAAGTGTTTTTATCTGTTTGGTGAATTAAATGGTTTTGAGGTAATATAAAATTTTGTCTGTACTTGATATAACAGCCCTTGTTGCTCAATGATTGCAAGCGAAAGAATGAGATATTTTGTGAGAAAAATAATATTAATCCAAAGCTTTTTTTTTATTTTTGATATATTTTACAAATTTATTTTACACTTATGATGATGCTTTCACAATACCTTCACTTTTCAATCTTTTGGCATTCGCCTAAATTTCTAAAATTACTTCTCTGACGATGCCTTGCGTCTATCAATTTTTAACTGTAACAGTTAGCTTGAATACCGGGATGGGTGCACTTTTGATTATTGACGTTGCTTGAGATTTGTGAGCAGTTTTTTTAAGGTTTGATTTCCTTCTCCGCATGCTCAGGAAGTAGAATTTCTTCTCTTATATTTTAATTATTCTTGTGCCTTTTAGTCTTTTATTTATGCAGTCTAAATCGTTCGGATAAAGTTATTATTTATATATCTATTTAGATATAGTTTTTTTTAATGGATAGTTTTTTTTTTTAAATGGCAGAGCGTGCAGAAAAGGGAACTGGTGTATCCCGAAGGCAAGATATTATCTGAACCCAGATGATATTGATCTGAACGTTCCATTCCTTCCTGAGAGCGATGTTTTTTTTTTTTAAATAGAAAGCTGGATCCATGATAGCCTTTTGCTGTTTTATTCAGTTTCCTAACAGGTAGAGTTCATCTAGGTGTGGAAGAAACCATTGATTAGAGATCATAGGTTATATACGTATTCCGGCCACTCATCTTCCATTGGGGAGTCATTGCCACTATGTAGCAACATGACAATACTAAAATAAATTTTGAGATTGTTTAAATTGGCAATTAACAATAATGATTAACAGCATTACTTGTTTTCTTTAAATAAAATGTGTAATAATTAATGTTTATCCATGGTAAAAACATTCAAATAATGAGAATAACTACTATGTTTGACCTCAAACTGAATTGAATGCCGGGACAAAAAATAATCTACAATGTTTTCTTGGGAAAAAAAAGTTTTATCTATAATTCTTAAATGAACTGTTATGTAAGTAAAATTTTCCTGAAATAAAAATATAGTCTATGATGAATTTAATTTATTCTTTGAAAAGAGCTGAACAATATTTTAAATTTATCCCACTTTTAATAAATGTTGGATATTATGCAGATTTTTGTTGATGATGTATTGCCTTGAAAATATATTACACTATCACTACCTTAAAATTAAACTACTGAAACTTGAATTTAGGGAAATCGTACCACTTTTCTGTATTTACAAAGGATAATTGTCATAAAATAAAATAAATGATGGTTTTAAAAGTTTTTTCCTTTATATTAGTTTGCTCTTAGAAATATTTTTTGTTTATTAATGCACGAAAATACTTTTGAAGTACTTAAGAAGATATATGTAAATTGATTCAAGAGGTTATATTAGAATGAATGGTTATGTTCGAATGTTTTGTTCGACTATGAATCGATGGGATAGGTAGTGCTATCATTCTTTGCAGGTCTGTTATAATAAAAGGGTTAATGGCATGAAGGTTGTTCTGAAGCACTTCTATAATTTATAATTGACCACTATCTATCTATCTATATATATTTTGTAAGTTTTTAATTCTTAGTGATAAATAAATGAAATATGACTTAAGATAGTATACTTTAAAAAATCTTAGTCTGTTATTCTTTGACTAAATTAAGGTTAAGTTTAAACCTATTTTTTTTATAGTTTTGTCCATACCCTAAGAAGGAAGATCATCTTTTGATATCAACTGGAAATGATGGCTGTGTGTGCTTTTGGCAATGGAATCCAAAAAATAACACATTCAAGTAATTATATATTTATATTTTCTTTCTATTTTTTTAAAATCTCATTTTCTATAATTTAGGTAACTAAATTATTCATGTACTTTTCCAGCCCAAAGCCATTGAAATTTACTGAACGTAATAAACCTAATGCCCAAATGTTGTGTACTGCATTTAGCAAAGGTAAGTTTTTTAAAAAATCTATTTTATACTTATTATTGGTATTGAAGTGTAGAATGACTAATACTAAGTTATCCAAGTAAATTAATTTAAGATAGATAAGTTTTGCTTTACTTTGATAATTGATAGTCTTGTTTAAATGGCTTTTTGTTGCGGAAAAGTGTAAATGTTTTACAGTTGGATGCAAAAAGTAAATCTTTATGATAATTTTTAAAACACTTTTTTTAAACCTAATTAATTTTTTTGAAGAAAAAAAAAATCATTGCAATCTGAAAACAACAACTTCCTACCCCCGTGGCAGAAACACAGCGACATTGTCGAAGAAAGCGATTGAGTTTTGCAGAAAGATTTTTTTATTTGGGAAATAAAAATTATTGGTTTGTCAGAAACATTGTAAGTTCTCAAAAAAGATTCTGCAGAAACAGAAGCTGTTTTACAAAAAAAATTAATTTCTGCAGAAGCATTAATGGTTCTGCAAATTTTTTTTCTTACAGAATAGTTTTTAAATAATTGTTTTCCTAGCGTACCGCGGAAGAGGAAAGCGCTCGTAATCTTCCGTTAATCTCCAACACAAACAGTTACTGGATTAAAAGGGGAGAAATTTTTTCCCCTTTATTAAGCTATTTTTGGAAATTTGCCAACTTCGGCCTCTATCGCTGGCGCAGTAATTTGCTTTGTGTTTTCTTATGAGAACAAAGCGTTTTATATGTTTTGCACTTATGTGGAAAATTTCAGGCGTAAAAAGATTCTTTTTTAAAATAAAATCATGTCTAGCGAAAATGTTATTTGTTGCTCTTGTAAAGCAACAATAATTAAAAAAAAATTTGAAAACTCATTTTTCAGGGCGGCATTCCGAAGAAGAAATAAGATGGAAGGCGACAACATCTAGCGATGTTAGAGATTTTTGTTTTCTGGAAAGCGAGCGGAAAAGAGGAATTAATATATGTTTTTTAAAGATAAAATGCCTATATCCTTTGAATTAAGTCGTCGATATAAAAAAAAAACTCGCAATCTAACGATAAATGAAATAAAGCCTGAAAGATATCTCACTATCTACGATTTTTTGGCATGCTAATGAAAACCAGATTGGTGGAAAATATTTACTGGCGAAACACTTTTAAACAGGTTTCCATACGCATGCGAAACAAATCGCATCCAATGAGTATGGCTCTAATACCGATGTTTCAGTACTGATCAAGACTATTTCGTTTCGAGATGTTGTATAGACTTGAGCGTATTGAGTCGGAAACTGCGTCTGCGTACTTCGTGGGGAATCAATGCTATATATGTACACAATACAGTGCGACTTCTGTTACAAATCACAAGGGCTGTGTATTTTTTTCGCTCTGAACTTAATCTGATCAAGAAAAAAGTTTTATTTACTTTCTTTTTTTTAAAAAAAATCTTTCAATAAGTCAGTACAATATTAATCGAATCTAATAAATCTGTAATTGTTTTCATAAAGAAAAAATTGAAACAAAGATTGCGTTATTTTTTTTGCTTTTAAAATTCGGATATAGACAATCCTATTTTATAATTTTGATTTTGATTACTCAACTTCAATATTGATTTTTTCACCTGATTTATTTCTGTACCTGATATAACTACTATAATGAAACATTAAATCATACTGTTTTAAACTGATACTTCAAATTCAGTTATCTTGTTTTATAAATTTAATCTTTTTGTCCATTCTTAGCTATTTTTATAAGTTCCATCTTATTACAGGTTCTGGGTAATCTTTAGTTATGCTCTAGTAAGCATTTTTGTCTGCAGATCTATACATTTATAATTTTTCTTTATTATCAAAGATTATGCAAATTTAAACTTAAATAATTTAAACTTATTAAGAAATTTAAACTTATATTATGAAATTAAGAAAAAAAAATCTACACAGTTTTATTCTATGCATGTAGGCTTTTTTTATAAACACGAAGTGCATCTATTATTATAAATACATTATACATATTACTTATAACGATAAAAATGTCTTGCAGAAAGATATTGGTTCTAGTTAGGTTTGTCGCAGAAAGCCAGAAGAAATTCTGCCACAGGGCTTCCTACTAATAACAACTTTTTCCAAAGTATTCATTTATGTTATCTACTCCATTTTGTTTTGCTATTGTGTTTTTTTTATCATTATTACTTGAGAAAGCAAGCATTTTAGAGAGCAGAGAATGAAGATTTGGTTCTGATTGGCCAATTTTTATTTGTAAAATAAGTATTCTAGTATATAAAGTATTCTGTATTTCTCCCATACTTACATATGCTTTGTTTTTGGTGTTCTTATCACACTATGCAACTGATAATTATTTAAACTGTTAACTGTGTATAATGAAATATTTAGTCCTGGACATATTTATTCGAATAATATTTTGAAATATTAAGTCTTATTCCCGGCGCTTGAGGTGTGATGATATTACTCACAATTACGAAGAAGAAAAAATTCCCCATTGTGATACGAGCTGAACAAAAGTTTATTTGGCTAACTGGCTAATAGCTTAGTTCATAATCTTGTAAAATGTAGTTATTAGGGTTAATTTTTGAAATGAATTGTTTTGAGTAATGCCAAGGTTGTGAATTATGTGAATGTACCAAATTTAGTATTTGAATAACTTATAAGATTTGGCTTTTATAATTAATAAATTTTTTTTACTGTTTAGGAGGTTTATTTTTGGCAACTGGCAGTACTGATCATAATGTTAGAGTTTATAATATTGCTGGTTCCAATGGGCCTGAAAAGATTTTAGAAAGAGAAGCTCACACAGTGAGTAGATATTTTAATGAAATTTATTTTCACTTACATCTTACAATTATGCATGAGAATGTGGGCTGTTTGTAGTGTCATTAAGAATTACTTTATTATTATTGTTAAACGATTTCCTTTATTTTAGGATCGAGTTGATAGCTTGCAATTTAGCAATTCCGATTGCCGATTTATCACTGGCAGTAAAGATGGAACTGCATCTATATGGCAATATAAAAAACAAAACTGGACTAGTATTCAATTGAAAATGACCACTAAACTTCCAGGGTAAGCTTTCAAATTTACTCAATTGAATTTGATTTTAATAAAGAACATTTGATTGCAATTATTGTTAAGCATAGATTTTTTTTCATAATTACAAAATGAAGTAAATATAATTTTTTATAAAAATAAATCTCAATATTTCAAAATTTTAGAAATAAGTTAACTTTTACTTGTGTATTATCAGTTAACTTTTACATGTTTATATTATTTATATACCAATTAGTGCTTGTGTTATGCTCTGAAAATGTAGATAATGCCAAACCAGATGACATTAAAAATAAAAATTAAATTTTGTGATGAAAATTTAAAACTCATAGAATCATTTTATTAAAAAATAGGCTGATGAAAGAAAATATTTTAAAAGTATGTGACAGATCAAGAAAAGTTGCAAAAAAAAAAAAATAAGCAGACTATAGTTTACTAAATTAAGCAGTTAAATGAAGTCTTAAAGATATGAATTGGCTAATTTGATTTTCTTTTATTTAAAATGTTACAAATAAATTTTTATTTGATAAAATACTTGATTTGTTACTGAATTTGAATGTACTTTTCATTAGCTAAGACCAACGTTTAAATTACAAATAGTGGATTTATTAAAAACTAGATCTGTTTCGGTGCCATATGGACCATTATCAACAGGATAAAACAGCAGAAATAGTAAAAAATAAAAAGATTATACACATTGACAGATTAAGCTAATTTGTGGCACATTCTGTCATTTTGTATCATTTCTGTTTTTCACTTAAGTTTTAATAAATTATTTGTGATTTTTATGTGCTCATAATGTTATTACGTAAGATTTCTATTGTTATTTTCTTATTAAACTTCATTTGATGTCAACTTCAATAAGTATTTGAACTGTCTCTTTCAAACTGATTTTTTTTCTTTCACAAAAAAATAGAAAAACAATTCAAAGTTGTAAAATTGCTGTGCAAGTTACCTATGCAGCTTTTTAGTTAATGGGTATATAGTTGCATTAACAAAGCCTATACTTAATGGGCTTAGTTAATGCAGCTTAATTCCATTTATTTTGAGTTTCATTTTGGAAACAGAACTAGAAAATTATTTTTTAATATTTTTTGTATATTTTTAATGACTTTGTGTTCCAACTGTTGAAGTAATTGTATTTTTATGGTGCAGCACCCAGTCAGATGAACCAGAAGATACTAAAGCTAAATTGAGAGTTACAATGGTTGGTTGGACACTTGATGATAGCAGAGTCATAACGGCCGTTAGTGACTTTACAATAAAAATCTGGGATTCTAGTTCTGGAAATCTGCGTTTTATTTTAAAAGTATGTTATTATGATTTTTCTGCTTTTCTAGAAATATATAAATGATCATATAGATTACCAATTTATCGTAACTAAATATGCTCCAAAGTTAAGAGCTTTAAAAAGGCTTTCAACAGATTTATTTTAGGAATTTTTTTCGCTCTATTAGAAAACAGACACTATATTTTTATTATTATTTCTACTAATAAAGCTTTTTCAATTTTTATTATAGTCTTTACTTGAATGGGTACTTTATTTTGTGGCTATTTTTTAAATTTTATTTTTAGAAAGCTGTTTTTACACATGTTTACAGTCATTAGAAAGCTCTGTCCATTTGTATTTTTATTATTAATAAATATTTTAAGGCCTCTTCTAGCATGCAGTCACAATTCTTTTATCAATGGTAGCTTTGTTTTAATTACTAAAGTATGTATAGTTTTGTTTTAAAAATGTAAAGATTGATGGATTTAAACTTGAGTTTTAAAAATAATTGCTTCAAACAAATATTAGCTATTCTCTGCTCAATTAGTATGGAGCAATCTATATAAATACTACTAGCATTTTTTTATTTTTTATATATTGCATGATAGTTTATTCAAGGCACTAAGATAAACCATTAATTTTCTTAATTTTTCGTTCCTTTCCTCATATTTAAATGTGTCTCATTGATTTTGCCTGGACTCAATAATATAAACTTTAAGTTTTGTTTGTTTTATATGGCTGATGAGTAATTTGTAATACTGATGAACAATTTGTAATTGAACTTAGGAATCTAAAAACAAGGAATGATTGTTTTTAAGTACTAAGGTGAATTGAGATTGAGCAAAAATGCTGGTTAAAGGGAATTTCTCTGGAACGTTATTTAAAGTAATGGTTTAATGTTAAATTTTATAATTTGAAATAAATTATTTAAATAGTCTTTGAGGTATTTTGCTTTATTTTATTAATGTGATCATCTCATGCATGGTCAGGGAAAACTTGGAATGGTCCGGAAATTTTATTTTGTCTCTTAAAAGCAGTGAATAAGATCCTGGAAAACTCCTACATACTGCCTAGAAAATAACCAGTCTCAAAATTGTCAGTAACAGTAATCAGTTATTAAGATTCGAGTTAAGTAAATCTAATATCTATTACAATTATTTGTTATTAAAATGCCACATTTTAGTGAAACTTCCATGCTTCTATCCTTATTCAGAGATATTTCTTTGCTCACAAAATCTAATATTTGACATTACAAATAAAAAATCAAAGTTGTCTGATGAAAAATTGCATGTAGATTAAATAGGGTGTGATTTTTCAATGAAATTTTTCTCAAAAGTCAGAGAATTATTATTATTTTTTTTTTTGAAATTGAGTGGAAACCATGCCATATGTTTACCCTAATTTTCTAAATTCTAGTCCATTCCTAGTATCAACCCCTCAAAAAAAGAAATAACTATGCTCAAATTAAATAACTTATTTTATACATTAAATATCAAAAATGGTATAACAATAAAATTCTTTATTTTAAAGGGACATGAAGATGAAGTATTTGTATTAGAACCTCATCCAATTGACCCAAGAATATTTTTGAGTAGCGGACACGATGGCCGAATCATACTGTGGGATCTAGTCACCGGCACAGTCATAAAAAATCATTTTAATTTAGTAAGTTACTTTTGTTTGTTCTAATATTTTATTGCTGATAATTACATATTTTAAAATTCCAACCCTTTTGCAAAGTTTTAATTCTCACTGATTAAAACATCTAAGATCGTTTAAAAATTTGAATTTTAAAATCTTAAGATTATGAATTTAAGTGACATTGTTAATTTCTTCAGTGACTTATAACTTTGTAGTTAGTAAAATAAAGTAAGTTATTGATGATTGTAATAACTCATAATATATTTTATGAAGAAAAAATAAGTTAATTTTCATTTGTAGATTGAAGGACAGGGTCATGGAGCAGTTTTTGATTGTAAGTTTTCTCCTGATGGATTAATGTTTGCATCTACAGATTCACATGGTCATTTGAGTATTTTTGGTTTTGGTTCTGCTGATCGTTACAAAAAAGTAAGTTTTATTTCTATAATTTTTCTCAGTTTTCAATTTGTAGGAAAAAGAAATAACTATGTTGAAATTTATTTAATTTGATTTTAAATATGCACCTTTAAGTTAGAGTTAAGTTTTATTGAGTATTGATAAAAATTCCTATTTTCATTTCCACTCCATATATTTCTTCAATTATTGTAAAGTTCTTTTTAATTCTTGTTAAATTTATATTCATAAATATGAATTAAAAAGTAGCTTCTTTCCTCATAGGCAGAATTACATTAGAAATTTAAAAAAAAAAAAAAATAATAATAATAGTAAATAACTACATTTGATCTTTATTTTTTTTGAATGTTGCTTTCAAAATAATGAATATTTTTTGAAGGAAAAATGAAGTCTAAATCTAAAGTTAGTTTTTTGCTTTTAAATATTTCTGTACCATTTACTTCACATTGCAGTTAAATAATAGTTAGATTTAAATTCTTTATTCATAGTTTTTTTTTTTTTTTTGATTGTTTTTGTTTGAAAATATCTTTAATTAATTTTAAGTTAAGTTTTTGGCTGTAAATTTTTACTACTTTTAACTTACTTTTTTTTTTTTTTTTTTTTTTCAATTCCTACTACTAGTTCACACTTTCTCTATATCTTGTTCAGATTTTTAATGGTTAATAAAATACTTTTTATTCATCCTCTCCAGGTTCCAATACATTTTTTTCAACTTTTAAAGGATGACACTTGATGTTAATACGGTTTTTTAAAAATAATAATTCATTAATTAAATAAGGATGAGCGAAAAAAAAAGTGGAATTTTCTGATTGGTTAAGCAGTAATCATTGTTTTAAATTTCACTATAAGCAATTCAGTTTTTCACATATTTTAAAAATAACATCAGTGATAATTTCTAACTTATAGCTCTATTTGAACAAAAAAAAAAATAGTTTATTGAGCACATTTAAATATTTATTTATTTTATATTCACTGTGTCAGATAAATTCAATAAAGAATTACTTTACGTGGTAGCATGTGTAGTCCACACCACCAAATTTATACTTTTATGGTTGTCTAATATCACATGCCTTTTTTTTCCCTTCCAATTTCTACTATTAGTTTACACTCTCCCTATATCTTGTTAAAATTTTCAATTGTTAATAAAATACTTTTTATTCATCCTCTCCAGGTTCCAATACATTTTTTTAGAACTTGTAGTGGATGACACTTGATGTTAAGACAGTTTTTTAAAATATTAATTCATTCATTAAATTTAATTAATTACTTTTAGTTTTATTTAGGAGAAAAAAATTTTAATTTTTTAATAAAAAGTAACTAAAATAAAATTTTTCTTTGTTGATCTAAGTAGGAATTGACTTTAAATTTTTTTAAAAATATTAATTGTTTAAAAATTGATCTTTCATAGCTGGGGAGGGGATAAAACAAACCTATAGCTAAGCAGGTGACAATATCTTTCTCTTTGACTCACAATTTACTTTCCTATCAAATTTTATCAATGTTTCAATGAGTTAAATCAATTTTCTTGAAAACATTTCTTTTATAAAAACATGTTTAAAACAAATGTAGTTTAAGGATTTTTTTTTTCATTTTTTTAAATTGTAAGCATAAGTAACATAACATTGAAAATCTTATCAAGAATATAAATTTTTTTTTTCAATCTGCTTATAGTTTAGTTTTATCAAAATAGTGTCTGTAATTTCAAATGTCAATTGTAAATATTACCTATATATTTTATTTTCAATTTGTAAGTCATTGATATTGTTCTAATTACATAAAAGAATAATTGAATTATTATCAATTAATATAAGTATTGAATTCATTACTGTAGCAAAATATTTCTTTTGAAAAAGAATGTGCACGTTATTTGAAATGATGAGGAGACCTTTTAGATCTATGTAATTTCGTAAACATAATTTGAAAATTTTTCTAGGTTCCTGAGGAACAGTTTTTTCATACAGACTATCGGCCTCTCATACGAGATATCCATCACCATGTTCTGGATGAGCAGACTCAAACAGCACCTCATTTGCTTCCTCCTCCATTTTTAGTTGATATAGATGGAAACCCATACCCACCTCAATTTCAGCGTCTTGTTCCTGGTCGTGAATATTGTAATGATTCTCAACTTGTCCCTTATGTTGCTGTCTCTGCAAATGGTTTGTTAATATCAGTTTTATAATTTAACTAATAATTATTTTTATATTTATATTAATAATAGTAATGCATAATTTCCTTTTTAAATAAATTTAATTATCTTGGAAAAGCTTATTGATTATTAAAATATAAACTTTTTAAAGAGCTATGTTGTTAGCTGATTTCAGTTAAGGAGGTTCTGGCTTTGCAAAATTGCTGTTTGCCATGTTATTTTCATGTCTAATAATTTTAATTTTCAAAGATCATAATTTTACCGTGGAAGTCTTGTTTTTTTAGTTATTAGTTTCAACTACAAATTTATGAAAGAGTAGTTTTTTTCTTAATTTTAATGATCTTGTTTTATTAAAGCTATCTTTTTAATTAAAAATGAGAAATATCCTCATTAGTTTAAAATTAAATCGAGGTGAGTTTTTATAACTGTATATTGCATTTATTTAAAGTTAAGTGTTCATAATTATTGCATGAAATGTTTCTTAAATGCATCAAGGAAAAAAGTTTGAAAAAAAAGGAAAAAAATATTCTTTTGACTGTATTTATCTATGTTTAGAGCAAAGAATTTGTGGATGCTACATTAGGTGTTTAATTTTGAGGTTTAAGTGAACTGGCAGAATGATGCTTGATCGTCTGGGTTATGTGATATGTAATAGTTCAAAAATAGTTTAAAGGTACAATTTTTCTCCTAATTTATTTAAGTTCCTTCTCCTAATTTATGTTCATCAAATTAAAATATTTCAGAAATCTGCTTTTTTGCACAAAAAAAAGTTAATTAAAAATATCAAAAGCAGGAATTTGTACAGGTTTTCATTGTTATGATAAACTTAGATAAAACGTTTACTAGAAGCTTTATTTGTATCACATTTCAACTGCTCGATACAATTATGGCTTTTTTTCCTATATTTTTCATTTTCTGAATTTTTAAATTTTATTATCACATGGTTTTTATTAGTTATTCATTTTTTAAGTCTAGTTCTTAAAATCATTATTAATTTTATTTGTAGGTGAAGCTGAAATTCTAGAACCGGTTCGTTCTGCTAATGACTCTAATAGACCAACAATTGATGATATGATTGAGCGACTCCAACAAGAGCAGAATCAGAATAATCGAGATAATAGTAGTGAAAGTGGATCCAGGAGAGGTCCACCCGATTCACCCAATTCCAGTCGACGAGGTCACAGCGAGAGTGAGCAAAATGGTGTTCCTGATCCATTCTCTCCTCGTACACCTCGTGCTCAAGCAGGTAACTCTTTCGCAAATTAATTATCTTCTTATTACTGTTCTCTAAGATGTTTTTTATTATGATGCTGTTTTGTTAGATACCTAATTTTGGTTTTTTTAAAAACTTTTCATAGGCATCTTTAAAAATATTCTCCAATATCAGAATCTCCGAAAAATAATAATATAAAAACAAATATAAATCTGCAAAAAAAATTTTGTCTTTTCTAAAGTAAGAAGTTTTTATTTAATGAGTAGTGCTTTAATAAAAAATATATCTTTAAAAAAGTGATTTTTATATTTAATTGAATGATATTTGATAAGTTTATTGTTTAGAATTTATTGAGTTTATAATTTATTTTATTGAACTTATATAATTTTATTGATCTATGGATGCAGATTATTCTTTGTCTAATATTTCCCTAGAACATAGTTTTTACTTTGAAATTCCTCTTAATTTATTTTTGAAGCAAAATAATTTTTTGAAGTATTTTTAGAAAGTAAATTTAGTATTTTGTTCGAATTTTCTGATAAAAATTTTTTACAACAATAAACATTGAAAAAATTTTGTTTCATAAACATATATCTCAATGCAGCAGAATAGTAGGCCTAACTTGGCCTTAAGAGCTAGAACGTGGCCTTAAGAGCTTAAGGTCCATTTGGCTTCAGACATTCTAAGCATATTCATACCAAAATCACGTTTCTATAAAACTAATGCTTTGTGATGCTATTAGTTAAATTTTACATGCATACTAAATAAAGTAGTGAGAAATTATAAAAATCCATGAAGAATACCTTGTTTTATGAAAGAAATAGTTCAGCATGTTGCAGTGCAGAATTCTAATTTTGCATCTGTTATTACTCTGTTAATAACAAGCTCACATTTATGCCAGTTAAAAATATGCTGAAATTATTAAAAAAATTATTCATAACATAATGAAAAATTATTTTTGTGATAGGCTTATTTTTTCTTAAAGCGAACTGTTGCTATTTATATTTCTCCCAAAATAGCATTTCTGTTAAAGTAAGTACCCTTTGGCAGAATTTTTTCGGGCTTTTTGCGACAAACTTCCCTAGCAATAATATTCATTTAACTTTGAATAAATTAATATTTATTTTTGCATTCATATTTATTTAACTATTAATAATTTTTAGGATACTTTTAATTTTTAACAATTACTAATTTAAAGTAACAGAAACATTAACATTGTGTTTGCAGAAGAAAGTATAGAATAAAATGTTTAAAAAAATTTAATTGTAAGAGTAATATTATTTTAATTCTAATATTATAGGTGCTTTCTCGCATTTTGTCTTTGGAAAAATGAACTAATTATTTCCTCTTTCAAATGTTGTAAATCATTACAAAAATTAAAATTCGTAAATAAATTAAAAATCGTAACATCCGTGCAGCAACTCCAGAGTGAAGATCGACAACGAAATCACACGAATAAAACTCTTTCAAAAAGCGATATTCAAACGAGGAATAAAAAATGAGAGAACTCTTTAAAGAAAAAAATATCAAAGAAAGAGCATCATTTCTAGAGCAAACTATCTTAAACTTTTGCGATTTCTGAATTTTTTATTTTATGTTATTAATTTGAAATTCTAGCTGAAGCCAGTTATTTTGGACTTTTTTTCAATCCAAAATGAGAACCGAAAAACCACGATTATTTCTTTTCTCCTCTCTAATGCGCAAGAAATATATCTTTGTAAAAAAATTCTTCAGAAGAAAAAACTTTTTTTAGAAAATTATGCAGAAAAGAAAACCAAAAAATTTTCCTTCCCAATTTAAAAATCTTTCTGCAAAAACTCGGTAACTTTCTGCTACAATGTCACCGTGTAGCCTAAATTTTGCCACAGGGTTAAAGTGCATCAAATCTCTTGTCCTATGCCATTTTTAATGATAGTTTTTTTTAATGAAACTAGTTTTCAACTGTTATTTGTCTTATTGCAGGGTTGCCACAGACTACTAAAATGCAACTATTTGCTACTATTTTCAGCCATAGGTGATATAGTGACTGTCGTTTTAGGTGATGCATCAGAAATCTGATACAAGCTGCTGGTATAAGGCTACAATCGCGGTTTAACGATTTAATATGCAAGGATCCTTGACTACGCTAATGCTGTTACCGCAGTGACGAAGACTATTTTGATTTCGTCTAGCTGCAGAGATGTAAATAGCATTTAGCTATATAGACTATGTTAGTTTCGTGATGTTGATTGACGAAGAGCGAATTGAATCAGAACTCCCGGTTTCGTGTGAGGATCAGTGCTGTAATTAGAAACGCAATGCATAGTATTTTTATGGCCATTTCTGTCTTTGGGATTTTGCGTTTTTTAAAGATTATTTTCAATGGAACTTAAGTCATTTTGCGATCGTTGTGTATTTTATTTCGTCGGGAATAATTGTCGGGTTTCTTGTAAATTATTTTCAGTGAGACTTTTGCTACTTAGCAATCGTTTCGTTCTGCATTATTTCATACCATTTTTTTTTCTGTCTGGATTTAACGATTCTTGTCAATTATTTTTAGTAGACCTAATGTTATTTTAATGTTAGTATTTTGTTACAGTATTATTATTTTTGAACCAATAAATCTTAAATAATTTTTAATTTAAGAAACATGAAATAAAGCTTGGGTTTGTTTTTAATTTGACTTTATTATTTTAATTGAAAAAATTAAGCAATGATATTGATGTCATAGTAGAATATGTTTAGAGTTAATATTCTCTTTTGCAATACATTTATTCCTTTTTATTTATTTTTGATTGATTTTAAGATTTCCCCTGGATAATTTTTGAATATATGCTAAATTGCGTTACATCGCTATATTGCGATGTCCAACGGACGATGTATCACGATTTAAAATTTCTGACATCACCCAGTCCTAATAATAGTATTTGACAATTAAGCTATAATTTTAGTTATTTGGCTACTATTTTTAAAAATTTTTTATTCCTATTTAGGCAACTATTTTCATAGTTTTAGCAGCTATTTTAATGCTTGAGGCTACTAAAAGCAACTATTTTTGTTCATTTTTTACTGTGGCATCCCTGTATTGAGAGTTTTTTTTTTTTTGTAGCTCATAGCCGTGTTGGTTTGAGAAGAACCGGAGATGTTGAAGGTGTTCAGTCTGTTGGGAATTGGCAGTCTCGTGGAAACCAACCTGACATGCAGTGCACATCAAAGCGTTATGTTGTAAGACCAATAAAACAATCTATGGCTCATTTTCTAATGAAAACAAGAGTCACCCTTGCTGAGCATGAAATGAATCTTTACAATCAGGAACGAAAGTGGCGTCCACAGCCAGAGTCTAGCAGAGTACGTATTCGTTAATAAAATTGATGTATGAACTAGGAAAGGTTTAATTTATTTAGAGATTTCTTTTTAAATAAGAACAAAAATATTTCACAAAATTTTCTTAGGCAAAAATATCCCCTTTCTTTGCATGTTTTCATTACATGAAAACATGAAGCAAAATGCATGGTGTAAAAAGTATTTTTTAGATTAAATAAATTTGAATTAAAATAATTTTTAATCACAGGGGCATATGATATATAAATGTTTTTATATACAAAAAAAAAAAAAAAAAAATCCTATTTATATAGTAGTGTCTTTTATTGATGTAAAATAAAAATGGAAAGAAAATAGATGATGCAATTTTCATATAATTTTTTTTTCTTTTCTAAGATAACAGAAAAAAACTTTAAACATTGGTATATAATAGTATAGTAGATTTATAGCCTTCAAAAAGCTACTAATTTTACATAAGATTAATCTCAATTTTTGAGAACATCTTAAAGTTTGGATTTTTATCATTTTATTTTAACTTTAAAAAAGATTAAGAAAATAAAAAAAAGCAAATGACTTAGAATCAAAAAATTTATTCAACAGCTCTATTGAAAATCTGTGTATTTACAATGTGTTGGAAATGTTCTTTCCTTATTATTGTAGGTTATCGAATTCTTTTAACCTTATTGAAAATAGTATAGTAAAAATCTTATTTCTGTTTTTTTATGTATTTTTTTAAATTATTTGTGAGCAATTTTCAGGAATTTAATCAGGCTGTTTTATTGTTTTAGAAATCTCAAATGGAAGCTGACAATCTTTCTTGGTTGAAGCGTCCAGGCTTGCGTGCTGGGACAAGAGCTCGGACTCAAGAAGATGCAATTAACAATGCCTTTGGTGAAGAATTTGAGGTGAGATTTATTATTTTTTTTTTTTTTAACGTTTTGCTGCTCTACTACATGCAAAAAAGAAAAGTATAAACATATTTTCTTTTTTTACCAATTCTAGTTTTATATGATAACCTCTGAATATATAGATGCCACCCCAATTTATTTTCAATAAGAAAGTCAGCTCAGTTAATTTTTTCTATTGTGTGCGCTTCCTAATTTGTAATTATTTTTAATCAAATAAAGATTATTTTACTTTGTATCAAATCGGATAAAAATGTATGCTTAAATAAAATAATTATATGAATATATTTTCCTTTCTTAGAAAAAAAATTTTCAAATTAAAAAATAATAATTTAGTTTTAAATAAAATTAAAAAGTTTTTTTTTAAAATCGTTTGATAATTTTTCTTTTTCTCTTTTCATTAATTTTTATTATATTATTTTCCATGTTTTATCTATATTTTTAACTTGTATATAATTTTGTTAACTAATTTCAAGTGTTAATGCTAAAACAAAATGAAATGCTGGATGAGAACAAATACTCTCAAAATTTAATTTTATGTATAGTAAAATAAGGAAACTATTGCATGTTGTTAAGATTGCAAAGCATATAACATTAGAAAGTTCTAAATAAATTATCTCTTTTTATGTTCTTAAAACAAATGTGGTTAAAAATAAAATTCTTTTAAATTAGTGTTCAATTATGATAACGTTTTAAATTAAAAAAATGTATTAAACGAATTTTTTTTTTCTATATAAAGTTCTCCATAGTACCAATATAATAATGCACATAAATTCAACACCACATTTGTTACTAGCAACTTTCTATTTAAAAAAATAAATAAAAATTTTTTTTTTACTGTATTTATTTGCTAGTCTATTAAATCTTAAACAATTTTAAGAATTTTATATTTATAAATTTTATTTCATTATTATCATTATTTTTGATTAAATATATTTCTATTTGTTGGTAGAATCCAGAAAATGTACCCAGTTCTCCAGCAACAGAAACTGAGCAAGAGGAGGAGGAAGAAAAAGAAGACACTTTTACTGATAGTTCTAACGATAGGTAGGTATCTCTTAAATACTTTGTTTATAGATGATATTTTTTCCTATAAACTAATTTTAATTTGTGTTGTCTATTATGTAAATTAACAAAATGTAAAGCTTGTAGAAGATTTAAATATTTTATTGGGAGTACAAATAAGTTTTGGCCATTTTCTTTCAAAAAACGGTACATTATCTTTTATTCAAAGTATTCTACTTTTTCTCATCTTTCTGGGAGCATTCGGCTACCACGTCCGAAGAACTCTTCTTCTTTTGAGGATATCCATGAATCGACCCATTGGCTTGGTTTCTTCAAATGATGTAAATTTCTGCTCAGACAGACCATGTGCCATTAGGTGATATTCTGAAGGGGCAGGATCTGGCGAATACGGCGAGTGGGTAAGCCTTCCCATTGAAGTGTTTCCAAATAGCAAAATCAATTTTCATGCAAAATCAACGTTCAATGTCTCTTGGCTTCAGTTCGTATGGAACCCAACTTCCTTGTTCTTGGATCATTCCCAACGATTTTAAATGATGAGAAACTGTCTGCTAAGTTACATGTAATGCAGATGTGCCAACTCTCCCGCAAAATGCGGGAGTCTCCCGAATTCTTTATTCTTCTCCCGCCCTCCGGAATTGATTTGAAAAGCTCCCGAATTTTACTTCAATCGAGGACAAATTTCAAAATTACCAGATTTTTCCGCGAGCACGTAAGTCCCCCCCCCCCACGTGAATTCCATCCACTCTTAACAAACTACCATCTGCCTAAAGCGTAGCTGCAGGTGATTCATTACCCCCCCTCTTTAACACTCCTATTTGGCCCGCCCCCTTACACTAGGATTCATCGGAATCTTCTTCCTCTCCTTTCCTGTGGAGTTGAATGCGATGACGTCACATGACGATATCCAGTGACGTCAGTACCGGAGTGGATACTCTTACTCTCGATTGTTGGAATCGATATTGTATCTTGCTGTTTTTATAATTTTTAGTGCGTATTTTTCAACGGTTGGCAACAAACTTGTAAACTAGTTTGTTTACCAAAGCAACAAGATTTTCGTTATTCGTTTTGTCTTCGTATATTTTTTAAAAATGTCTAAATCGAAACGGAAGTGTGTTACCAATTTTAACAAATCATATACTAATGAGTTTCCTTCAATAACTGCATCACGTAAAGGAAGCACGTATGCTTTTTGTTCCGATTGTGCATGTGATATATTAATCGCTCACGGAGGCAAGAATGACATTTTGCGGCACATAAATGGGCAAAAGCACAAAGCAATGTGAAATTTTTGCAAACTAACAAGAAAATTTCTTTTCCCGCAGATGACGATTCGGTCATAAGGGCTGAAGCGTCATAAGGGCTGCCCATTCATTGTGCTGACCATGCTGGACCATTGTTCCGCAAGATGTTTCCGAACGATGGTATCGCCAAAAAATATGCCGCTGGCAGAACAAAAACAACAGCCATTATAAACGAATTGGCTACTATGGAAAAAGAATCTGTTGTAGAAATTATAAAAAAAGTCCATTTTCAGTATCAACTGATGGTAGCAACAAGTCGGATGCAAAATTGTATCCCCTTGTTGTTACATATTATAATGAGAAAAGTATGATAATTGAGAGCACTTTAATGTCTGTGCCAAATTTAGAAGGAGACTCAACTGGCATAAATATTGCCAATTTGATTTTAAGAGAATTGAATGCAAATGATATACTATTTGAAAATTGTCTTTCTCTTGGGGCAGATAATGCGCCAGTAATGATTGGTGAAAAAACTGGCATCGCTGGTGTTTTAAAAAAAGAAATTAGACATTTGGCAGTCATTGGTTGTGCTTGTCATTTGATAAATTTGGCTGCCCAAAAGGGAGCAGTTGTCATTCCTGACAAGATAGATGAATATCTTATAGATATATATTTGTATTTGGAGAAAAGTGCCAAAAGGAAATCCAGGCTTCAGGAATTTCAATCTTTGTTCAATGCTGAGCAAAGGAAAATCCTGAAGCATGTGTCTATCCGATGGCTGTCATTGGGACGATGTTTGGATAGATTAGTGCAGCAGTGGGAGCCACTAGATCCATTCTTTAAAGAAGAAGTGAATAGCCAACATTGTAAAAAAAGGAAGCGAGAGTCTACCCCTCCTCCTGCTACATCAGAAAAATTGAGTGTTGCAAGGCAGAGCATATTGAGTAGAGAAGAAAGGATTTTCCTTTTCTCTCTTCAGATTTAAACAAGGCCTTGTGCCAATTTATTCTGAATGTTTTGCCAGTATTTGAGGTATCAAATGCGACACTGCAATCAAGCACACCCCATATTCACTTATTGAGGAAAATTTTGATGGATATGTTGAAAGAAATGTTTTCAAGATTTGTCAAGCCTAGTGTGATGAAGGCATCTTCTCTTTTAAATCTTGATTTTAGTAAGTTGGAGAATCAAAAGAATGATACTGATTTAGTAATAGGAGAGAGTGCTACAAAGATTTTGGTAAATTTACCAAAAAAGAAAATTTTCAAAACTGTACGTTTGTACTATGCAATGACATGGTAAAAAAATTTCCATTTAAGGAAGAAATTTTAATAAATGCTGAAGTTGCCACTCTCGAGAGAATTGATCAAGCCTCATTTTCATCTGTAAAGTATTTTCTGGAGCGTTATCCTATATTACTTCCACCTAACACTGGCAATATTTCTAGTGTTGATATTTTGCAAAGGCAGTTTTGTTCCCTGCAACTTGAGACAATACCTCAAGAAATCCTGACAGAGCGAATAGATAAGTCTTGGGCCTTGATTGGTCAAATGAAGGATGCAGGAGGAAACAACAGATTTGATTTATTATCTAAAGTGATGTTAAGTATTCTCACTCTTCCTCACAGTAATGCCGCATGTGAGAGAATATTTAGTTTTGTTACTAAAAATTGTACTCAATTTAGATCAACTATGTCAGCGCAAACGCTAGAAAAATTGTTGATGCTAAAATCAACAATGAAAGGAAATTGCCACGAACAAGACTTTAGCAAGACTTTGTTGCGAAGAGCTAAATCTGCAACTGTTAATTCTTTAAATTCTGTTTAAAATGTGTTTTTAATGTTTTTATTTCAAAGCTAGTAGTTCATATTTTTGTTATATTTCAATTTTTTCTTTATTTGTTTATAAAATAACCTTTTTAAATTTCATTCATTTTCTATATTTTTTGAACTTAACTAACTAGTTAAATTTTTCATACATACTGAGATTAGTTTTGAGTAGGTTTTTTAAAATAAAAGAGTTCTTCGATTTATAAATTTTTTAAAAGTTTTTGTACCTTTCTATTACAGTTTCTATTTATTTTATTTCCATTTAATATTTGTTCCATTTTATATTCTTCCACAATTTGTACTCTATTAGTGTGTAAAATTTCTTGTATTCTTATATTTAAAATTTTTTTTATTTAAAATTCCTTAGAAGTGTCAAATGTCGCATAACATACACCTTTTTTACCCCTCCTGAAATCTCCTGAATTCTTGTTGGGGAAACTCCTGAATGTTAATTTTGCTAGGTTGGCACGTCTGGTAATGTAAGAGAAAGTTCTTATTTGCGCTTGGGACAAATCTTCTTCCAATAATTCTTCCAATTCCTTGTCTTTGTACAACTTTGGCCTTCCACTGCGTTCTTTATCTTCCATGTCAAACTTACCGTTTTTAAACTTCTGAAACCCTCAAGACAACTTCTCACACTTAAAGCTGTCTCACTATGTGCTTCTCCAAACAATCTATGCGCCTCAGCTGCAGATTTCTTCAAATTAGAAGAGTAATTTAAAAGTTACTTCAAATGACGCTTTTTTGGTACAAAACTTAACATATTTGAATGAAAATAATTATGTAATGCTAATACGGAATCACTAATATTTTGAGGTTATGTTGTTACCAGAAGAACAAATTTACAATAATACGTTTAACACCAGTCGATTTCTATATAACCTTTTGGTAGTTCTATCATGTGACGAATGGCTTATAACTTATTTGTACACCCAATAGCTTAATTAATTAGCTTTATGCAAAAATTATAACAGTAAAAAATAAGACTTAGTTGCAAAATTTGAACAAAAGACAACAGTATTTTAAGGGAGACAAAGGTTAAGTGATATTACACTACTGTGATGTTATGCTCACATAAACTTAAAAATAGTGAAGGAAAAAAATAGCAAACTTTATTTCTGAGTGGTATATTCCTAATTACTGTATATTACAAGGCAAGTAGCATAAGGTCAAATTCTATATGTTGTAAAAACTTCACATTTTAGTCAAACTGACATGTTCCCATCCTTATTCAATGATATAATTTTTTCACATAATAATATGGAATTACAAATAAAAAAAAATCTAAGTTTTTTAAGGAAAAATTGTATGGTATAGATAAAATATTGTCTGAATTTTTATTAAAATTTATCTATCATGCATGGAAAAGTCCGGGAACTTTTTTCTGAAATTGAGTGGGAACCCTGAAAAAGTGTAAAAGATAATAAAATTATACAAGACTTTAGTTTGACCTACAACATCTGTTAATCGATATAATGTTACGAAAGATGCATCTGATGGTAAGTGATTTCTTTCTATTCGGTAAAGTAAAAAAAAAAGAAGGAAATCATTGTATTTTTTTATTTCTATGTGAAGTTTTCAGTAGGTGTTTGTATTAACTTTTAGAAAAGATTGATGAAGACTTAGAAAGATCTCAATGATTATTTTGTAATTTGAATCTTCTCTCTTAAAATTACTGCATACTTATATATTTTTTGTGTAATTTTTCCTGCAGTGGATCAGGTGAATATTCAGATTGGGAAGCTGAATCATCAAAGAAGACAAAAAAATATGAAAGAGCAGAACCTTCTGAAAATGAGCCTTCTTCATCTGGGCTTTCTAGTAGAGCTAGATCTGCAAGAAGAAGGCGACGACGTGTTCTTTCTGATGAAGAACAGGGTGAATCTGAAGAAAATGATGATGATGACGATATGGAAGATGACGAATCGTCAAAATCACCTCCCAAAACTCCTAGGAAAACCAAATCCAAAGTTTCTCATAAAGGAAAAATGCCAACTGTAAGTTTGTTAATATTGTAAACTTATTGAAAACTTAAGCATTTTCTTTATTTAAATAATCTTTAACTGATCAGTAAATTTTTGGGTTATAATAAAAATAGCTCCTAAATAGTTATTTTTCTATTTTTTAAACTAATATTAAATTATCTTTATCGATTTGGTGACTCTTTAGGATCTTTGTTTCCATTCTGTTATCTTTTCTATCATGTTTTTCCAGTTGTTCACTCTCAATGCTTTGAAATCCTCATTAATGCTGTCTACCCAACTTAGTCTGAGATCGGTTTGGGTTCCTATCATTTTTAAAGTAAAGATTTTTAATGTTAAGGAGAAAGCGTTCATTCAGCAGATGTGTTCATCAAATTTTATATGGTTTACGTTAATGCGTTTGATAATATCTACCTCTCTATACAATCTGTTCTTCTCATTATTGATTTTATGCCTCCATGTACCATTGATATTCACTGCACTTTAAAAATCCTTTTTAAAGCCTTTTTTTTTTTAGTCTATTTTCATGTGATTTTGTCATAGCCCAGGGCTCTAAACTATGACTTTTGATTTCTTTTATACTAAGTTTGATTGTTGAAGGATATTAAATTATACTCTTGTTTAAGAATTTGAGGTCATTTAATATTTGTTTTAAGAGTTTTGAATTATTTGATGCATGCCAAACTTAATTTGTACTATGATTTCTATTTTTTAAGTAATTGCTTATTTTACTTATTTTTCAGACAAAAGGTAAGAAGCTTCCTGAACGTTTCCGCCCGCCTGAATGGTTAACAGATGTTATGCCACATAAAGCACCATACGTTCCTCAAATTGGAGATGAAATTATGTACTTTAGGCAAGGACATGAATTGTATGTTCAGGCAGTAAAAAGAAATAGAGCTTATGACATATATATGCGCGATCAGCCTTGGCGAAAATATAACATAAGGGTAAGTAATCTGTACCATTTTTTTAATTTTATCGTTTGTGCAGTTATGTAGTTATTACTAGGTTTATAATTTTTTGTATAATTAAATTCGCCCTTAAATAATTTCTAAACCAACATAAAAGTGATTAATCTAGTAGAAAATGACTCTTGTTTTTCATTTTTTGAAGCAATTTCTTATCTTTTACTTTTGTAATTTGTAGATTTTTGAATTTTTCTACATTTGTTTATTTATGATGAAGATGTATGTGCAAGAGTTTTTGTAAGAATATTGTTTATTTACATAATTTTTTTCAAAACTTTATCTTTGAAATGTAATATATCATTGCAAAATTTTTCAAGAACTATTGACATTTTTTATTTCTCAGAAGTGTTAATTTTCCTTAAAGCTGTTCATAAAGTTTCCTTCCTTTGAAAGTTGGGGAATAATTTATGGAAAAAAAAGTACTTTAAAAAAAAAAAGGAATTACTGTACCTTGGTGAAGCCAGAGGAAAATTAAAGTATTTGAAAATAACAGATCAGGAAAATTACTTATGACATAGAGTAATATAATTAAAAATATTAAGGAAAATTCTGTTAATTAAGAACATGCTAATCAATATTAAAAAAATGCTGAAAAGTTAATTTCTAGTTAACATTTTGTTTTTCTCTTTAGGACCAAGAGGTTGCAATAATAGAAGACATAACTTTTGAAAATCACCCTCCTCGTCTTTGTTGCTTGAAATTGGCTTTGGCAAATCCCGCCACCAAATTAGCTGAAACATTTACTGTCAAGTATCATGATATGGAAGATGTTATAGAATTTATTATATTAAAACAAAATTATGATACAGCCATGTACTATGATTGGAAACCAGGTAATTATATGGAACCTCTCTTTAAGGAGTTACACAAATAATGAAACTTTTTTAAATTTTAATTTTTTATTATCTTTTTTTAAAATTTCTGCAGAATATACTCAGTAAGTTTCATAAAACAGTGGGTTAAAAAAATATTCTTAAAAATTTCAATGTTCTCTTTTCAAGTGACTAACAAAATTGAAAAGTTAATAAAGTTCTTCAAAATTACAATAGTATAAAATGATGGATCTAAGAAAATTATTTGTAAAATTGATAAAGAAAGGTTCATTCTTCCATATTTTTTGAAAATGGTATATCTGCATCCGCAAATAGTACAAAAGTGATTGATGTATATTACCTATTCTCACTGTGTGGTGCAGTTGGTTTGTCGTCGGCCTTCTGAGCCCAAGCGTGCAGGTTCGATCCCCGGATTTTCGGGATGCAGAAAATCCTCAGCAGCCATGTCGTATGATTATGCGACATGTCAAAGATCCCTGGAGTGCTTTATTGGCTCTTGGCATTTCCAGCAAAATTAAAATTCCTAGTGCACTTTAGCATCCAAATAGAGTCTCGGTGCTGCCATCTAGTGTGGCAAAAACTAGACGTCCAGATTAACATGGCCAACGGTATCTCATCAATTGTGGTGGTCCTGAAAGAGTGGATACCACTTCTGGAGAACGCACTAGGTCTGCTCATCGGGAAGACTGATTGTGCAGCTCATACGAAGTAAAAAACCTATTCTCACTCATTTATTTCAGAATTTTTATGGCTCTTTGGTAATATTTTATTGGATAATAAACTTAATTAGAAAAATAAGCTTGATTTTTTTTTTCTTCCTAATTTTCTTAAGGATTTCTTATGGATCATAAACTTATTTAATAATTTTAGAAGATGAAAGTAAATTTTGTTTGATAGGTATTAGTTGTGCCAAAAAATGTAAATGTATAGAATTTATTTAAAATGATTTTAATTCTATTAACATTTTAATAAGCACAACATTCTTAAAAATGATAATCTGAGTGGTCATTTGCAAACAAATTTTTTTTAGTAAATGCTCAGCTGTGTTAAATATATGTAAAATATTTTAATATCCTTTTTCAAAACCTCATACTTTTAAATAAAATAAATTATTATTTTATACAGAATATTAAATCTCCTAGTTTGCTTTTAGTAAGAAATGATACCATTTGAGAGTTAAGTAATGAGGTTTAGCAACTACTAAGAGAGTCATTAAACTTAAATGAAATTACTGATTATGATTGTAAAAATTTATTGTTAAGTTAATTGAAATAATAACTTATCTTACTGTTCCTCAAATTATCTTTATCTTTCCTTAAATTATCTTTATCTAAGTATTTATCTTACAGCTTAGTTTGTAATTTAAGAAATCATGTTTCTAAAGTTTTAAATTACAGTGCTAATTTCAGTTTTTTTTCCAAAATTGCTGTGGCATATCTGAAAATATTTTCTTCTATTTGATTTGAACAATATTTTGCCTGTAGTATATTGTTTGCCCGTATTATACATTTAAAGAAATCTTGATCTGCCGAAAGAAATGTTCAATCATTTGATGTATTGTAATCTGCCAATGTTTTGAGTTTTAAAAATGTATTTAAAATTATACTTTTGTTGTTTACAGGTGATAGGTTTCGTTCAGCTATAGACAAAGCTTGGTGGTTAGGAACTATCAAGACTCAGAAACCCTTAAACCCACAGTTTCCTGATTCTATGTTTCAGTGTTTTCTTGTTAAATGGGACAATGGTGAAAGGGAACAGATGAGTCCATGGGATTTTGAAAGAATTGATGCTGAGCGTAAGTAGTGAAAACAATTCAAAAAAATTTTTTATGCAACAAGTTATTTATATTAGGATTAGTTTTTGAAGATAATAAAGGTAGGTGTTTAAGCACATGCATTAGTTTGCATTGCAGAGAGTTGCAATCAGTTATTTATGTTCATTGTTAGTTCTTGAAGAAAACCAAAGTTTGTGTTTTTAGGCTCATATGAGTTTTTTGAATTGTAGTGTTGCGATACATATTTGTACATATATACATATAACACTAATATATATATACATATATATTAGTGTTGCGAGTTAGTTTTTGAAGATAAGCGTAAATGTTTTAGACACATCTGCTATTTGCATTAGAGAGTTGCAATAAGTTATTTATATTAGGGTTAATTATTGAAAATAATGCACATAAGGGTTTTAGGCACATGTGTCAGATATTTTCACCTATGGTGCCCCACAAGAGGCATCTCAAAAGCATCAGTTATTTGCTATTTAGAGTTGCAACAAGTTATTTATATTAGTGTTAGTTTTTAAAGACAACAAACAGGTTTTAAGCCAATGTAGTAGTTATTTACATTGTAGAGTTGCAATAAGTTATTTATATTAGACTATGAAGAGTTAACAAACATAGACATTTTAGGCAAATGTATAAATTAATCTTGAAAAAAATTTAATTATGTTCATAATAAAAAAAACACATTCTTAGAAACAAATCTTGGTTGATTCTTACAACAGTATCTTAGTCTTATTAATAGAAAAAATTTGTTTGCCAAAAAAATGTGAACTGAAACCTATAACATTTGACTGTAGAACGAGATAAATTAGAAAAATTACTTGCATGTACAAATTTTCTAAGTTCTATGCATTTTGCATTACTTGAAAATTAAATCATCATAAAGATTTTCAGTATAGTACAGTGCTCTAGGTCAATAATTTTGATTACTTATGGGTAACACTCAGTAATTATTTGAGTAATTAAAGAAAATATTAATTTTTTTTTCTTCCAATTTTTTATCTCTTTCAATTTCCATTTTTCACTATTAAAAGTATGTTGTCAGTAATTTATGTATTAATTATTTTTGGTTATTGTAGGTGTACCTGCTGTTGAAGGTGGAAGTGTTGACATAACTCCAGAAGAGAGACTTAATATGATGTATATACCAGAGCCTCACGAATGGTCAGCATTTGGACGTGATTATGATTGTGACAGACTTGCCAATGGCTTCACACGCATAATGGAGCTTTCTATTGCTGAACCTTTTACGACTCCAGTAGACCTCAATGTTTATCCTGCCTATGCAATTGTTGTGGAATATCCTATGGATCTGGGTACAATCAAAGCTAGGCTGCAAAATCGTTTTTACAGGTACATTTTTATTTAAATCTTAGGCTTAGGGTGGTAACCTTTAATAAATATCGGATTAAATTAATCAAATTGTTAAATTATATTTAGTAAAAATGTTATTTATATTACAAATAGTTTTATTTTTTGATATTTTGCATTAAAATGGAATAGTAGAATGTCCTGAAATAATATGGTGTTTTAATTTCACTGCAGTCTTTTCTTTGTGGTTAAATCAAATAAAACTTTAATTTATTAAAACTACAAAGTTTGAGTATGTAATTAGTGTAAGTCTAGTGCTGAACCTTTTACGAATCCAGTAGACCTCAATATTTATCCTGCCTATGCAATTGTTGTGGAATATCCTATGGATCTGGGTACAATCAAAGCCAGGCTACAAAATTGTTTTTACAGGTACAATTTACCTAAATTTTTTTATTTAAATCTTAGGTTTAGGATGGTATTCTGTTATCTTAAATAAATAAAGGGTTAAATTATACAAATAATTAAGTTATATTTAGTGAAAATATTATATATATCACGAAGATGCTTATAGTTTTATCTTTGGATATTTTGAATTAAATAAAATGGAATTATAAAATATCGTAAAATAACATGGTGTTTTAATTTTACTGCAGTCTTCTCTTCTTGGTAGATCAGATTAGACTTTTATTAGTTAATACCACAAAGTTTTGAGTATGTAAGAGGTTTAACTTTAAATATGAAGATTTTATGGTAACTATTTTCAAAATATCTTTTTATTTTGTGTTTTAAGCATTCTTTTTTTTATAATCAATTTTACTTATTTATTATCACTGCTGTTTGACAATTTAGGCAAGCTAAATTTTGGAAACTGTGGACTCTGAGAATTCTCATCTTTTATTTATTTTATTTGAAGCATGTCCCATTTAAAAATAGTTCTTTCCTTCCTTTGTTTTAAGATTGGTATGAAGAAAAAATGTTTTATTTTCAAATTTTTTAAGTATTATTTTTACTTAAAATTAGATTTGAAACCTTAAAATTTTCATGAAATGCAATTTTATTTGAAAAAAGTGAGTTTGCAATTTAAACAATGTTTTAAAAATTAAAACATAAAGAAATGAGTGGAGATAGTCTCCAAGATTTTTTTTAAAAAAAGATGCACATGATCTTTGATATTGAGCAGACAATAAATTTTTCACCTCTTTATTCATTTGATTACTATGCATATTTATGGGCATTATGACAGTAAAAGATAAAGTCCATAGGAAACACTCCGTTAAAATGCTGCACTATAATTATACCCATTGATAGACAAAAACAAAGTTATATTTGAAGAATCAAGACTTCACTGATCAACACTTGCTATAAATTTATGCAAAAATTTATTTTATCTTTTTGATGTTAATACAGAATTATTATTTTTTTTATTTATTTATTTTTATTATTTTAAGTATTTTTTCTCTCCCTGGAGCACAAAAAAAAAAAAAAAAAAAAAAAACCACTTAAGGTATTTTTTAATTTTGTATGGTATTGGATAAAGGTTGTAATAGAGTAAATTCTGGTTAATAAATTATTTTTTTAAAATACTTGTTTTTTTTTTTTTATAAATATTCTGATTTTGTTTGTTTTT
Organism: Parasteatoda lunata; assembly: GCA_949128135.1. Classification (NCBI taxonomy): domain Eukaryota; kingdom Metazoa; phylum Arthropoda; class Arachnida; order Araneae; family Theridiidae; genus Parasteatoda; species Parasteatoda lunata. The sequence goes on from OX421978.1 coordinate 20,325,191, forward strand.
ATTAGGAGGCTTGCTGCTCTCAAGTTTGATGTTCAGTATATTGGGATTAATGCGCTCAAATTTAATGAACCCACTAGTCGCATTGTGAAACAAGCAAAATGTGTTGTTGAACTATGCCTTAAATTTATTGGGTATGTTTTTTTGTATAGCTGATATGTGTTTATTGCATATGAAATTTGTTTTATTAAAACAATATGCCATTACTTTTAAGAAAGCCAGTTTAGCTGGATTTATAATAAAATAAGTTTTAAAGAATAAGAGTAAAATAAGTTTTAAAGATTAAGTTTATAGAAAATAAGTTTTAAATTTAGTTTAAAATTAAGACTATATTGTATTTGTTATTTTAAAAAGTGCGATATGAGGAGTACGATATTAAATAATCCAATTTGCAGATAAATTTATATCATTAGAAGATTCCATCCTTGAATGCTCGGCTCACCAACTCCGGTAATTAAAAAATAATCATGATTATTTTTTCAATATTTTCCCCGAGAGCACTGAACATTTTGTTTTCCAAATACACAATTGTTATAGCTTTATGTACGAATATTTTGTTAATATGTTATTGTAATGAAATGGATGAATAGCTAGATGTAAAAAATTATAATATATTCTTCAATAAAACATTAACCTAAAGAATACAGATTGTGTGACTCAATAATGAGAAGAAATAAAAAGTAATTTTACTCATTTCCAAGATTTATAACTTCAAATGGGAAATTGTTTTGATCGCTCTTTATTAAGTTATTTTTATTATTAAAAATTTCAAAAGTTATGTAAAATTTGCATCTATTTGCATGTTATCTATCTTATTTTTGCTACGTTTGATCGACATCTACTTGAGCGCTAACTTATAAATTAAACAACTAAAGATTTTGTGAGGAAAAAGTAAATTTTCCTACAACAAAGGATAAATAGTCTCCATTGTTGTAAAAAAGATTGTGTTTTGTTACGACTTTGGAACAAATTAGAATTTTGAAACTAAATTCATGCTAAATTTACATATAAAAATGGTTTTTTCAGACTTTAAATTTTAACTCCATAGTTGCATTTATCAGGTTACTGGTCAATCAAGCATAGCATTTTTCCTCCAAGTTTGAAATTTGACAGTTTTTGAGCTGCAAAAAAGTATAATTAAAAAGAAAAAATGAGGGAAAATTTGTAAAAATAGACAAAAAAAAAAAAAAAAAAAAAAAAAAAAAAAAAAAAAAAACCCACAAAAAATAGCAAATTTGAATTTTTAGAAAAGTTTATGTTAAAAAAAAAAAAAAAAAAAACTTCCTCTTTCAGCAGTTGAAATTCCAACTAAATAGTTATTCCTGTTCCAACTAATAGTTATTCCTTAAGAGCAGCCTGCTTTGTATTTCTTACATCAAGCTTAGTTAATAATTCTCAAACTAATTATGAAATAAGGAATTTTTTTATTTCATCATACTTTGAACATTTTTCTGCAATCCTTCTTAACTTAATTTTTCTGAGTCTTCTAGTTTTTGCGCAGTGTGAGGTTAAATAAATACCGAAAGCAGTAGTGGCCCCTATTTTTTAGAGAGAAAATGTATAAAAAACCAACTAGGTAAAATTTTAGATCTTTCAATCTATAGAATGACTTAGATATCTTTTTTTGCTGTAAAAACAGAAGACTTGAAAACACTTTTTTTCTTCTGCTGTTTAAATATTTAATGTATTCCAGACTGCCAAACTGTCATGATCCAATGATTATTTATCATGAGATGATGGAAGCCAAACAATCACGATCTCAAGATTCACAAAGTGAATTAGATGTTTTGTGTAGTGAATCTGATAGTGATGGAGAACATAATGCTAAAATCAAAAGAAGGAAAGTAAGTGAACTTTTCTTTTTAGGGTGGTATTATTTCGTTTTATACTTACTTCTTCTGATTTTAAGGTGATAAGTCTTTTTTTCTTTTAAAAAAAGTTATTAATTTTTCATCTCTCCATCTTGGGAAACAAAATACACGCATGCAAAACTTTTAAGTATTGAATGTAATGTTGTTTGAGTACATGCAATGTTTTGGCAATAAATTTAAAGCTGTAAGGATAAAAGACAACAAAAATCTACAGATATAAGTTTTTAACAAATGTAGGAATTTATTTATTAATAAAAACATTTTGCAATTACCTTGTTAAAAACTAAACTAAACTCAGCGGCGCGACAGCTCATAGAGGGCCAAGGCCTACTGTGCCCATCTCAGTTTTCTTGACCTTGGGCTCTGGGGTGCAGGAGCAGATGTTCCGGTCAGGTGGTCAGCCGAACTTGGAACCCCCAGTGTTTAGTTCCCAAGCATGCTTGGTACTCATTTATCAACCCACTGAAGGGATGAAAGGCTGAGTCAACCTTGACCGGCCCGAGGATCGAACCAGGGACCTGTGGCACGACAGCGCGAAGCGCTACTGCTCAGCCACCGGGCGTTATCTTGTTAAAATATGTATTAAAAAAATATATTTTAATACTAATGTGAATCAAATTTACTTTATTAATTTTGGTGAAATTTTTTTTAGCACTCTTCAAGTTGATTTTGATTAATTTAAAAAAAAAAAAAAGAAACTAAAATTATAAAAAATCTAAATATAGGCAAACATATTACTATTTAAATTGTTAGCTGCAAAACTTTATTGCTCTATATTTATGAGAAAAAAGCCTGAAAATTCTAAAAGCTCGCATGTGCAGTTTTCTCAATCAAATATAATTTTTTGAAACTGTAATTCTCTGAGTGGGAGGAAAAAGATTTCAAACGTAAAGAAAAATGTATTATTAGGATTTTCATTTAATCTTGTTAAATAAGCACAATCGTGTTAATTTAGCAAAATTAATTTTAGATCTCGATAATTGCAATAATATATTTATTGTGTCTTTAGCGGAATGCCATGCAATCAAGCACACATATGCATAAAAGTAACCAAAAGTATACCTCTAATAGTTGGAGAGAGCAGTGTATGTCTTTATTGAACACAATGTTTGAATGGAATGATTCTACACCATTTCGATATCCTGTGAATTTGAACGAGTATCCGGTAAGTTTTTTTAAAATTATTTTCATGGTTATCTAATTCTTTGAAATGTTAGTGCTACATTAAATGTTAAATTTTAAAATGGTTATAAAGCTTCTACTTAATCAGTCTGAACTCCATATATATATGCTTAACTATATCTTGTTTGTCCCTCTAATCTACCTATGGAACAATTCGACCTCTAAACAGCATTATTAAAATGGCGGAAACTTAATTATATAAGAAGAAAAAGATCAAACTATTCTTATAGAAGATAAAAAATCAAAAACAGCTTGTTCATCCCGAAAAAGAGAATAGCAACTTTATAACTTTGACTAATCATAAAAAAAAAAAAAAAAAAAAAAAAAAAAAACTTGTAAACTTGAAAAAAATGGTCTTTTTTTTTTTCTTTCCCCCCCCCCCCTCCAATGCCATGTATTGTTCTATATATTTATTTCTTAAATTGTAAAGAACACATGAATTGTTTAAAATTTTATTAAAAGATGTAAACATATATTTTACATTGAATATTAAAAAATGTTATATCCTTTGCAGCATATGTTCTGTTTTAGTGTAATGTTAAGTTAGTGTGTTTTAAATGGTTATTAAGATGAGTAAGTGAGTTATTTGTTTATGTAAAAGAAAATATATATTATTATTTAAATCCTATAATTTTTATTTATTTATTTTATTTTTTTTTGCAATAGGGGTTGTTTGTCTATACATTTTTATTCATTTACTAATAAGGTATTAATTTTTGCAGAATTATAGGGATATTATAGACTGTCCAATGGATTTATCTACTGTAAGAGATAGACTAAGTAACAACTATTATAGCAGTCCTACTGGTCTCTGTAAAGATGTGAGGCTTATATTCCAGAATTCACGTACTTACAACATCAATAAAAAATCTAGAGTAAGTCTGAAAATTGTAATAAACTAAAATTTTATATCTGCTTATTATTATAGATTTTCTTGATATTGTTTTTTTTTGACAAAAATTGCTGGATAATGAATTGTGGAGCTCAAAGTTTATTTAAAATGCATTTTAAATTTTATTTTAGATTTATTCAATGACTATTCGATTATCGGCAATGTTTGAAGAACATATTAGAGGTATCGTAAGTGATTGGAAATCAGCTGTTAAATATGAAGAAAAAATTCGTAACAACCAATATGTTAGCAGTCGGTAAGTTTGTTTATTATGAATGATAATTGTGTATTATTAAGAAGTTTAACTTTATAAGGATTTAAGCATACTTTTACCTAAGAACGACCTTTTGAAGTTGTCCTTGACAATATGGAAGCCTTAGTTGCATTGAGAAAAATAACCTAACACATTGAATCAATATATTTTAGCCCTTTTTTTAAACAAATTTTTTCATTCAATGAAAAATAGATTGTCTACAATAATGTTAATTTGAAAATATCTCGGACCAAACTTGATGAACCAACACAAATCATACCAAAAGTTGAATTGCATCAAGAAAAGCTCATGCTATCAATTTGGGAGAGGTGTTACTTGGGTGTTGTGCATTTTTAGCTGCTCCCAAACAATTGAGCAATCGATTGTGAAATTGGAGGAAGTGATCAGAGAAAAGGCCAGAATTGGCGACTCGTAATAGAATCTTATTTCATCACAACAACGAGCTGTCACATCTTCAGTAAAGTGGGTGAAATTATTTTACTTTTTTTTTAAGAAGTGAGTTTGCATCCACCATATCATCCCTACCTTGTGCCATTGGATTATTATATATTTTACAAAACTTTTTAAGGGGTATAAGTTTCAATATAACGATAACCTCAAATCACACTTGGTGGAATTTTTTTCTGATATGGTCATCAGCTCTATGAAAAGGGCATCATGATTTTACCAGAAAGATTTCAAAAGGTCATCCAACGGAATGGAACATATTTAACTGATTAAAGTTCAGTTTTTGTGCAGAAAAATTTTAATTTTATTCCCCATTAAAAAACCAAAATTACTTTCTTGACAACCTAATATTTTTTAGATGATTTATTATGCAAAGTATCAAACACTTTTTAAAACGTTTTTAAAATATAACTTTTTATTTTTTGTTAATATCTGAAAATAGCGCTATGTACTTTGTATGATTAGATTCTCATAGTTATTATTGAAAATTTTTGTGTATAATGTAGTTATACAGAGTTCTAGCTTTTTTCTTTTATTTGTGAAAGTTTGAAGAGATAAAATACATTTTATATTCCTTGCCCATGCTAAGCTAAGAAAATGCTTTTAAAAGAACAGTGAAAATTTCTTAATGAAATCCTGTTTTATAAAATATTATGTTGGTATAATTTAGGGCTATTCAATCAGAAATGTCATTAGATAAAAAGACTCTAAATAGTAAAATAATTAAAAATTAAAATAATTAAAGAATCTATCTATTAAACTTATTATGACTGAAATATTTATGTTATAGGGATTCAAATCGAAACTAAAAGTCTTGTAATAATACAAATAAGAGATATTAAAAAATCTTAATATTTTTTTAGATTTAAGTCAAGTGTACAGTGCATTTACTTCAGAAAATAGTTACTTCAAATTAATTATTTACCATTAATTTATTATTAGTGATTTACTTAAATTAAGAATAATCATAAGTAGTTTCTGGTGTTTTTTTTAAATTTTTATTTTCTCATAAACCAGTAACATAAGATTTTATTAGATTCATATTAACTTCTAAATTTAACTTGAATTGACTAGTCAACCAGGTATTGACTAATAAAATCTATTGGTTTCTGGTCATAGGGGCTAGTAACTAAATATTTTTAATTTTTTATATTTGTAATGCATTTATAGCAAGTAACCTTATTTTTATCTAATTTTTTTCAGACGAAAACCTCTGTCTGTTCAAGATGCTGGTGTTAATGTTGGGGCTTCTACTTCAAGAGGTTTTACATCTAATTTACCATCTACTTCTAGAGCAGATAACTACAAGACATCAATTAACCGCATTTTGAATGCAGCTTATTCTGAGCCCAGTAGTTCTAGGAGTAAAATGAAGAATGGAATAGGTTAGCATTTTTGATCATTTTAGTAGATAATAAATTTGTTCTTTAGCTAAGAGTGTATGAAATTTTGCCCTATCTTTCGTTGCTGCTTCTTGAGTTTATTTCTAACAAAGACATATCACACACATTTTAAAACACTTGATGGTTCATTTGGTTTAGCACAATTTTAAAGCAATTGAAAGGTTTTCAAATGTATTAACTGGTGAATATAAAGTTTTTATTTTGTTTGTCTCAGTAGGATCTGAAAATGATAAAAATGCCTTTTAAGAAAAAATTAACAAATGTCATTTATGAAAATTTATGTAATTTCAGTAATTACATTGCCAGAGGTCTGTCTAAGTTTTTCTGAAAGGTGCCGATTTTGTGAAAATTTAGACATAATTTGTGAAAAATTAAAAATTATATTAAAAAATCAACATAAAAATATGGTAAAAATGTGGATTTATCATTTCTTAAGGGATACAAAAATGGAATTTTAAGAAAAAGTATTTTGTGAAACTACCGTTTTTCCTAAAATTGAATTTGTGAAACTACCGTTTTTCCTAAAGTTGAATTTGTGAATGTACCTCTCAACGGTAGTAAATTCAGTCTAGACAGACCCCTGATTGCATTCATATAATTTTCTCAGAACATATAGCCTATGTTTCTAAACTATTTTTTACTCTTCAATATAAAGCATGACAATTTATAAGTTTTTTTTTTGTACTGTTGTTACCATTAAAATTCTTAAAAGAATAGGCATTTTAAATTATGTGTATTCTGAGAAAAGATCACCATATAGAGAAAACAAATTATTTTTTTTATTCATATTTTTAACTTGCTTTACTTGTCATGAAATTGCAAACAGTTTTTTGCACTCTTAACATGATAAACTTTTTTTATTTACCCTACTAATATCAAATTTTGTTAAATGTATAGGCCGCAAAAAGAAAAGCAGTCCAGAAGTTACACCTTCTAAACAATCAACTACTGGTGTGAAAAAGAAAGTTTTGAAAACTTCATTAGGTAATTTTATAATTACTTTCAAGCTACTTAGTTAAGAATTATTTTTATTTTCAAATTCTTTTGTACAATTTTCATATATATTATTACCTATATTATTGTTAACCATTCTTTGATTTTTGTACATTTTTTTAACTGCTTGTTCCCTCATATAAAAATGGTAAAATTAAATAAAGGTACATATTAGTTAACACTACCATAATTATAAATTTTGTAAAAACTTTTTAAATTCACTGAAAAGTAATGAAAAGCTAATTTGAAATATATATATATTTCAGTGGTTCTCAACCTTTTTTTTGCTGCCGCACACTTTTAACGATTTCGAAATTTGACGGCACACAATGAAAAAAATTAGTTTAAAAGTTGTTTACTTACCTATAATACACTGTGTTTGTGATAATAATTTTGAATGTGAAATAAAATATGTACTACAAAAGCATGTTTATTAAGGGATTAATTATTTCTTTCGACTAATTTTTTATTAATTAGTAGCAGTTATTATTTTTTTTTGCTAGCTATTAATTGTTAGCTTGTTTTCTATAGTTATTAACTGTTGTTTTTTTACATTGTTATTTTTTGTGATTTTTGTTAACTAGTTTTTTGCTAATTATTAATTGTTAGCTTATTTTTTTGTTAGTTATCCATTGTTAATTGTTCACATAACTATTAATTGCATAGCTTACTTTAATAATTAGCTTTTATTTCTGTTTCAAAGTTTATATTTAGCTTGCTTTCCTTTGTTAATTAATATTAACAGTCATTAAATTTCCTACTTCTTTCAACATTTTTTAAAATTGTGTGTCAAAGACAATTTAAACTCTTCCTTCTTATTTTAACTTATTTTAAGATTGTCAGAGACAAGACAATCGCCGACAAAGATGTTCACGCGGTTAAAGCGTGGAAAAAGTATATATATACACACTTTTCTTTAATTTAAACTTTACTTGTAATAAAAAAAAAGGCATTATAATTTTTATTGTAACATTTCTAATATTTGGCAGCACATTTTAAGAATTTGGCGGCACACAAAAGTGCTGCGGCACAGTGGTTGAGAACCACTGATATATTTCAAATGCACAAATTTTTTTAATAAAATGCATAAAAAATGCACCTACTGTAAAATCTCAATGTAAGAAGTACAGTATATTTCGAGAAGCCCATTGCTACAAGTTCCCGGGTCATCTTCAAAATGTTTAAAAGTGCAAAATCTATGTTTTATAACCAGTTAAAAACTACTAGCCTTCTGACAATTTTTTTTTAGAAAAACATTTTTTTGCTGCTAAAGTGAGCAATATTATAAACACTATGGACCAAATGGAATTTTTTTTTATTTATTTCTAATAACATTAAAAGTAAAGTGAAAAACTAACATCCGACTTTTCCTTCTTAAATCTTAACCCTTTATGTTTATAAATGCTGGGTATCGGCGCATCTGTAAAGTCATGATAAATCATGGAAAGTCATGAATTTCAGTATTCGGTTAACAAAATTTGTCATGATTTTAACTATTTTTTAAAAAAAAAATCATGGAAAGTCATGGATTTAGACAGCCAGAAAATTTTATTTTTAAAATGGAATTCCCTTTCCCAATTTCATGGTGTTCCGAATATCTAAATTTGTAACAAAGTCCCCTCTCAGAGTCATATTTTATTAAAATATAAAATGTCTTTTTCATGTTCTTTAAAAATTATGGTGCTCTTTCAAAAAATGAAAGAAAAAGCATCATTTCTAGAGCGAAGTATCTTTTAAACTGTGATTTCAGAATTTTTGTTATTTATTTTTTTTTATTTTATAAATTTAAAATTCTAGCTGAAGCAAGCCAGTCATTGGCAAATTTTTTTAATTTCGAAATGAGAACAGAAAAATCAGGAATATTTCTTTCCTTGTTGATGAACAAGAAAAGTATCTTTAGGATATAATTCTGCAGATTAAAAGAAAAAAAAATAATTTGCTCAGCTATTATTTTTTTAACTATTTTATTGCTTCAACTCTTTCTTTACTGTTTTTTAATTTTAAAATCCATACATATGAAGATGCAGAGTATAACAGTTTTGGATATGCCTATCATTTTAATTAATGTTATTACAATGCTTTTTAAATTTATTATTCTTTTTTTGTCGGAGAAAATAGTAACTTTGTTAAGTCATGAAAATTTCTTGGAATTAGTCATCAGTTTGAAAATCTAAAATTTAGCTGATACCCTGTTAATGTTTTTTACATTTATGAATGAGATTGTATGAGAAAGTCAATTATAAATATTTCTATTTGTTTTTGTGAATGAGAAATTATTATTGGTTTAAAGTCTCAGAAATCACACACAGGGTACAGGTGGAAGATTTATTTTCAATTTAGTTTCTATAGCTAATCCATTTCTCCAACTACATGCACATCAATGTGAGATAAGTTGTTTATTAACTGTGTATGTTGTAAGTGTTTGTGACAAACCTTTCAAAAATTGTAACATGTAAATTGTTTATTTTTTTTTATATATTTTTTATTTTTTATTTTTTTTTTATATCTGTTAAAAGCATAAAAGATTCATTTAATAAAAATAATGTATTTTTTATTAAAATTTAGGCACTTTAACAAATGGAGTTGCAAAGAAAAAATTTACTGATACCTCAAAACAAACTTTTGTAAATAAATCTTTAAGAAGACGCACAGAGAATGTTCACAAAACAGAACATTCATCCTTTGAAGGGAGTCGTTCAGATTCTGAAGCTGGTAATGAGTCAAATAAATCTTCAGACAGTGATAGTGATGATTCTGAATGGGGCAACAATCGCTCTAAAAAACGTCCAAAAGATAATAGTGAGAGTGAAGAATCTGTCTTCAGGAACAGGTCTAAGAGGCCACGTAAAGCTCAGATTCTTCACGCTAAAAGAACATTTAGAACCAGAATTATTAAGAAGCATCTGCGTCATACTCGCTCTACTAGGTCCTCTGCTCATCCCAAATCCCGCGTTTTCTCACCTCGTCTTTCTAAAGCTCTCAATTCTGCTGCTGATTCATCGAGGTCCATAACTCCAGAAAGAACTAAAAAATCATTCGTAAAATCCAAACCGAGGGACATCCCCTGTCCTTTGCAGTCACCTCTCGCATCGAAACGCTTGCAGTTGCGATCCAAAAACAACAGTCCTCCATCGAAACGTGCTCACCTGAGGAGGGTTACAGTCCAGCCCAGGCGCTACGTAAATTCTGGCACCACTTCGGAAAGTGATGCATCAGAACTGCAAAGCAACAAAGACGATAGTACCTCGAACAGTCAAATTGCATCAAATAGCAGGGACAGTTCAAGTAAATTATCATCAGCACGCAATACTTCGACTAACAGTGCAGCTGTTGATGAAACACATTCTTCTTCGAGTTCTGAAACTGAAGAGCAAACTAAAACTGTTCGACAGTTACCAAAGAGAATTAGTCGGCGTGCCTTACTTTTACCTAGCCCGAGGCAGACGAGAAACCGAGGCCAAAGAACTGTACAGTATGGGGAAGATAGTAATGATGATAATGTCAGTGATGATTCTGGAAATTCACAGCCACTGCTGTCTCTAAGCAGCAGAGGCCGTCTACGTAAGTTAACTCATCACGTTCGGGCCTTTTTTCGTGAATAATGGTGTTTATTTCTTTAACTAATCATTATTTAAAAATAAATTTGTGTTAATTTATTTTCATCTTTTTGTGGCTCATTAATGCAGGGTTATATTTTTATCCATCTCTGCAATTTTTGTTAAATAAAAAATCATCAAATTACATTTCCACTGTATATAAATATCACCAGTTGCATTGAAATAGTTTCTACAGTGATACATGTAAATAGTTTGTTATCGAGACGTTAAAGCATTTATTAATGTTCATTTTTAAACTTCATCCTACATGTTGTAAATAAGTCTTTTTCTATCTGAATTGTGAAAATGACAAATGAGGTCAAATTTACAGTACAAAAATTAAAAACCCTTTTCACTTCTTTTCTTATCAAACACCATTGTTCACTCATTTAATATTTAATGCCAAAAGAATAGCTTTTATTTTAAAATGTTTTAGTGTCTGTGTTGTTTATCTACTTCATTATTTTTTTGTATAGTTCAAATTTATCCAATCAAATACTCAAGGTTAGAAAATGATAATAAGTTCCTGTTTATTATTATTATTTTTTTTATATAATTATTTTTGAACCTGATAAAGGTTAATTGTATTTTGAATGTTATGTGATATCTGAAAGGTACTTTAAAAAATCTTAGTAAACTAAAATAAATGTGATATTGATGTTAGTTAATCACAACTTTTTTAAAAAATATGCCGTAGTTATTAATTTTAAACACCCTTTTTTTATAAAATATTAAGTGAAATAAAATCAAGCAATTTTAGTTCAATGATTTTAATTTCACTTTATACTACATAACATTTCTTAAAATAATGAATTTCCCACAACTTTTTTTAAAACCATGTTTTTACAAAAAAATAAAAATACATCTAAATTTGTTTATATAATTTTAATTTTTTTAAAATTCAAATTTTATAGGGTAGTAGTTAGTATTTTGTGAATAAATATGATGTAAAAATTTATTGATAGTCGCACACTCACCAATTAAAACATTTTACATTTATATTACTATCTATAGAAATCTAAAATAGTTTATATAAAGTAATAGTAAAAACGAAACATTTTTTAAACACATTTTATCTATTATTTTTATAAATAATTACTATCAATTCATAATTGAAAATTCAATAAAGAAAGTATATTTTCTACCTCTGGTCTAGTGTTATTAAATATAATTCTTATTTACAAAACTTTTTAAATGCTTATTAATTATATACTTCTAATTAATAATTTACATCTAAATTATTTATAGATTTTCATTTAAGAACTTTTATTTTACTTTAATGTTTTTTTTCTGGTAAAAGTTAAATTTAGTTGATGTATTTTTAATATTTTTTTTTTTTCGAATTTAAAGGGTAATAAAAAACATATTTTATTATTTTTACTATCATGCTAGTTTACTGCTAAATCTATTAAGTGTTTAATTAGGAAATCATCTAACTCATTCTGTACCAAACTTAACAAATGAAATTATTTTTTCCACATCGCAGCTATACTAAAAAGAATTAAATGCAAGGACTAAGTGCTATTTTATTATTAAGTCCAAACACTCTTAAGATTAAGGAAATCAAATCCTTAATTTGTCTGAATTATTTTAAATTGTTTAAAAATTCTAAAATTATGTTTGTTCACAAAGTTCATTTAAATTACAAAATAGACTTGAAATTTATTTAAAAAAAAATATTTTTGATCTTATAGATTTATTTGTACTTTTTCCCTTTTTTAATTTTATGAGTATTTGCACCTAGATTTTGGTTTATGATGAAATGTTTGTATGTTTAACCAAAATATCTAAATTCCAGTGATGAAATGTATTAACTTTATTTTTAAAACTTCAATTTATTTTTAAAAATTAAAGTAATTGTTGAATAAAAAGTTTTATTTTTGGTACCAGCTAAGGTGTTGTGTATTTTTTTGTTCAAAAATCGAAGTAATTAATTCTTTACTTGTATTGGAATTTTAATACCAGCACACATAATAGATAGCTTGGGAGAAAAACGCGAAAGGAGCTTCTGATGCTTATATTATAATATAGCACATTTTCCCTGATTGTGATGAGTTGCTGATAAGGTATATTATTTATTTTTAATTTAATATGTTTACATTTAGTTTATTACTTTGTGCCATTATAATAAAATACACAAAAATTATTATTTATCTGATATTTTAAGCAATCATTTTATTTATTTATTATTATTAAGATATCAATTATTTATTGTTTAAGATGAAATAGGTTTTAGAATTTTAAATATGTGTGCACATGACAGCTATTTATTATACATGTATATATCATTATATATGTATGTTATTAAGGAAAGATTGCTAATTATTTTCAGTGCAAAATCTGTATTTAAGCAAAAAAAAATTTTATTTCGCTTTTATTTAATAATTTATTATGCGATAGAGGTAATTCGGTTTTCAACTTTTTCTTCGATATGTAAATTATAAACTGAAAATAATAATAAAGGTATTGAAATAATTAGTATTTTGTGAAAGATTATTTACGAACATCATTCTAAACTTATTTTATTGAATAACTTGATAGATCCATTTAGCATGCTTAAATTATAATTAAGGTAGCATGGAGTGGTATGTGGTAATTATACACCATTCGTATAGTTTTAACATTTTCAATTCAGTCAAAAGTAAAATAAAACAACTTTGCATGAAATTTATTTCTGTGTGGAAAGATAAATTAATAATCTTACAATATTTAAAAAATAAAATATTCTGACAGATATAATTTTTAACTGTCATTTTGAGAAGAAAAATAAGGATCTTTTATAAATGTAATACACAGAAATTAATTGAATACTTAAATTTTGGTTCTGTAATCTTTGAATGTAACAATTTGTCCCTTTGTTTTAGGTTCAGAACTTACAAAAGACAAAAATATAGCTAAACCTGTGATGACAAAGAAAGTGCATGAAAAAACACCAGTAAAGGAATGCACAAAGAGAAATAGTTTAATAACTCAAAAGCAGTGCAAGGATTCCGAACTAAGATCCAAATCGAGGACTCAAAATATTAGTAAATTGAAATCTCGTGTTACAAACACATTTCAAAAACTGAGAAGTTCTGCATTGCTAAGTCATAAATTTGATTCACATTCCTCATTGCGTTCCAGATCAGCTACCTCTCTAGATGTGAATAAAATATATAAAGCTAAGTCTACTCCTACGTCTTCAAAAACTATAATTCAGCCCGTTGAATCCAAACTGTATCAGAAAGCTTTAAAAATCTGTGATAAAAGAAAAATTAGTAAAAGTCTGAATGCCAATAATGGTGAACAGTTTGCATTTAATGAACCAATACAGAAGAAAATATCTAATGCTAGCACTATTTTGAGAAAAAGTAGTAACATTAAAATCGATCGTGATAAAAGGTTGACTCGTTCTTCTTTAGTTTCCAATAATACTGACAAGTCGGATACTGCATCAAAAGTACGATTGAAAAATAATGAAGCATCTTTCAATGCCATAAATAACTTATACAAAAATAGTAAAACTAGTGAAGATAAGCCTAGTTCTACTGAGGAAGGTGCTAATAAGATTGTTGATATTCAGGGTAAAATAAATAATCCAAAGAAAGTTCAACTTGTTATTAAAAGGAAACCTCCCTTATTGAAACATAGAAAAAGTAGTTTAATTGCTAAAAAGCTTTCTAAGACCTTAGCATCTGAATCAATATCTTCATATACTAGATCTGCAGTACATAAAGAGGCATCACCTGTATCAAAAAGCGAGACTAACAGTTCAACTTCTGACCTAAGAAAAACCAAAGATGAAGATGTTGTTTACCCTAGCACTTCTAAAAAAATAGAAGAATCTGAATGTAGTAACCAAAGCAAAGAAAATTCCAGCTCAGCGGCTACCAAGCGCAAATGGTATCAGAAAAAAATTCGCTCAGCCGCTAGAATCAGCACAAGGGTTAATAGGAATTCAAACTCTACGAATAAAAATATAATTAATAAACGGGAAACCAGGTACAGTGGAAGAAGGACAGTGATATATACAGAAGACATAGATAGCCCATATCTAATGGAGATGTTAGAAAATGAAGAACATTACGAGTCTGATATTAGCCAGAATAAAGACATTACGACCTCAACCATCAAGGTGCCATTGTCAAAGCCAGCTTTATCTAATCCTAGACAACGCCAATCTTATGTTCGATGTAGAGTTAGGCATAAGCCTAATAACTTCAAAAGATATTCTTTAAGAGCTCCAGAGGAAGCGAAAAAGCCATTGAAGCAACTGTCGAATGGAATCGAGACTCGAAATCGTGGTGAAAGAACAATGCTATATAACGACGATAGCGAATTTTCTGATGAATTTGAAAATTTAGAGCCAGTTTTGTTTAACAGGAGTAGCTGCTTTTGAACATTTTTTCTTTTCCTTTTCCAGCTATTATTTGGTTGAGTAAGCATTTTAAGTGCAGTTGTTAATCATATTTTTATATAAGGCAAGTTTTTGAAGTATATTCCTTACTCTTCTCTTTCATGTAAAGCATTTCGTGATAATGTTCTAACAATTTTAATACTTCACTTCTAAAGCTTTGAAACCTGGTGATGGTCTTTGTATTGTCTAACTAGTTGAGTTAATGTTTCTAAGAAACTTGATATAATTGTTTTATTTCTTGATGGACAAAGAGAATGTGCATTTTAGAAATATTGACTTATTTTGAGTACTGTTGAAATTGATAAGAGTAATCTCTATTTGTTTTGTTTGTAAATGTATTTCCCAATCCAGTGAAGTGCATTTTCTTAATTTTATACGTTATATGTCGTAAATATAATAAATAAATTTACATTCTAGGTGTTTTTAATTTCTTTTTATAAGACAGTGTTGTAATTTATTATTTTAACTAAAAATACAATGTTAACTTTTGAACATAAAAAAATTCAAAACTACTAAATGATTTGTTTACAAATGACCAGGACTACTAAATGACCAGGTAGTTTGAATCAATTGAATAAATTAGCTTGGAAACTTTTATGTAAAGCCTTTAGTAAAATACTTTACAATTTGTCGTGTAAAACGATTTTTAATTAGTTTTAAGCTCATAGTTTTTTTTAAAAATCTAAATTAGGATTAGCTTTTTAGAAATTTTAATTTTAAAACTAAATCAAATTTCACTGTTTGAAAACAAAGCTAGTTAATACTTAAATTGAACATTCGAAATTAAAATTTATAAAAAATGCAGATGTTTGTTTAATTTAAAATTATTACTATGCAAAATGCAAATTTTTTTCTAGATAAAATTTAATACTGAATAAAAAATACACAGCATGCTAACTGAATATATTGACATCTTTAATGCGTGCAATTAATACAATGTGACACTTTGCCATAGAAATTTATTTTCGATAAGTTTTACTTTTTTATTCTTGAGAGTGTAAGCCTAACTCTTTCTGATTTTAACTGTTCCTGAACTCTGTTCTTGATTTGCAGTTAAATAGTTAATCTAAAAAGATCTTGCCCTAGCAAACAAGCTTAAAAGTTAAACCAATTAAATTTCATTGAACTTAGGCTAACATTGCAATTAAATTTTTAAAATACTCAAGTTGACTGTAACAAATACTAAACACTATATCAATTAAGGGATGAATGAAGAAAGGTTTGGAAAATATAGCTGTTAGCCAGTTTAATGAGACTGGTAAAAATACTGATGAAGCCTTACTACTAATATACATATTGAATTCCAGATTATCTGTGTTTTGGCTCCAGGTTGAAATTTTGTGCGCATGAAAAAAACATTTTTTCACTACCAGAAACATCCTATCAATTGTTTCTTTGATGGTGAGAACATTTAGTTTGGCATTTATAAAATGTTAAAAAACGCAGATATCAATATAAAATTCAAATAAGTTATTCATATAAATTGAACAACAATTCAATTTAAAAATTTTTAAATACAAAGATATTTTTGCCAATTTAAGCTTATCCAACAGTGTCGCATCATCTAATTCGGCACATAATTAAGAATTAAGTAACTATTAATTCTAGATGAAGAAACTTATTTCGATACTTTGATAAACTTTGTTTAATTCTTTGGTGTGTTTTTTAAAATAATTGGGAGCACTGATTGTGAAATTCAAATTAAAATACAAAAAAAAAAAAAAAAAAATTCATTTATTCATATGAAATGCACAATATAATAATAAATATACTTAGTAAAAATAAAAACTAACATTTTTATATCACATGTCTGCATTACACAGAAATTTCGAGAAAAATCATTATGTTGCTTGTCAACTTGGTTACATTACTTTTCTACACTTCAAATGCAGTTTTTTCCTTTGGTGCAGGATGATCTATTATTTTAATCAATGCACCAATTCCCAAAGAAAATAAATAGCTTATAATAACAGAGTCACAGAAACCTAAAGCTTTCGTCTCAAATGGCCATAGCCAGAGTCCTCTACGCATAGCATCGCGCAAATGATGGGAGACAACTGCTACTAACATAAACCATCCTATTTTTTCTGCTGATTTTTGTTCTATGTTATGCATGAGAACAATGAAACACGTTACTATTAAAACTAATAATGTTGTATTGTGAAAGGGTGGTCTTGAAGGCAGGCTTATTGCATCCTGAAAGAAAGAAGGATGTTTATCAGAAAAGTTATCTATTGCAAAAATTCAGATAATTTAAAATCTAAACAATTTAAGTTAAGCAATATATATTTAGTGAGTAAGAATCTGGATATATCTTTCATTGGGTCACAACATATATACAGGGCATGTAGTTTTAATTCTAAAGATACTAGTTGGGTTAAAATTTTGCATTCATGAAAAGTATGAACAATTTTTAAAATTGAAACAATTGTAGTATAGAAAGAACTTTATGGTGACTGAAAGCATAAAATGAAGAAACTTAAAAAAAAAAAAATCTAAGAATATTTTTTGCAATATAATTATAATAAATCAAAATAAGTTAATCTTAAGGCTTCTATGTATTCAAAGCAACGGTTAGAAAATAAAAAGTAAGTGCAATATTTTTTATTTTAAATAGAGGAAAAATGTCATCATTTGATAAGTATGCTTTATTTTATAACCGCCGTTGAACAATTTACCCAATTTTTAGGTTTAGGACTATTAATGTTAAACTCCACAAAAGAAAAAATTAGAAAAACACAAATTTTTTTTTATGTAAATGCAAGTTAAAATGCTTTGGTAAAAAATTTATTTTTAGAAAAGCATTCTAAAGTTTTTTTAAATATAAAAAATATTTAAATTATGAAGGTTAAAAATTTTTTGCAGGTCAATTTCATTCTTTATAAAACATTTTACTTCAGTAAATAGTCCTCTTTTATGATATTTTTAGTTTCTTGCATGCCCAAAGTAGCTAAAACTTGGTGATTAATTTTGTGCAAGGAGAAGATCAATGAAACAGTAACAACGTCAAAATAATCGGCGAGTTTAGGTGACTTATTGGCAGCTGCCAGTGGGAAATAATAAACCTGCACAGAAGGATTTAACTTGGAGGGTACGTAGTGAGGATATTTCCATATCGTGATCTGTCAACTAAGTTTGTTAAAAGTGACAAATAGATTTTAAATTAGCAAATATTTAAGAAAAAAACATGTAGATATTTGCCTGGGGTAGCTATCCCCTCTGCAGAGGATCAAAATTGTGATGGCAAGTCTTCGGATCATCCTCAGGGATGTTTCCCAGACCGTCGCCAATAGCCCATTGTGCAGCTCTAGTGCGACGTAAATTAACTACATCTACCAGCCTGGGGTAGCTACGAGTTATACTTTTCGAGTTGGCCTCTTACTGTGATGCTTTAAAGTTTCTCGTATTCGGTAACAATTTTATTTCTAAGGTAGTAAATATTTAGTCAATCTATTAGTTTACACAAATATCAAATAAAATTTAAAAATGTTTTGTAACTAACTTTTAAATGTAGTGACTTCGCCATCATAAAATGATCTACATCAATAATTCCAGCAAAGAAACCGCATAAAAGGCTTTGAAGTAAATGCGACAAACTGATCTTGTCATAACTTATGACAATTAACCAGCTAATTATTCCGATAGTAATATGTGTTAGATTATCTATAAAGCAATGCAAAGTGAGGTTTTCTTTGATCACTTTCATCTGAGATAAACTATCTCCGGATTTTGAAATGGAAAATAAAATAGCAATGAAAATAAATTGCTTACAGATGAAGTTAATGTACATTTTAAACAAATTTTAGAAATTCATATACATATTAATGGTAAGAATAAAGGCATAAATCGACTATGCCGTAAAAAATACAAATGAAAATATAAATACATCACAATTATATATGCTGGAAGTTTTTGTTTTGGTTTACCTTACGTCATACATGTTGTTAACATAGAAATATAAGTTAGCTTACAGCTTTCTATGCGCTCATATTAGAGATTGTTCCTTACTGGCACAATTAAACGCAACGCTAGAGTAAGCTATCTAGGGAGGAGACCGGTTCCATGTCTTGATCTCTTCTCCTTTCCCTCTCTGCAGTCCACTCTTCATTTTTTCTTTTCTTAATACTTTTTGTATTTAACTATCAAAATTTTTTTAAATTTCGTTCTTTCAGAACTATGTTCAATGTAGTTTTCAGTTACATATAGTTTTTCAACTTAAAAAATTTTTGTCTATTTGAAAATCGAAAAAAAAAACTAAGGTTGCCTTCCAATATTTACACTAGTTGACACCGAAGTAAAATAGTAACATGACCACAGTTACTTTCAGTTCGCAATTTCAGTTCAGACTTTGAGACAGTTTTATAAGATAAAGCAGAAAATTGTGTGCAGGCTTTAGGGATAGCTTCAGTTTTTCTTATATGGTTTTAATTTTAGTTGATTAAAAGTAAATTTTCTACGACACCTTATTCAAAAAAAGGGAAAAAAAAAAAAAAAAGAAGAATGTAAGAAATACAGATAAGTCTCTAGTTTAAGATCAAAATAAAAAGTTAAAGTAAACAAAAAATAACAGCTGAGTTTTAAGCTGAATCAGTTGCAAAAGAAAAAAGAATCGAAATATCATAAACAAAATTTTGAATAGTATTCTTCTAGATTTAGTATCAATAATAGTTTTTGTTTATTTTGCATATTTCCCCAAGTTAAAAATTAAATGTTATTTTTAAAATGTACTTACAATATCAGTAAGTTTTATATTTAAATATTTAACAAAATCAAACAAAAAAATAAATATTTACTCAAAGCAATTTTTATTGTTTTACTTTCAAACACACTGGTATCATAATTAATTTATTTACTTCTTTTGCAAAATGAATCGTTATACTGTTAACAATGAAATACTAGTAAATCATCTATTGTAGAAGAATCGCATTTAATTTGCATTAAGTAAACAAAAAAAATTCATTTAAATCACTAAGACTCATATGAAAATATTGTGGAGTTAACTTAATATCACTTGGGTTCTCTTATTTAGCTTTTTTTTATATTTAGTTCATAAATTTGCAATTTCGATATCATTCTGACCGAAAATTACATTAAATACATAAAAAATAGGCACAAATATCCCAAAAATAGGCACAAATATCCCACAAATATACAATTTTTTTATTAAATAATCAATAATAAAGGGGCGGTTTCAAATATTTTCCACAACAAAAAAGGAAACTTACACCCCACACAAGCTTTTCTATAAACATAATGCATAAGGCAATTATTGCCATTACTTTATTTACTAGAATTTGAAGAAGTTGATGAAATATTATAATGAACATGCAGAAATTGGTGCCTAAATATTTCAAACATTATTGATTAATTTGTTGAATAATATATATATATATATATATATATATATATATATATATATATATATATATACACTGAGTTGCCAAATTATTATGATCACCCCTTCAGTACGCTGTTGGGCCACCTTTTGAGCGTATTACTGCCTTAGTTCGTCTGGGCATGAATTCTATGAGATGTTAGTAGATGGTAGAAAGTATGCCAGACCATGCTCGCTGAACTGCACTTGCCAATTCCTGCAAATGTGATGGTACTGGATCCATCTGTCTGAGCGCCCGTTCAATTTCATCCCACAAAATCTCAATTGGATTGAGATCTGGGGATTGTGCTGGCCAACGAAGCAAGTTAAATTCTCCGTCATGCTCTTCGAACCATCTGAGGATAATGCCAGCTTTATGACAAGGAGCGATGTCCTGCTGGAAGTATCCATCCCCGATAGAGTACACCATTGACATAAAGGGATGTACTTGATCTGCGACGATACTTAAATACCCTTGGGCATTAAGGCGTTTTGGTACAGGAATTAAAGGACCCATACAATATCAAGAGAACATTCCCCATACCATAACGTTGCCACCACCAGCTTGAAGTGTCGTGGCAATGCAGTTGGGGTCCATGCTTTCGTGCTGTTTTCTCCATATTCTCATCCTGCCATCTGCGCGATGCATTTGAAATCGTGATTCATCGAACCATATTACCCTCTTCCAATCATCTACTGTCCAATGTTTGTGCTCCTTTGCAAATTGGAGACGTCTGCGCTTATTTAAAGCAGACAGTAGAGGCTTACGAACAGGTCGTCTGCTTCCATATCCTATACTGCGCAATGTGCGTCGCACAGTCCGTTCACAGTTGCTCCTTGATTAAGATCACTCGCAATTTGTCGCACTGTTGCTCTCCTGTTGCGCTGCACAACCCTGGCCAGCCTTCTCTCTGATCGAGCATTCAGTACCCTGTGACGACCACAAGTTCGACGTTGAGGACCGGTTTTTTGCTTGATTGTCCATTCTTTGTACACATTAACAACTGCTGCTCTAGAACACTTCACAAGTGCAACCGTTTTGCTGATACTCGTTCCGACACATCTCGCACCCACAATAATTCCACGTGTAAATTCAGTTAAATCACTTTTCTTTCCCATATCTGAGCAAGCAACACAGTATAACTGATGACTCACTTGTCCAGCATTTCCGTGTTATAGTTATCTTGCCCTCTAGCGGCAGCGCTGTGACGCAATAACTCATTTGCATAAAGCTCTGAGGTGGTCTTAATAATTTGGCCACTCAGTGTATATATATATATATATATATATATATATATATATATATATATATATATATATATATATATATATATATATATATATATATATATATATATATACACACACACACACACTTTTGTAACACTTCAGCCAAAACGTTCAGACGTTGCGGTTTCAGCGGTTGTTTCATATCTATTGTTATTTTTTTTAATTAAATTTGTTTATTTCAAAATCGTTATGATTCGTCTTGCACCTGACGCCAACCTCCACATGGGGGCTCTGGCCGTGAACTTGGTTTGATGAAATATAATTGACACAGACGGTGTTGATTAACCAAAAGATAATTCATAATTAAGCACAGACGGTGTTTACTTGGCTTACCAGACGCGTGAGTTTCAATTTGAACTGTCTCTCGTAATTTGCATCAATGACATCGCTTAACAATATTAAATCAATTGCAAATTTCCTAAAATCGGGAAATGTAAAAACTGTAAAATTGCTGAATAGAATTATATTTATCGATATGTTTGATCTAAATCACGAAAGAAATTGCGATCCTTTTCTTCTTTTCCCCCCTGATTAAATATTGAAGAAAGAAAAAAGTTAATATCTGATACTTGTTCCGAACACGAATTAATATGTGTGTTAAATGTGCTAAATTTGGACGTTGAAGGGATAAAGCCTGAATTAGTCGATAGAATTTATCAATCGCTTATGAACTAAAAAGAATTAAAAGCTTTTGATACACAATTAAGCGAAGAAGATGAAGAATCCGAAATCGTAACTGAAGTACATGTACATGATGAGATTGAAGCCGCACTCAAATGCTTATCGAGTCGTAACAAAACAAAGAATGAAGAATTTGATTCTTCGAATTACTTTCTTTTAAAATAAATATCAACTACAATGAGACATTTCAATGCTTCTGATTCTTATGGGATACATTTGTTTTTTAACGATGTTGAGGACGCGTTTAATTTCATTCCGAATTTAAGTGATACGCAGAAAATAATATTTTGTAAAATTTTACTTGACGGTCAAGCAAAAACTTTTATTTTCACACAACGTAATTCAAAATCGTGGTTATTGTTTAAAAAGCTTTATTAAATGAGTTTAGTCACCAATTAAATGCTACCGAAATTCATCGTCAATTAAGTAATCGTAAAAAAATCCACACGAATCTTTTATTGAATATTTTTTTGCCGCGTGTAATTGTAAAAACCCAATAGACGATTTTTCTTTATTTGATTATACTATTGACGATATTCCCGATTCCCCCGCTAATAAATCAATTTTGTATGGTGCGAAATCTGTTCCTGAATTTAAGGATAAATTGCGTATTTATGAAAAAAATAGTTAATGATAGAAGCAAAAAATCTTTTTTTCGTACTGTAATATTTCACGTTTGTGTCCTGATAAACAACGAGGTTTGAAATGTAATTTATGTAAGAAATTTGGACATATTGCTTCTAAGTGTAATAATAAACCTATTAACCAAACTGATAACACTGTAAGCGCAATTACACATTCACCTTCTTTGATGTATAAAACTGTTAATGTCTATAATACTTCATTTAATGCTCTTATTGATACTGGAGCTATGAAAACAATTTTGCGGGGACAAACTTATCATAAAATAGGCTCACCTCCATTAACTTCTTTTTATGGTACACTAGCAGCGTTTGGTAACGGACATATAAAATCAATAGGTAGTTGTACTCATGAGTTTGTAACAGATGATCAAGAATTTTTAAACAAATTTTTGTATAGTTAGAGATTATGATATAATTGGTATGGATATTTTAACACAGGCAGAAATAAAAATTAATACCACTGGTATCACTTTAACAAAGATAGAAGATAGTAGAACAGAATCCATTGAGCAATTTTCTATTTCAAATATTTCCATGAAAAAATGATTGCGAATTGGAAATCGGATCTCGCGTTTGTCAATCACAAAAGAAACTCTTCAAAATATGGTTTCAAATTATAAACCTACCAAAACTTTTTTTCCTTTTTTTTTTTCCAATGGCAGGGAAAACAAAACAATAACACAAAAGAACAATAAAAGTAGAGAATAACAAAAGATCGAAGTCATCTTCCCAAAAGCTCTCTCGCACGTCAATATTTTGCGGTCTCCGAGTCAAGTCCGTGGAGCCTCCTATAGCAATGAAGGTGCTCTCTATTTCATTGGTGCTCCAGAACCGCACAATTGACACTGAGGGTGGTCATAAATACCTATAGGATGCAGGTGTTGTCCTAGACAATCATGACCTGTTATGAGTCTAAAGGTGGCTACTGCATCTCGGCGAGGCTTATCTGGCATTGCTTTAATATCTGTCTCGCTCCAGTTCTTATTCCTTATGCTTTCTCGTAGGTCAGCAAAGGCATTCATTTTCATTATGTTTTTTATATGTAGTTTTATGAATGGAATGACAGTCCAGAGCAACTTGGTTGAAGGATTTGTGTTCCCTTGCGAGCAAGAAAGTCAGCTTGCTCGTTACCATAGATGTTACAATGGCTAGGAATCCACTGGATGACTACTCTTTTGTTTTTTAGTGCCAAAAGTCTGATAAGTCTCCGACACTAACCCGACAAAGTGTCTCCCTGTGTGCAGATTGCTTGGATTGCAGCCTGGAATCTGACAGCAGTACAACTTTTCCAAATTTTGAATGGATGGCCAACAGTTGTTTCAGTGGATTATAATAAATAGCATGTATTTCGCCATCGAAGGCCGTTTTGTATTTCCCGGCAAATGCGTAGAAGGAAAAGAGATCAGAGAAAACACCAGATCCAGCAGCCATTTGCAAGTCAGAGTAAGAGCCATCTGTATAAACGTGTAGCCATAGATGTTCTGGATACTCAGTATATATAGTTTCCAATGTAAGGGATTTTAAAATTTCAGGAGCTGTTTGTTTCTTTATAATATAATTTTTTAAGATTTAGGTTTGATATAATTCTTCTGATTCGATAGGGTTTTGTGGTTTTAAGTTATTTTTAATCACATTGCAAAATTCAAAATTTTCTTCAAAGACCGAATCTTTCGAATGAATCCAAGTTGCGTTTTCAGGTTTCTCTCTTTCGCTTGATAATTAGTCCAAAAGGGGTTTTCACTTCTAATGAGTTTCTCAAACAAGAGCAAAGCCCGTTCTTCAATAATGCCTTGAACAGGTCTGTTATTTGTCAAAAGTAGCATGACTTCAATTGGGGTTGTTTTAACCACACCAGTCACTACTCTCGAAGCCCTATTTTTGACCTACCAAAACTAAAACTTGCGAAATTCAAATGTCTATAAATTTAAAAATGAAACGCTAATAACTCATAAACCACGCCGATTACCTTTTGCAGAACGTAAAACTGTTGATGACCAAGTGACAAAATGGTTGGTTGACGGTATAGTTGAATCATGTTCTTCCGAATATTCCAGTCAGGCTGTAGTGGTAAAAAAGAAAGACGGAACCCCAAGAGCTTATACTGATTATAGAGCGTTAAATAAAAATGTAGTTAAAGATAATTACTCTTTACCACTTATTGACTATATATTAGAAAATCTTCAAGGAGCAACTACGTTTAGTAAAATTGTTTGTGTAATGCATTTTTTCATCTGGAAATTGAACCGAACAGTCGTAAATATACATCTTTCGTCACTCATAATGGTCAATTTCAATTTTTACGCGCAGCATTTGGCCTTTGCAAATCACCCGCTGCTTTTCAGCGTTATATTAACACTATTTTTAATTTCAAGATAGTAGTGCAGCAGAGATATAAAATTTATTTATTTCTCTGTCGTGAGATAAGATAGAGAACTCATCACAAAGATTCATTACTTGCTGTAAAACTTATTTATCTTTCAAGTCATAACTTGAGTATGACTTCAAGGAGCAACTTCATATGTTATCACTAAAAAAAGGCAGGTTCTATTACCAATAGTTGGTAGGACAGTATGCGGTACCCTAGCACTGTTTATGATTAAAATAAATTTCTGTAGCTTTATTAGAAAGGATCAGAAATAAATCCGAATAATTACTTTTTATCAACATAAAAATATTTATGGTTTCTATCTCTATTAAAATGGTTTTTATTTCCATACATATACAAAATTA